>LNAC01000171.1:1964570-2022426 GCA_002007465.1 Ailurus styani
TTTTCCCCTCCCTACCCCCCACGACCCCCCACCCTGCCCCTCAAGTTCCTCATATCAGAGAGACCATATGATAATTGTCTTTCTCTGATTGACTTATTTCACTCAGCATAATACCCTCCAGTTCCATCCATGTCGTTGCAAAGGGCAAGATTTCGTTTCTTTTGATAGCTGCATAGTATTCCATTGTATATATATACCTGTCCTGTCTTCTTTAAATGCTCCTCTTCACCCACTCATTCCCTACTCCTAGTCTACTTCTTTGTGAGGTGCCAACAAACCCAAGCAAAAACTCCTGCTAATCTAAAAGCAGATCAACAACAGTATCTAACCACCACAACAAAAAAGCCACAAAACATTAACAAATACCATCAGGCTTGTGGCTGAAGTGGGGAAAGAAAGGACAAAATCTATTTTTCAAGAAAATTGTTCTCTGAATTCATTCAACTTCTCTGATTGCAAACAACAGAAACTAACTCTGGTTATTTTCAGTAAAAAGAGGTCATGGGAGGGGTGCTAATGAGGTCGTATTTGTCTCAAGAACTCAATCTTGAGAAAGGATGAGCCAGACACATGTATGAAGAAAGGGTGTTCTGGGCAGAGGCACAGCAGGCGCAAAGGTCCTGAGGGCAGGACCACCGCGGGGATGGCGAGAAGTCCCGTGGGCTGGAATACGGGCAAGCGCAAAAGAGCAGCCGGAGACTGATCAAATAGGGCTTTGTAGGAGGTTTTTAAAGATTTTATTCATTTATTTGAAAAAGAGAATGAACAGGGGAAGGGGCAGAGGGAGAAGCAGAGTCCTCACTGAGCAGGGAGCCCAACACAGGGCTTGATCCCAAGACCCCAGGATCATGACCTGAGCCAAGGGCAGCTGCTTAACTGACTGAGCCACTCAGGCGCCCCGGGGAAGGAGTTTCCATTCCATTCTCTGTACTAGGAAGCCATTATAGGATTGGAAACCGTTGAGTGATACTTTTTGAGTTACAGTAAAGAAAGATCCCATTTTAATAAACAATTATTATATCTCAGGCACTGTACGCCCACCTCGGGTCATGTCCTTTCATCTTCACCACAAATCAATGAATAGGAACAATTAGGAAGGATCCTTGTTCAGAGGAGCACACTGAAGCTAAAAGCAACAAGGCTTGTTGGGAGCAGCATGGAGCGTGTGTGGCCGAGGCCGGCCTCAGCCCCAGCCGGCTGCCTCTGGCTCCTAGCTCAGAACACTCCACAGATGCTCATTGTGGTCACTGTCACTCATTACCCTTATTTTATTATTACTATTTTTTAACACTTTCCAGTGTGTTTTGTCGACTGCATTATTTTCTGCTCGACTTTATAAATAAGAGATATTTGCCTTGAAGTCATACCTGAAAAATAATAATAATAATAGTAATAGTAATGAACTTGAAGTTTTTTTCTGAAGGACCACATGGACACCCAGCTCAGAAAAATGTGCCTGAGGGGCAGGGGCAGGACTGGCTGCAGCAATATTTTGGGTTCAGCCAACCCATTTGTGAGAATCTGGAATGTTCTTTGGACAAAGGATCAAAGATGAGCTTATTCCTCTCTGTGTTGAGACGTGGCCCACTCGCCTCCTCTTTTTATCTTTGCTGGTAACTCTGCTTCAGTTTCTCTGATGGTAAAGAGATGAGATCAGCCACGGGGGGGGGGGGGGGGGGGGGGGGGGNAGAAAGTTACGTCAAGTGCTAAGCATGAGTTACCCTCCGCTGCCTGTGTCAGCCTGGGACTCGGCTGCAGGGCCGTCAATCCTGGCTCGCTCACCCTTGCAGACGTTCAAATATAGGGTGCTCTGGGAGTTTGGCAGGAGGCTGGCGGGAGGGGAGGAGCTGAGCTCCGGGAAGGCAGGGGTGTGGAGAAGGAGATTTAGATTCTAATGATCTTAGCCAGCACATTCTAACTACTAACTGCAGGGACATCAGCTGATTACTTTCTCTTAAAAAAAGGGGGAGGGGGGAAGGATATAAGAAAGTTGATCTCAGACTTGGAAGTAGATTTAAAACGACCATCAGTTACATGTATCATGCTTGTGGATTCTTAACAGGGTTTCTTTTTTCAATTAAATAACATTTCCATCATATTAAGAGTTAAAAAAAAAAGTTCATTAATGGAAAAGAGGGAAAATAATATAGAAAACAAGAATGACTGGTCCATCCATAGTCCTACTCTTTAGGAAGAGCTGTAGAGAAGATCCATTCTGCCTTCTGTCTGGCTGCCTATCTCCCTCTTTTAAATCTTGAAACAGATCTCTTTTATTGTTTCAAATGATGTGGCTCTATTGCATAGATGGGTTCTGTGAGAAAGCTTCAGGGTGACCCCAGTGATCCCCAATTCTCAGGATCCTGCCCCTGTGGGATCGCCTCCCCTGGTGAGTCAGTTGATGGACTTCCTGGTTCACCTGTAGTAACGGAACATGGCAAGTGTCCTGGGGTATCACTTCCAAGACCAGGCTATAGCAAGAGTGTGGCTTCCACCTTAGACATTCACCCATGTCCCCCCACAAACCCCGATCCCTCCCTCTGAATCACTCACACTGGAAGAAAGCCAGTTGCCAGGTTGTGATCCATCCCGCAGAGAAGCCTAGGGAATGTGATGAGGAATCGAACACCTTCGATAGCCCACCAACAATCACGTACCAGAAACTACAGAGGTGAACTTAGAGGAGGACACTTTAGCCCCGGTTTTGAGAGGGTGACTGCCCTGAGGCAATGGGTTGGCTGCAGATCACTGAGACCCTGAACCAGAGGCACTCAGGGAGCCACTTACAGGCTCCTGAACCCTAGGAACTGAGATAGTGAAGGTTTGTTGTCATTAGCTGCTGGGTCTTGGAGTAACTGGTTACATAGCAATAGATAGCCAATAAAATCAAATAACATTTTGTATTCTGCTGATTTCCCCATTTGATTCTGCCTTAGGTATGTTACCATGTTGCTACATTCTACTTTTAATAATCGTGTTGATGCAACATCAAATATAGGTACCATTGTTTATTTAATCGCTCCTCTATTCGAGAACATTTATGTTGTTCCAAATTTGTCTGCCAGTATAAGCACCACTGTGGTGAACATCTTTTTATGTGGAGCTTCTTCTTTTTAGCCATGATCTTAAAATAGATTGGGATTAGCTTTAGGGTTAGGAATCAGCTTCAAACACTGGATCAAAGGGAGAGAATAGTGATTTTTCTCTAGATTCCCATTACACAACTTTTTCTCAGTTGGGATAAACCAGTACACGACCATCAGAAATATTTGAAAAATCTCCATTGCATCTCATCTTTTCTTTTATTTGATTATTGGTAATATGATAGGCAAAGTGTGTCATTGTTTTACCGATGTTAAAAGAAGAGATCACTTCTACAGTCAAACTCTCTTTGTAAGGAAACAGAACTTATGGAAGGATTGAAATACTAAGATAAGCAACTAAATGTTCCCCTGAGGCAGTGCTGTCCAAGAGAACTTTCTGTAATGTCAGAAGTATTCTTCATCTGCACAGTCTACTGCAGTAGCCACTAGCCACCTGTGACTATTGAGCATTTGAAGTGTGGCTAGTTTGACCAACAAGCTTAAAGTTCTATTTTATTTAAGTTTAAATAGTCACATGGGGTTAGTAACTTCTCTCTTGGATAGCACAGTCTGAAGGGTCAAATGAAGGGCTACCCTTCCATTAGAAGGAAGAAGTTGAAGTCTGAGACACTAAAGTTTTTACCTACTCAATAATGTCCTTGCTTCCTTCCTCATAGCCTTAAATATAGCTTCTTGTGGGACTGACCTTTAAATCAGAGTAACATTGTCTCCACATGGCCTTTAGCAAAATAAGCATATGTTGCCTGCATAGGAGGACATGCCTCAGGGGACCTAGCATCCTTGATTTTGGGGATGCGGGGTCCTTGACTGATGGTTATGTAATCACTCCTTCTGTTTAATTCTGGCTTCTCTTATCTAACATTCCTTCCTAGTGGTCTCCAAAATGGTTAGATGTCTTGCAGAGGATAGGATGGATGGATGGATGGCTAGATGGATGGATGGATGATGGATGGATGGATGGATGGATGGATGATGGATGGATGGATGGATGGATGGATGGATGGATGGATGAATGGATGAATGGATGGATGGATGGATGGTTGGATGGATGGATGAATGGATGGATGGATGGATGGATGGATGGATGGATGAATGGATGGATAAAAGTTATAATAATAACACTCACAGTGTGCCTAGTAAGTGTCAGGATTTGAGCCCAAGGCTTTACCTGTAACATTTCATTCACATTCAATCCTCATAATAGCCCAAAGGGGAAGGCACCATTCATTTTTCCTCCCTAACAGATGAGGAGACTGAGGAAATGGTTAGCAAGGGGCACAGTCTGTGAGCCATACCTGTCTGCCTTCAAGCCTTGTTTGTCTCCATGATCCCACATCACACCATGAAGCTGTGAAATGTTAGCACCATGCATTGTTTACACCTTGTCACATTGTGGTGGTGGTGATGGTAGGAATTTTTCCCCCTCAGGTAGCTACAGATGCTAGCTGGGAAAATGCTAGAAACTGACAGGTACCTCAGTTCTCTCCAAAATTGGCTCTTTCCGTTTTTATTGCTGGCCAACTTCTAATGTGTCAGTGGTATACTAATGTGGTTAAGTGTTTGCCTGGGGCAGAAAAATAAAGCTTCTGGCATGCAATTAAAACCTCGTCTTGCCCAATTGGGCAACTAGTGGGATCAGCCAGAATGGAGGTTTCCTAGTTAAGGCACAGTCTTTATCTTAGATCCATTTCATGGGGCAGGTGACATAGTGGCAGAGCAGAGTTGCCTGATAGTTCAATTGGAAACTTAATTAGGTAGCCCCCGAGCCACCCTTGACTGCCCACATGTGTTCACATTCAGGCTTGCACACAACCACGAGTGCAAACACTTGCAGAGGCACGCAAACCTTGGGTCACCCTCTGATTGGTCTTCACAGCTTCCCTAACATCTGCACTCTCATCCGGAAATGGACATGCATCATAAACATTCTAGTTTCAGATAGTGGCATGTGTTTGGTGGTCAGTTCCCAAATCCAAGGACTTGTTCTGCCTGCAGTGATTAGTCAGAAATTAATACAAGGTGAGGGTTTGTCTCGAAAGGGGTAAAATAAAAGCCAGATATCTCAGCCCTTTAGGGACATGGCCAGGAGCTTAGAGTCCATGTCTAGTGGTCACTTGCCTTAGTTTTGTTATTAAAAGAGGTGTTGGAACAGTTTTCTGTTAAAGAAGTTAGGTTTAGTTTAATTTATTCAAGAAATGTTCATTGAAAAGCAACTTTGCGTGAAACACTAAGTGTAGTTTTTGTGTCTGTTGAATATGATGAATTCCCTGCCTGCATGCAACTTACATCAGGAGTGGGATAAAAACAACAGACAAGTAAGTAAATGTGTGAATAAGATAATTTCAGATGACAATAAGTATTATAAAGAAAATAAAGCCAGAAATGCAATAATGAATGGCCAAGAATGGGGTAGGAAACATCAGGGACAATGGCCAGAGAAAGGTGACATTTCATCTGAGGCCAGAATGCTGAGAAGGAATCGTGATACAGAAACTCTGGAGGAAGACAGAAGAGCATTCAAACAGAGGGAACAGCAAGCGCAAAGGCCCTGGGGTGAGAATGAGTTGGCTTTGTTCTTTCTGGAATAGAAAGATGGTGGCTGAAGCACAGTGAGTACAGAATGAGGTGGGAAGATGTCAGATGAGATGAGTAGAGGTAGGAAGAAGACAAGTCACCTATGACTCTGCTCTCTGTGGAGAGGGGTTTTTATCACATATCAGTAAGTACTTGAGTCCCCACACACTTACTGTGTCCAGGCACTGCACTGATCACTTTTTATATACAGTCCCTGTTCTGATTGCCAAACAAACCATATGAAGTGGACGTTGTTTTCTCCATATAGGTGAGGAATGGCCCTTGGTCATTGTTAACACCCTGCCTAAAGCCACACAGGTAGGAAGTGGGGAGATCAGGCCCCAAATATATTTTACCCCAAAGCTGCTCATTCCCAGTCAGGAGGCAGTACTGCTCATTAGACTTTGCAGTCAGACTTTGTGTCTTGGCAGAGCACACTAGAGAGTCATGTTTTTCACGTGTGTGTGTGTGTGTGTGTGTGTGTGTGTGTGGGTAACAAGGGGATTCTTGGTGTTTCTCAAATCATATCAATTGAATGGCATCTCAATTCATAATCCTTTAAATACTGCAATCCAGGGACACGTGGGTGGTGCAGTAGGTTAAGCATCCAACTCTTGATTTTGACTCAGATGGTGATCTCAGGGTCATGACATTGAGCCCCGCATGGGGTTCTGCGCTCAGCACGGAGTCTGCTTTAAATTCTTTCTCCTTTTTGCTCTGCCCTTCCAGCCCATGCTCTCTCTCTCTCTCTCAAATAATGATTAAATAAATCTTTTAAAAAATTTGTTCTCTGTTGATAGAGGAGCAAAAGAGGCAAGAAGGTGGCAGAGAGGTGGACTTGGCAACATTCTATCAACGCGCACTCTGACTTGAGAGTGTCACACCGCCCGAAAGGATGAAGAGGCGGTTGTAAAGTTATGACATTACAAGTGTGACTTTTGCCAGGTCTGGTGACAGCAACACCAACTTTCGAAGGAAGAAGACAAAGTTGAATGTGTAAATGATTGGGTCCTTCGAGCTGTTTCTTTCTTCCCAGGTGACAGAAATGTCCCTGGAACATTTCTGTCTTCTGACGAAGTGACTCCCCAGTCTGGCAGAGAATGGCGGAACAGTCCACTGAGCAGGCACGGACAGTCTGATTTGTTTAACTGTGTCTCTAGCTTGGCACCAGTTGGTCACTGGGTTTTTTGGATATAACAGGTCTGTGATTATGTCCAGAAGGCGCATCAAGTGTACTTGGGATTAGTCTAGAGTTTGTCAACCTTGGCACTGCTGACGTTTTGGGCTAGGTAATTCTGTGCTCAGAGGGCTGTCCTGTGCCTTGCAGGATATTTAGCCTCTACCTGCTGGATGCAGTAGCACCCTATTCCCCCCGAGTCTTGACAGCCAAAAATGTTTCCAAATATGGCCAAACGTCCCCCGGGGGAGGGCGAGGGGCCCCACCTGCCCTCCTACAATTTCGGAAACACTGCCTAATTCAAATTGTCTGGTTTACTGCAAATGGAATCTATTCTGGGTTTAATTCCAAAAGACTAAAAATGCACTCAAATATACCAATGCTGAAACTAAAAATAGCATCTATGGCTATTTAAAGACTTTGCCTTAGAGAAATATGGTGACATTGGAAAAATGGATTGAATTTGTATGAAATCCATGCCATACTCTGAAAGATGTTTTTGTTTTCCTGTCTCCCTATATTAGTTAGGATAATTAATGGTAGCTATTCTAATAAACAACCCCCACATCCCAGTGCTCAACAGAGTACATATTTATTTTTTTCTGTGTATAATATCTGATGCTGGTCTCCTCCAGCAGAAGTATAGCAATACCATCTGGAACATCTGGATTTCTGGCTTCCAAAACCACTGAAGAAGGTGTGGACCAGTCTCTGCAGTGATGTCTATCACTCCTGCTCAATCTGGCCTGAAGCCAGGCCACGTGGCCCCAACTGAACTCCAAGGAAACTGGGAAATGTCATTTTTCTATAGGAAGAGGAAAAAGAAACAGGATATGGCAAACGTATAGCATTGTCTCTGCCACAATCCCAGATATTAGATTTTTAGCTTGTTGAATAGTGACCAAAACCTTATTTATTTGTTGTTTCTAGTGATCTAAATGCACAGTCGTCCCTAAATATGCCTCGAATTAGTATTGCAAAGACTCCCCACACCCCACTCATCTATTCTGATTTTAAAGATCTATGAATGGGCTTTAAGAATCTGTAATTTTACTTGTCCCAGAAAAGTATGATGGACAGGCATCTTGGAGTCACTGGTCTCAAACCTAAGTTGGTCTTCCATCTTCATTTCTGCTGCCCTCCATTAGGGTAACAACTTGCAAGTTGGTTGTCATATTCCCGGGCATTCTTAAGGACAAAAACTGTTGTTATGTAAGCTGATTTCAGATCTTCCTCATTTTCTGGTAAACTCAACAAGCTCTAAGACACCAGCTCCTGGTTTCTCGACATCCCTGCCCCCCCATCGCCGAGCCGCCACATTTCCTTGACCAAGGCACCACATTGCACAGAAACTTCTTAAGAAATACAAATCTGTAGGTTTTAATCCTTTGCCTAAACTCACCAACTCTTTCCTAGTGCCCTGAGATCAAGTCCAGATGTTTTATCATCTACCTAAAACATCGTTTTCTGGGTTCCTTCTCAACTACATCCCCCAGGCGAGCAAGGTCCTTGGCACCTAGTAGGCCTTTCAAAAAACCTGTTGAGTAAATGAGCTTGTAGAAAGCAGAAAGTTGTGCATGTGTACAAATATAAACAGATCAAAGGAATTACCTCCCCTTTAAACATTATCAGTTTATCTCAGTTCTTCACAATGTCAAGAACTCTCATCTTAAGAATAGTTTCTGTTTTCATAGGAATTTGCATATTAATAAATTCTGCACACGCACACATCCACATGCATGCTTACGTACATCGTACATTATACTTACATAAAGGTCTTTATATGTAGTGTTAAATATCGATTGTAGAACACATACGCATACTTAAATATATTTAGTGAATGTATATATGCATGAATGTGTATATTTACATACATATGCCTTTTTTTAATCTTCATGCTACCATGAATGTAAAACAGGTGTGAACACTGAGACTTTGCAGAGGAAAATTGACTTGAGCAGAGTCACACAGAGCTAGGTTTTGAACAGAGATCTCTCTGGCCCCAAAGTTGAGATCTTTGTCTTTCTATCGCACTGCCTTTCTAGAGCTGTGCTGCTTCTAATTTCATGCTAACATTTATACTGTAAACACAGTCACTGTTTCTCATAAATAAGCAGATGAAATCTGCATCTAGGCTAAAAGCAGAAGACTGCAGCCCTGTATCTACTGGAATGGGATTCTGAAGGGTTTGTGACCATCTCCTCTTTGGATACAGTTCTGTATATTCTAAGCAGGGTTGCCCCATGCCCCTGCACTCCCAGAGGCCAACGGCATCCCTTCCCCCAAGCTGAGACTACCAGACATTACCAAACATACTGCCGACTGAAAACAGATATATACGGTGTGGAAAAGGTTTCTAATCAAATAATGGTGAGATTCATGCTAACGAAATAGAAGACCTTTCTGTAAATAAAAAGCATTGGTTTGGCTTCCTCGAGGGGGATGATGTTGGACGTCAGACTCTCCAGATGGGGGTGGGGAGTTAGGTTGCATGTCTTGGCTCTGCTTTCACCAAGCCAAACACACATCTCTCTGGCTTTCCTTTCCGTAGTCTCAAATCCCTACACCTTTCATGATGATCTCTCAAAAAGAGGAGAAGATAATAAAAGAAAAAAAGTTAAAAATCACATAGTTTCAAAATTACATGGCCTTATGGTCTGTCCAACTAATAGAATCATGTGTCGCAGCTTAAATTTAGACATTGAGTTTCATCTCTTACTTAAATGTATCTGTGTGTTTTAATAGGAACATTCAGCTTTGCTTTTATTAATGCAAAAACATTAAGGCAGCAGCCCTCGATCCAAAAGCCTTAAAGGGCTGTTTCCAACAGAACCTGTCATAAAATGTGCTCTCAAGCGTGTCCCCTTTAAGAGACTCCAGAATTAAATGTTCCCGTATGTGAATTTTATTTTGTACAGCACATTTGCTTTATGGCTACAATTAAGTTAGATGTGCCGATAACAATGTCTGTTTTCCATTTTAAATCGCACATTTCAGACAGTGTGCATTGTTTTATTATCTAATCCACATGCTTTTAATTGCAATTATGGTCCCTTATGAGTCCCCTGGGAGGGCATGATTGCAATTAAAAATGTAATTTAAATGTTAATTAATTACATTCATTTTCTAAACTGGGAAAATTTCATTTATTATTTTCATGTGTTGTGCACTTATCCTAAATGCATTACCTTCTAAATGTTTTTTTTTCCTAAATTAAGTGTTATGTTTATAAAACAGGGTGTTTAATATCCTTTAAAATTTTTGTGAGGGTGTTTGTACAAATTATTACTTTAAATTAATTGATTCTAAGCTATATGCATAAGCTATATGTTCTATATATAATAAAAATAATTTTGTTGATTTTTCTCAGGCTAAAATATGGTATCAAATATATGTTTTCCCCATTTATTTCCTGATAGACTTTGATATGGAGAGGCAAGTCTGTACTTTTTTTTTATTACTATCATTATTATTTTTTTAAACAAAGGGATAAAGGTATTATTACTACAAATGATACAGATCATTAATATGAAAAGGGTTTTCCCTCCAGATGAAAACTGCAATCTAAGGAAGAAATTTATAGTTAGATTAATAAGTCATCCTACCTCTTGTGAATAAATAAGAGGGATAAAAAAGGACCACAAAGATATGAAGCCTTAAAAATCGTTGTAACTTTCCAGGAAAAAAAAAAATTGTTGTTTGCATATCTCAGTTTCTCTATCAGTTTTCTATCTTACTTTACCTAGAATAAGAGGGTCATTTTAGAAATGAAGAATTATAAAACAATACCTCTCTACCTTAAACTCTGAACCATATCAATTTCATTAGTTTAAGGGAATTAAAGTGTAAGTCCCAAGAGGACAAAAATTTAAGTGTTTCTCTGAGCTTAATTCCAGGTATATGGTACCTGCCATCAATGGATATAAATAAGACTTTGGAGGACTTTTTTTTCTTTTGGTTTCTTCTCCAATTTGCCAAACCTTTCTGTAGCTCTTTTATTTTAAAAATGCTATGTCTGAATTCTGGCTATTTTCCTTCCAGGCTTAAAATATTCAAAAGATATGTTAGGAAAATTCTAGTCCATCAACAGTTTTTAGGCAGTACCCACTAAACTATGGTGTAGGTGTTCTGTGGGTAATTGAGGAAGAAATAGGAGAGAAAAAGAACAAATTTAGGTTCTAGTATGGTCACCGAGTGTCTGTGTGGTCTTCATTCTGGAGTCTAGGCTTGAATGATTTGTAAAATTTACTTTGTGCCTCCTTGGCCATATTATATTGTTATATCCTTAACAACAATCCTGTGAGGTGAATATTACCATTGGCTCTGTTTAACAGAAGGGGAGACTGAGGCACAGAACATTCTGGTAACTTGCTAAGACTTCACAGTGAGAAAGAAGCAGAGTCAGGATGTGTATTCTGGAAAACTGCCTCTGGACTTAATATTCCATTTTATACTCTTAATCAGAGTGTGAAGAAACACTGCCCGGGGCACTTGGGTGGTTCAGTCGGTTAAGCGGCTGCCTTCGACTCAGGTTATGATCCCAGGGTCCTGGGATCAAGCACCATGTTAGCCTCCCTGCTCAGGGGGGAGCCTGCTTCTCCCTCCTCCTCTCCCCCCACTCCATCTTCTCTCTCTCTCTCACATAAATAAATGAAAAATCTTGAAAGAAAGAAAGAAAGAAAGAAAGAAAGAAAGAAAGAAAGAAAGAAAGAAAGAAAAGAAAGAGAAAGAAAGAAAAGAAAGAGAAGGAAAGAAAAGAAAAGAAAGAAAGAAAGGGGAAAAGGGTGAAAAGAAAAAGAAACTGCCAGACCCATGGGAGTTACAAGGATGGACCCCACACAGCAAGCAGAGAGGAGTGGTGAGGAGTGAGGACAAGCTCTGCCGTCAAATTCCACAGGCTCATATCCTCTTAGTGTTTGTGGGACCTCAGATGACTCATCCTCACCTTTAAGCCTCAGCTTCCTCTTCTGTATAGTGGGGTGATAATTGCACCTGTCTCATACAGTGTGGGGAAGATCCAATGTCCCAGGGTATCAATGAGTCAGTGCATCTTGAGCAGAAAGCGCAACACCTTGTGTGCGGAAGTGTAGACTGCAATCCAGACAGTTATTAAATATGCCTTCTGCCCTTGAGAAGTCTACCATCTAGTTGAAAGCAGGAGTCAATGACTTAGGGGAAAAATGAATGGCTTTACCAAAATTAAATAAGGTAAAACAAAGCAAAATAAAATCACCTGAGTGTCCATCAATAGAGGATTGGCCAAAGATATTATGGCACAGCGACCTGCTGGAACACTAGGTATATTTTAAAACGAGAATAAATCAGATCTATATGTTCTGATATGGATCAAGCTTTAAGCTTATTAAGAAAAAAAAAGGAACATGCTGAACATTTGTGTAAAGGAGAAGGGGATGGATAGATTGGTAGGTGGGCGGGTAGGTAGAGATCATTTCTGTAAATACATGAACATGTTCTGGAGAGATACACAAGAGACTATTAACCGTGATTGAGGATTAGAATTGTAAGAAGCAGATTGTGTGGAAGGTACAGACAGGATTTTTTTTTTTTTTGCTTTATTCCTTCTTATGTGATGTGCTTTTTCTCCCCCAAAGTCCATGTTGCATTTTTAATCTTAAGTAAAACTTCAGCTTACACGCCCTCTCATAGACACACACACAAACGCATACACATATGAGAATAGTGTCCTGAGCACGAGGAAAACTCAAGAGAGGAAAGAGAGAGACATCTCTGGATGCTGGCGCCGGGAGCAGCTTTACCCGAGGGTTTTAATCGTTTTAATGGGTTTGGAACAAGGGAAACAAGATGTCCAAGGGTCGGAGGAAAAGCAAAGCATTAGGGCTGAGATAAATTTGCTCCCACGTGCTGACGAGGCAGAGCGAAGGGGAAAGATGCCAGTGGAGAATAAGGGGGAGGCCAGCCCCTTTCTAATATTTAAATCCATGAGGAATAAAACTAAGTCAAAAAGAGAAAAAAAAAAGTAAGAGATTTCTTGCCTAGAGCTTCAAACCTAAGCTGGAACCCTCACAAACCCCACTAGAATTGGGGAACTGGAGACTCAACCATGAGTCTCGCCATTTTCAAACACAGCCTTTCCAAGGAGACATCAGGAAAGCTCCCGCATTTTAAAAGAAAGGAGCCAGTAGGGTGGGGTGCTGGTGGGCTGGGGTCCGGCCTCTGCTAGGTGCATGCCCGTAGGTCTACCTCATGTGGATCCGAGGATAACGCTTGCTTCGGTGAGGGTGTCGTGAAGCGCGGAGTCAGGCTCTCACCATGCGTGTGTCTTTGACAGGACGTGACATTCTCAGGTTTCTCCTTGGGGAACCTGAAATGGAACTTGGCGTGGTAGAAAGGCCAAGGAGGGGATTCTTGGAGCAGTAGTGAGACAGATGCCAAGTGTTACAGCAGCTGCTGCGGGGGTCCCAAGCAGAAACGGCACAATGACGGGAAGGCGGGAAGCCGGAAGGAAGGAAACGGATCAATAGTGGGAGAAAGATGAATAGGAAACTGCAAAACATCAATTTCTAAGGGTCTGAATGGGAAACACTCCTTGGTGTCTTGTTTTTTCTTTCTTTTACAAATGGCTTCTCACCCGCCAGCGTCCTGTTGCTGGTCTTCAAAATGAAAGGTAGTACTAACTCCTTGTGGCTGATTCTCGGCCATGGAATAGCCACCCAGGCTCTTGCTTCTGCCTGGGCCTTTGGTGGCTTCGGTGTGGTGCTCAAAAGGCAGGAGGAAGCCAGGGCCAGGAGGAAGATGTCTCCCATACCCCATATTACTGTCTTTCTTTGACGAAGCATGGTCCCACTTCCAGAGCATGCACACACTCATGATCTTGTCGGGTTCTCACCAAACGCTGTGAGGGGCAAGAGAGCCTTCTCATCCTTGTTCGACACACGAGCAACAGAGGCAGGGGGTGGGCTGGGGTGGGGAGCTGTCCAGGCCAGGCAGTAAACTAGGAACTAGTGCCAGAATGAGAGATTTGGTCAGCTCTTCCAGGTTTCTTGAATTCATACCCGTTGTTCCAGATCTGTGGCCTTGGTTAGAGGGTGTCACTCAAACTGATTTTCCCCCACCTTGAATACATTCATTCAACTAATTTTTATTCGGCGTTCACTAGACAGAGTTAAATCTTCCCCTCGCTCTTTCGTTCTTTCATCTGCAAGGTATTTGACCACAGGGGGGCTTATCTGCTACCATTGGTTGTGACTCCTTAATGTTAGCTCATCTTCTCAAGTTCCAGACTTTTCTCTGTCCATCTTTTTTCTCATGCTTCCCCCAATCTCTTTCCCTCTTTCTTTTGCATGCCCCCCTATGTTTAGCTTCTTCCTAAAAGACCTTAGAGAACACCTCCTAGACTAATGCCCATAAAAGTCATCGGACCTCTGTAGCCAGCAGGTGTCAAAGACACAGATCTAGAAGGTTCTTGGGAAGAGGTGGCTTCTGGGCTCCATTCACCTCAGTCCCCAGTGCAGGGAGCTAGCTAGAAGGTTCCTCAAAGCCCTTCTCTTGGGGAGTATCTCAGGAGCATCATTATGATAGAAAACTAAGCCAGCGACTCCCCCTTCCCTGAAAGGTCCCTTCTAACCCAAGGACCTTTCATACTTAGGGTGTGGATTGCTGTCACTGGAGACCACTATTGGTAGAAAACTCCCTAATTATTTCCCAGGGCTTAAGTGAAGGTAGCAGAATATTCACAATTTAATGAACATTATTATCTCGAAATTGTATTTTTATTTAGGAGTGTATTGCTTTTTGCATTTTTGTAGCTTACCTGCCTTATGATGAGGAGAAGGATACGGAGGCAGTTATAGGCATAACTCTCTGGTCACCTAGCACGGCTTTGCGTTTGGTTATAGGTTAAGACGGCTGTGGCTTGAGAGAGGACGAGGAGTTGGTATAAACTACTGGTTATGGGTTGAGTCAAGTGCGTCTTGAGTGTTAATCCACATGGGAAGCAGCTGGGAAGCTCACTAAAATGCAGGTTCTAAGTCAGCAATCTGGGGCATCTCCAAGGAGCTTCCACTAGGGCAGGTGCTTCTGGTCCTCGGACCACATTCCGAGAAGCAGGAGCTCAAACTTGACATTTCATTCCTGTCCCTTGGAGTTTTTTCCATAAGAAAATATTAAAATTTCATTTAAAAAGGAAATATTAAAAATTGTATTTTATGACTACATCGATGCAAAGACAAATATATTAACAGCCTATATTTCAGCACGTTCTTCTCTCTCGAAGCTCATTTTTTTCCCCTTCTGATTTTAAAAGAAGTGAAAATATTTCATGGGCCTCTGAGTCTGCTGGTTCCCAGGCACTGTCCCTGCGGTGACCAGGGTACAAGTCAGCCCCTGTCCCTTACTAATTATGTGCTGAAACTCTGTGAGCCTCTATTTCCTCATCTGTAAAAGGGGGACCACAGGCCCCACCCTATTGTTGTCTGTCTTTGTGGAGTGCCCAGGGCATAGTAAACACTCGGAAATTGTTTCCTTTTGTTACGAAAAGTTGCCTTACTCCTGGTAACTGTTATTGTCTCAGGACCTATTGAAAGTCAGATTTTACATACATTACCGCTCCTCTCTTAAAGCTCTGCTTGATATGTCCTACTCGTTACATGACCTGGATAATTTCCATAAATTAACCTCTTTTACCTTCCATTTCTGTGCTACCCCGCTGTTCCCCTTCTAGAAGGGCCCCATCATCTCTTGGATGCGGCAGACAGCAGTGCCACACTAACTTCGGCAGTGACACTCGGTACCTCCTGAGAACGTTCAGATACTCATTTGCAGCTCGCTTTCTAAACTCATCATTTCGATAGAAAGGCAATACAGCCCTGATGGATCTTGAATTAGCTGTCGATTTCTCTGCTGTCACTCAGGGATGCGGAAGGAACCCTAGGGCTTTGCTATCTCTGTTTCCACGTTCTTTTGTTTCTTTTAGCTCCTGACGCATGTTGTTTTTAGTTTCCTCAATTCTGACACCTCCCTCTGCTGTTAGGCATGCAGGGATTTAGCAAAAGCTTTGTTTGGGGGTGGGGGAGGGGTGAGAGGTGGGGAAGAACCCTAGCACGCTACAAGTACACACACACTGCAAGTGCAGCCAAATTTCACGTGAAAATGAAAATAAGGTGGCTTCAAAATGAAGAGAATGCAATCATATTTTATGAGGTTTGATAAAATCTCCCAGTCCCATTAAGAAGACAGTCATCACTGGGTCATCAGCATCACTTCACAAGAAGATAGAGCAAGATGGCACTTAATTTTCCTTTGTAATATTTTCGATACATACAAACAATCATAGTGTCCAGGTGCCAAATGAAAGATGCAGAGTTTGCTATAAATTTGGATTTTCAAATTATACCCCCCCTTTTTTTTTATTGCCTCCTATGGGAATTCCTATGACACATACTCTTTGAACTAATAATTCTAGATCATAAGTTTTCGTAGGCCCTCTGCATAGCTATTCAAAGCGTTCATTCATTAAAAGCACTAGCCGAGCTTTTCGTATGATTTTTAGAAAAGGGGAGACAAGTCAAAACTCTGCCAGTTGGTAGAACTGTTTTCTGTTGGGTATCTTCATCACAATCTTAAATCTTTCTCTTTGATGTATCTTCTGATCACAGTGCCTTTCTTGATGGAAACACTGATGCCTTTTATTACAAGAGGATCTCTCTCCTCTAAAGGGATTTCCACTTGAGCATCTTTTCCTCGTTTGTTCTTCCAAGTAATTCTTCCGAATTTACGCATGTCCCTTCCAGTCCCGGTCTCCACTGCCAACCTCAATTATAACACACAAAACTGGGTGGAGGAATCCTCAAAGCTCTAGATGGGAAATGTGGAAAATATTTGGAAATGTTCACCAAGCTTTACTCGTAGTCATCACTACCGAATCACACGTGCTGTATTAGACGTTTTCGCCTAACAGAAAGTACACGAGGAGTTTTGCAGATTTGTCTGCTGGGATGCCAAAGAATCCAGGCAAGTCAGAGGTGAGACATGAGAAGGACCCATGGTCTGGACGGCTGACAAGGTTTCTGACTGCCCAAGAAACTCAGGTAGCCCCAGAGCGGACTTTCTGTGCCACACACACCTGACCTTAAACGTCCAGACAATCACGTACTCTCTCTCCCCTGGTCTTCATGTGACCCATCGCCACTGTTCAGACTCCCTTTCCTGTTAAACACAGCTTCTTAAAAGCATCACCTCCATGTCCCTCCAGAGCCCTCAGCACCTCCACACAGCTACCTTATAAATTTGAAGTTCAAACCGAATCATACTGGGGGCCAGAGAAGATAAATGCCAGTTTTTTTCATCGTCAAGGTAACGATAACAGATTCACTAGAATTTACATAGCACCAAAGTCGATTTACATGCTTATTTACTCTGTTGTTCTCTTTAAAAAAAAAATGGAGTTACCCTAGCAACTGTAATATCACATGATGTTCAGACCAACCGTAACAGAAACACCTTCTGAAAAGAAAATACACATTTCACCAGATGCATAAACTGTCATTTATAGAATTTTGATCCATTTTAGAAATGATCGGGTGAGGTTCATGCGGCATTAGGTACTTTTCCCATTAATTACTTGGCTGCCTTCAGAGACGCTAGAATGAAAAGTAGACGTGGAGGGAGAGGAAGGCATTGGACCCTCTGCAGAGCCTGTTGATAGATCTGTGTGCTGTATCTCGTTAGCACATCAGCAGAAAGAGCACATTACCAAATTCCATCTTTTGTTACCCCTTTGCATATGGGTAGAATTTATTACATCATTCAAACTTTGTTCTAATTTTAAGAATGATGGCATGTGCGGCGGAGGGATGGTTTGCTTTGTCTAAAGGCCAGACGCCAAGGGAGCTGCTACCCTAAAGTGGAGGAAACTAAGAAATGGCCAAGGCTTGGTTGCTGTCAGCCAAGCTGGGGTTCATTCAAGTTCTACAAATTAATTTGCTTAAGCCTGGGGTGAAACACAGCCCTTCTTGGGGATCTCTGTTCAGTCTCGCCTGGCCAGCATGCCTGGAGCCAGAAAGGAGAGCTCCATCGTTTGTGCCGATGTCGGCTGGTTCTCCAGCGAGACAGCCGGAGCACGGGTAGGAGGGCTGTTCTTTGCACCCGCAGACCTCGGCTCAGAGATCAGCGCCTGGGATGTGGTCACTGCTCACAACACACTGAGTCTAAATGAAAGAGGGTCTGAGTGCATCCCAACAGACCAAGGGGAATATATAGAAGCTTGGTGCTTCTCTTGAAAACAAATAGGGTTAGAACGAAAGAGAGGTCTGGGAAGGGGTACTGGGTTTATAGCAGCAGAACAGACCTTTGACAAATCTGGAACCCCAAGGAATACAGAGTGGAGGTCGTTGCTTTTCTTTAGACATGGCCAGCTGTCCTGTGACAGGCAGTGTGCTGACCATAGACGCCAGATCCAACAAAATGAGGCTAAAGAAAACAAAATGAAATGAATCAAGTAGGGGAAGTGAGGAAGTTAGGAAATGATGCATGTGTGAGTTCCTACGGCCTGGTCCGACACCTGCTAAGGGACACACAGTGTGTCTGGCCTTCCCTCCCTCTTCCCTCCCTCCCTCCCCCTCTTCAATATTTAGTAAGCCTCCGTCAGGACTCCAGAATGGTTTTAGGAGCTTCAGTCATTCATTTGGTTGTTCATGGGACAAATCTGGGCTAAGGATTCTGACCCACTCCGATGATGCCGCCGTGAGACGCGGGGCCACGCTTGCCCTCACTGAGTTCCCAGTCTAAGCAGACAGTAAGCAGATTGTTGCAAGTTGTTCGCTAAATACTTAACATGATTAAATTAATTAAACTGACTAGTTGATGTAACACTTGCTAATGATGAATGAAAACGGCACACCTTTTACCAAAGACTTCCTCTCATTTTTGGAAATCCGAGGCCCCCCCTTTTTCCTTTGATACACATGCCCAGGGTAAAAAGCAACCAAATCCATATGAAGTACCAGGAGAGTTTTCTGTGAGCCTTTGTTCCCGGATGGTTTGAATAGGAAAGTCTCCATCTGTCTGTCTGTCTCTGTCTCCCTCTCCGAAGACAGAGAGAGCCTATGTGTATTGGATGTGCCGGAATCCCCAAATTTGGCCAGAAACCATTATTTACTGGCATTTAATGAAGTTACCTCATGCCTTTTTCCTGATTACCTAGCTAAGATGGAACTTTACCTCCCCCCTGCCCCCCGCCCCCGCCAAGTCAGAAGTGGACTACTCCCCCCACTCCTTGAACTTGGCACAGGGAGCAAGAGGCGCACAGCAATGAGTTTCAAACTCATTTTTCAATGTTCCTCAGAGAACAGTGTGTCCTGGGTTCCTGGCAGCTGAGGAAAATGGCCCTTCCCCTGGCTGGGAGACAAAAGACCAACAAAATCAGGGCACCCTCCTGACTCATCCATTTCCACATGTGTGATAATGTGGAAATGTTGAAAGGATATTGGGAGACAGGTTCTCACGATGAGCATTTCCAGTCCCCCAGGGCACAAGGGTGTCTTTGAAGATTGACTGGAAAGCAGATGGGTGTGGAGCCCGAGAACTTCCCCCGAGGTGGCAACCCTCTTCACCCTTGGGTGCCCATCCCCACCACCTGCAACATTTACAGTAACCCATGTGTGGAACAGTCAGAAACCACGTGAGCAGATGCCTCAGAGGTGACCTGGCAGGCGCGCGTGCGCGCTCGCACACACACACACACACACACACACACACACACACAGAGACTCAGCTCCTTCACGTGTTTCTCAGAGAAAAATGGTCACATAGAAGCCATCAGCAATTCCTCAGCCACCAGATCAGAGCCTGACCCTTCCGGGACCTGATTTCTTGAAGTTAAAGCCACTCCACTGCCTCATATTATAAGGTACTGTGAAGCGTTGTCTCAGCTGCCATTTTCATCAGGCAGTGGAGTGAATGGAGCCAGGATGTGTCAACAGCTTGAGGGAAATGAAGATGTGACAGAAGGGCCACTCTGTGGACTCCATCCACTGTGAGGAAAGCTCTGGGTGTATGCATGGCTCCAATCTAGCCCGCCGGCCTCGGGAGTGTTAGCCTAAGAAAGATAAAGGAGTTGGGGGGGTTGAGATGAATGCATTTGACATTTTCTGGATTTTAAGGTACCTTCATATTAATGTTTTTCAGAGGTCAATGCCTGGTTTTCTGAACAATTTATTCCTTTAAAAAATTTCTTTAACATAATACAAAAAATGAAGTGTAAATCCCCCCCAACTCCTCCCTAGACTCTCTGGAAGACATGAGATGCCAAGGCCAAATAATGAGTTTCTGCTTGGTCCCTTTACCTCCTCCATGACTCGGAGCATCTTCAACTTGTTCCGTTTTGTCTTTCTATCTTGCCTTTTCTTTTTCTCCTTCTGGCCCTTGGTGCTACCGCGACTTTACAACACAGCACTGTCAAATCAATCATCTTTCCACTTGCCCCCCACCTTCAGGTCACCAAGATCTGTTGTCCCTTAGGTGGCTGGGGATATTTTATGGATTAGATTCCTCCACCAAAATTTACTGAGCATCTACCATGTGCCCACCCTGTACTGACTCTGAGAACAAAGCCAGTCCGGGTTCCTGAGATGAATGCATTTGACATTTTCTGGATTTTAAGGTGCCTTCATATTAATGTTTTTCAGAGGTCAATGCCTGTTTTCTGAACAATTTATTCCTTTAAAAAATTTCTTTAACATAATACAAAAAATGAAGTGTAAATCCCCCCCAAAAATAAAAATGACAGAAGCAAAACATGTGACTTGTAAAACATTAGAAAATATAGACAAAAATAAGAAAATAAATTATCTTATCCTGAGTCAGAGATTACTACTAATGTGTACATACTTCCGGAACATTCTCTCTACATGTATATTTAAATAAAATGAGATGATAATAGACACACTATCTTACCTACTGTTTCCAGCCAACACGATCTATTTTTCAGTCTCAGTAATTTTTATCTTTCTAATATCCAGACCATATTCATATTTTTCCAGTTGCACAAAAATGTTGTTCTCAGCTGAATTGATCAAAGTACTGCCCAATCTAGGACCACATGTTATACCCGATGGTTTCGTCTCATAAATCTTTTTTTTTTTTTCTTAATCCAGCATTGGTCCCTTTTTCTATGACCCAGAATTGTAGAACTGAGAACCAACTGTCCTGAAGAACGTCTTCCTTCCGAATTTGTCTGGAGTTCTCATTAGCTTGCTCCTCCATCCTCTGTAAAAGTGATACATAAAACCCCCACGGGTTCAAAAAGGGACTTGTTTTTACCAGAACACATCAGAGGTGTAGACTGTCTTGCTGTACATCTGAGAGCACATAATCTGTTTGCCCCAAAATCGGTGCCTGAGCTGAGATGATGGCAGTTTGATTTCTCCATCATTGGGGGCACTGACCCCCTGGCAACTAGAAAGTAATTTTATGGCTTTACTTTTATACTAAATATATGTCCAGTTCCCCATCAACCATCCACTTAATGATTTTAACACTAGTTAGTAATCCTTCGCCTGATTCGGTAATTTAATTAAAGGTTTTTAAATGATGTATTTCTACATCTATCATCTGAGTACAATCATTTTATTGACTCTCGACGTGCATTCCCTTATTACGGCTCTCATGGCTCGGAGTGGAGAATGGTCCAAGTTGAACATTACACGAATGGTGTCATCCTTACAACCTGGCACTTGGATGGGTTTCCCACCAGCATAAGGAAGACTTTGCTCAGCTCTGTTGACCACTGTCTTCGTGTCCCTTCTTCCCCCAGAGTGACCATCACTTGTATGACTTCTTCTCATCACAAGCTCTTATTAACATTATTCAGATTTTCCTTTGATTTGAGCTAGCGGTATGCCAATGCCGGCTTATACTATCTAGCTAGCACTGATTGTGTAAATCTCCTTCTAACTTCTTTGGCAGTTTCTTGAAATTGGCCACAGCCGAAGTACTTCCACCATGGAAGTTGGCAAATGCTACAGTTTAGGCATTTTTTTTTTTTTTGAGAGCTATGTATTTAACATCTACCAGCCTACCGCTGCTTTAAGCCATTGATTTTTCAGACCTGGCTTAAAATCAGAATTGGCTGAAAAAATTTCCCCTAATACAGACTTCAAAAATCCCACTGCAAACATACTGAGTCAGAAACTGCAAGCTGGAAGCTCTTCAAATCTGTGTCTTTGATAAAACCCTGCAGGAAACTGAGGATTTGAGGACCACCCATCAAGGGGTCAGCTCTAGGAAGAAAACTCAGAGAATGTACTGACAAGCATTTCACTTCTCCCGAGGGGTCCCGGGTTACCATTCTTACCCCTTGTACTCTTTGGGGGCAAGGTGTCAAACCAACGTAGCCCCATTGTCAAAGATGCTTTCTTTGCACCTGTCTTTGCTCTGGGCCCTTTTACTCATTGCCACGTCATTCTGTGTCTGGCATCCCCCTAAACACAACCACAAGGGGAGGGTTAACCATCTTCCCTCTCTGGCCACTTGGGGGGTGTGGGTCATTTCTTCGAAATCTAAACAGGAAAGCCTGCCGCCCCTCTGGGGGACAGGGTGTGGGCAGGGACGCTAGGGTTTTAAAAGAACATTTGGGGGCCAGACCCAGAGAAGTCCCTAAGGCATAATCTCCCTAATGACACTTGAGCCATTTGTCACGGAGAGCCTAGTAGTTCCAAGGGCCCCTGCCCTCGTGTGTATGTAGCCAAAATGAGTTTTAGGCTGCAGGGGCAGCTACCTAATCAATTTCCTTGGCCTGAGCCTCTTAGAATCCAATACAACATAGATACAGGACACCGATAATGATTTGACACCCGCCACGCGTCTGGGGCTACACAGTGACGGTGGGAAAAACAACAGCAACAACAAAAAACTGTCATGCCCAAATGAGGATTGTTGGCCTGTCGTTCCACCACAACACCAAAAAAACATTGCAGTCTTATGAGAATTCCTGTTCCCTCTGTCGATATTTTCAAGACGGTTCTTCTGAGCAGGTATCGATTGCGTATAGGTTGGGCCCCCCCAGTGCCATTTGTCATTTCTGATATAATATCGTGTTACCGTTGAAAGCCGTAATGGGCGAGGTGTCTGTGCTCAAAGCAAAGCGGTGTCTCGAGCTTTGATAAATGGCTGGATGGTCTTTGTTTCTGCAGCAGTGAGCAGTTGGCTGGCTATTTGCTTTACCTTTTATCCAAGAATAACTGTGTGATGGGTTCTGGAAGCGAGCAGTATCGTCTTGTCAGATGTGGTTCATGGCGAGCCGGGTGGTCCTCGCAAACAGCTGTGGGGTTTTAGCACCGCCAGGATGTTCGCGCCGGGCCGGGGGGAATCGGACACGGTTCAAGCTCCACGTGGCTGCCTTTGGTTGAAAAGTTCTCGGCGCTGTTTTTTTTAAGGTGAGAGGACAGGAAATGCTGATGGAAAAAGCAAAAAAAAAAAAAAAAAATGTGCTTTAGACCAAAATGATGTTCCGATGGAGCCTTTCTGAGAGAAGGAGCGATTTGGGGGGAAGGGGTACGGCCCTGGAGGAGGACAGGGGGGTGGTCCTCTTGACCCGAGGCCTGCCTCTCTCAGCCCCAGTCGCCCTCAGACGGGTGACCCACCTCTCGGGGAC
Organism: Ailurus styani; assembly: GCA_002007465.1. Lineage (NCBI taxonomy): Eukaryota > Metazoa > Chordata > Mammalia > Carnivora > Ailuridae > Ailurus > Ailurus styani. Next base: position 1,988,053 of record LNAC01000171.1, read on the forward strand.
GGGACCCTTCATACATCACAGGAGCCCTTGCCGGTGTGGCAGCAGGTACTTCTGGAAGGTTCTCTGTTCTTGGACCTGAAGTTGTTGATGGGCAGCAGTTGGGCGTTCCATCCATCGGAACAGGCACTTTGTCAGAACATGTAGTGATGCTTCTGGGTCCCGGGTCCCTTCTCAAAATTCATGAAAACCAAAATGCTCCCACAAGCTAGATGGGATTTGCATGGTGGCGATGGCCGTCCTTTCTCTCCGCCTTCTCCGAGGGGAGGGGAGGGCCGGCCACGTGTCATTGCAGAAACGGTACGACGGGCACTCTCCCCAGCTCTGACTCTCAAAGGGCATGCAGGGAAGTGCCCAGCAGGAAATCCTGGCCTCTCCCTGGAGGACGATCGCACCTTGCTCGGTTTTCAGAGAATTTCACCAAGTTTTCAGTGTTTGGTGTGGGACGGGTGCTCCACTAGAGGAGCCAGGCAACGATCAGAAACCTTGTTTCCCAGAGGTGGCCCTGTGCTCGGATTTCTCCAGGGCACCATTTTGTGTGATAAGTCTGTACTTTCTCAATAGTATCATTTTTAATTCATGAAATGCACTTTCTAGGCGAGAGAGAGGGTTTGTAGAATAAACAATGGGTGTGAGAATATAAGTTCACAAACCTCATTAGGATCTGGTGCCAATCAACAGAAGAAATAGGCCCAAATATGTATATAATTAGATACGTGTTTCTAGCTCCATCTCACACACACACACACAATATACAAATACATATTCATAAATAGTCATACTCATGAATGCTATATATATATATATCCAGACTGGTTACCTAAACTGAGGAGTAACATGTCCTATAAATTCATCAAGATTTTAAAATTACAAGCTTACTATATGCCAAGCATGTTTGTACATTATTACATTTTATCTTCCCAAGATCTTTATAAGGAAGTAAGATCATTCCCATTTTTCAGATGACAAAGGTAAGGATGGAAAGAGCGGATATTATTTGCTCAAAGGCATACAGCTTAGAAAGAGCAGGTTCTCAGCTCTTGACTTTTTTTTTAAGATTTTATTTATTTATTTGACAGAAAGAGATCACAAGTAGGAGAGAGGCAGGCAGAGGGAGAGGGAGAAGCAGGCTCTCCGCTGAGCAGGGAGCCCGATGTGGGACTCGATCCCAGGACCCTGGCATCACGACCTGAGCCAAAGGCAGCTGTTTAACCGACTGAGCCACCCAGGCACCCCAGTTCCCACCATTTTTAATAGGTCACATGAGGATTTGCAGGTCATTTATTATACATGTTGGCACTTATGACGATGTATGCAAATATAAAGAAAAGAGTTTCCTCCCAGATATTCTAAAGGGAAGGGCTTGCCAGGTTCCAAGTGGGAAAAAAAAACAGCCCCATCTTCTTCTTTCTGTCTTTTTTTTTTTTTTATGAGATTCCCAGACCAAGGAGATTTGAACCTTAGGATTCCTGTTACGTTAAACCAGCAAATATAAAACGCTGTAAGAGTCCGATAACATGAGTCGACTGGAGGTGAGCGATAGGGAGAGGTGTGGACTCCAGTCAACTCCAGGGCGCCTGTCCTAACTGAAAGAGAGAGCGCGATGCTCTCCCTCACTCCCTCTGACTGTGGCCATGCAGGACGCTAGGCTCGACATTACCAGATCACCTGACGGTTATGGTTATTTGTTTGTTCCCAGAGAAAGTCCTATGTACGAGCGTTTGACATGTTTCCTTATCTTCGTGACTTGTAAACGTTGTCAACTAGTTCACCTCTCGTAGAAAGACCAGCAATTCCCGAAGAACACATTTGTGAGCAGCGTATGACCTCGGGGCCTCTGTTTCCAGCCTCTGCGGGAAGCCTTTGCTGCCCCTCATGACCCACTGGCTTCTGTTCACTCATCCTGCTGGTCCTGTGTCCTTTCTGGGGTTAGAAGGGGCGTGTTCCTCACTGTGAATTAGTGGGATAAAATAAGCATGAGCAGTTCTTCCCCGAAACGGACAGGTTCATGCCATAGTGCAGAGGGCATCACCCAGCCTCCGAGACGTGGGACGACTTCACTGGTCCAGATTTGATTGGATCATGTGTTTCCTTCACGTTCTAAAGCTCTAGGCTGTTTTGTATGTTAAAGATGCTGGTATGATAAGAACTGTATCATGTGTCCCCTTCTCGGCAAATGCCCCCTGGGGCCAACTTCTCAGGACCCTATAAGATGCTATGTAACTCAGCCTCGGTCGGCCGTGGTCCTGTCCCCTCCTGCCGCCTCTCTCAGATGCATTTCTCTTTAGCAACTTTCGACTTCTTTCTCTTCTTCAAAGAGCCCTTCCAAGCTTGTTTCCTGCTGTGGGTCCTGGCATTGTCATGTCCCCTGCCAGTCCAATTTTTCCTGGAACGACCTTCCATCCGATTTTGCTTCAACCCACTCCTTCTCACCCTTTAGGCCTTAGCTCAGATGTCCCCTCCTCCCTGACCGCTGAACTAAAGCAGCATGACCCCCACCCCACCGGTCACTACCCTGCACTTCCCCCCATTTTGTTTTCTGCATATCAGTTGTCAGTATCCTGGGATTTCTCATATATTTCTCCATTAACCTATTTATAGAGCCTGCAGGTCTACTGATTTCAAAAAGGGTAGATTCTCAAGCCAAACAACCAAGTTCAAATCCCGGCTATGTTTTCTTCCTGGGCGGTTCATTTCATCTCTCCATACCTCAGTTTCTTCATCTGTAAAATGGGAAAATTAGGGATAGTCATAACAATAGTACCTCATACAGATGTTACAGGAATGAAATGTATTGCGATTGGTAAAGTGCTCAGAACATTGTGTTTGACACAATGCCGAGCGCAGCAAGCAAGCGCTCAGGTAGGATTGGTAGATGTCCTCACCATCATCATCACCATTATCACCATCATCTCCTGCATCTAGAACTTGAGTTCCAGGGAGAATAGACACTAGCTTTCTTTCTAAAAAGCTTTGTATCCTCTGTATGCCATACAGAGTAACCGCTCAGGAGATATTTATAGAATACACAAATGGTGGAAAGGAAACTTTGAAGAGGGAGTACAATGGGATACATTTATCACTGCATGATTAATTTCTTAAATGTCCCTGTCTCTTTGTGTACCCCTATCTGTGTGTATCTTTCTGTATATGTGTCTGTCTCTCTCTTTCCCTCTCTCTCATTAAATTAAAATAAGGATGAGAAAAAAAGTGCCAGGAGAAGCTGGTAAAACAGTTCAGGAGGTTTCCCAGCCCCTTGTTCCCTCTTGAGTTGATATCTGAAGAGCAAGGCCCCCCTTGAACCACGCAGCCCCCCACTAATGACTTACGCCAGCAGCATGCATACCTGGAGAAGTGGCAGTAGCCACGGCAGGACCCTGCCAGTCCTCCTAATGATGCGAGGTGAGGTTGCCTCTTGCTCTTGGGCAGAAATGGAGAAGAAAGCCCCCAATTGGCGTGAGGAAGGGCCGCTTTCAACAAAGAAATCCTGCCATTCCAAACTGTCGAGACCTTTAAAAATAAAAGATGTGCTGTATTTGCAGCACTATTCAGTATTCATGAGGCTTCGCGGCTTGTTGTAAGGCAAGATGAAAACAATACTCAGTAGATTTTCATAAGTGACATGTAACCGTAAGATTGATAGATGATGCAGTTTTAATGTATGTGAAGTTCAAAATCAACATAAAAGCTGCAAGGTACCTGAACGCTGGATTCCAAACCCTCATTTCTTCCAGGGATGAGTCCCAGCATCCCTGGCACTCTGCTGGTCTGTGAAACAAAAAGTGGACAGCACCCTAAGTAGGAGTGAATTTCTACGGAACCTCCAAGGACCAAATGTTGGAATGTTTTCATTTATGTAACAGGTCCTTGAGTACGTTTTCCCCTTCAAATTAATACGATGAATCATGAATGGCTAAATATCCCTATTTACTTCTGCTAATCAATGCCAAGGAAGATGGCTAATGCTCCCGGGAACATTCAGGAAGCACAGAAGGTGAGCCGTGGTGCAAAGCCCTTGCTTTATACTTCATAGCTTCTTGGCTCCCGTGGGTTCGTTATGCATTATAAACCCACGCACACAGAATTATAAGTGATATACAAGATGTTACGCACTGTGTCATATATGTCGTGTATATTACATATGCATTTCATCGGTTCTGTATATTACCTCTATGTAATATACACTGAGTACAAGGCTTTAAGAATTTCCACGGTCAGGCTCAATTAAGCAGAATCTGTTTCTATCCTCCAGCGAATGCCCAAGAATGGGATGTTACAGAGTTAAACTACACATCTTTTTTGAGCCCTTCTTTCTTTTGTCTTATCACTTGTTGCTTAACATTGATTGAATGTTAGGAGCTGTCAGGTTCTGAACAGGAAGTACTGTAAGGAAGTCTGACAGAGACACAAAGAAATGACTCATGCTACAGAGAAAGAGGCATGCATGTCAGTGGGCACAGGTGCGCACGCAACTGTCTATATGGATGAGCCCTCCGTTCCTCCTTTCCTTCTCATGTTAGGGGAGGGGGCTTGGGTTTCCGCTTTAATTGTGTTTCGGGTCTGGTCTACTTAACTCAAAATGGATACAGTTCAAAAAAATAAGAGCCACAATAAGAGAACAATATGAGGTCTTTCTATGGCCCAGGCAGTGCTTAAAGGACCATACATGCAAAACAAGCCTGCAAGTCGATTATATGAGTTGCCTAGTTTTAGAAATGGGGAAACGGAGGCTCAGAGGGGTTAATTCACTAGAACAAAATCACACAGCTAATACTCAGTAGAAGGTTGCTTTCACCGTTGCTGCTGGGAAGACATCAGCAAGATGTAAATGTCAGAACAATGCTATGGACCATTTGGGGATCATTGATGTTCTAAGCCTTGCCTGGTTAGAAAACGTTATTTGTATGTATCAGACAAGAAGGTTTCCAGAGGACAGGGACCTCTGCCTGTGTGTTTTATATCATCAGCTCTGAACACAGGGCCTGGAACAGAGCAGAAGCTTGGTAAATATAGAATGAGAAAGAAAGGGAGAAGCAGGTGAGGAGGCAGATCCCCAGTGGATGTTTGGGAGCTGAAAAATAAATGAGGTTTTTTTTCCTATTTTAAGGTAAGCACAAAAACAAGGACACGCTGCTGACCAGATTTAAAAAAAAAAAAAAAATGAGCTGGTTCTCGAGAGGGGACGCGGGGAGCAGGGCAGAGAGGGGAGATGATCGTGCACGAGGTGGATTGACTTATCCCCCGGGCACCCAGCACATCCAGGGCAAGCTCAGCTATGAAGATAGCCTGGGTGCCCCTCCCACAACTGCAGCACACCCCTCTTGAATTTCAGTGTTGGACGATTTTTCCATTCTTTCCATTATTTTGCCTGGGTCCTGATGAGGAAGATGATCTTTCTCAGAGCTGGAGTAAAGACTCCTCAGGTTGAGATTGGGCATACACCATAGATGCTAAGATGTCATCCAGTTTGAAGTAGGAATCTTCTAGAATCTTTGCCTGCAAGCGGAGATGCTGAGCCAGCTGGCAGACAGGATGGTGAGGACATGCAGAGTTCTTCTATGCACTCCGCTTGTCCACGGATTTGTGCAGAGGCCTCCAACCAGGGATTGACCTGTATGCATTGTCTGTACAGAATCATGAAGAATATTCTTACTTGGGGCAAAAGGTTTTAAACATAGGTTTAAAAAAGTACCGCATCTAGTTCCCTGTGGTGCAGAAAAGGATCTCAGACCAACTCCCCGAGACCTGGAGAAAAATGAGAATGGGTGCCAGTCTCCTTCTCCCTCTCTTTGTCTTGTCCCCTTGTGCTGGGCTCACCACTCCTCTAGACTCCTTCCCTTCCGGCTGTGCTGAGACGGCCATGTGTGTCCTCAGTGGCCTCACGCTCAGGCGGTGGCTGCTGTCATCCGTGCTTCGGGCCCTGCCCCTGCCTTTACACTCACCACATTTACTATCTCCTCTGTAGTTTGTTTCCCTCTAAAAGAGGACTGGGCCCAGATCCGTCTGATTCATCACCATCTTCCCCAAATCCAACCAACGATGTGCCTAGAACACAGCTGATGTCAAATAAATATTTTTTAATGGAACGAACTGATAGAGGTACCCACCCTTTCTTTTCCGATGCCCATGGTCCAGCGCCGGAAGGTTCACCTTCAGTGTTTGTGGGAGGTTGAGGAAGCACATCCCAGACTGCTTCTGCCACCCACGAGAGGCGGGTTTCTCCCTGGACTAAGAGGAAAGCCACCTTGAGTTGCAAAAGAGGGGCCCGCCTTCCTCTGGGAAGCTGAGGGAGGGGCCCTCCGTGTCTCTTGCTTCCCGGGAAAAAGCCAAGAGATGAGCTGGCAAGCATCTCCTCTGCCCCCTTAGTGCTCTGACTTCAGAACACAAGTTATATTGCTTGACCTGTGTGTGTCTTCTGGCCACCTCTGATGATTCATTTATCTGATCTGGGTGTTTTCTGATGAAAGCACAGTCTGTCGGAGTGTCGTCAGTTAATTTCCTCTTGGTATTTGCCATTTGTCGTGATGGCCTTCCAGGGGCGCGATGGCCACATGCCTCACCAGGTCCCTTAGCCTCTTTTGTTTGGTGTTTTGGTGTTTTTGTTTCGCTTCCCTGGGAGCCTGGCCCTGTTCCCGTTCGAAGTCTTCTGCCAGTGGCACTGACCTTCTGGAAAGAGGCTCAAACCCTGATTTGTAATCTCAAAGAGCAGCCTCCCAAGAGGTAGGATCCCTCCACCGAGGTGAATACCTCGAGTTGGCTTTTTTTAATTAAGGCTCCGCATTGTAACTAGTCAATGTACATTATTGGGAGAGTGAATGTCAATGCCACTGCTTTTTCTTTCTCTCCTTTATCTTTGTCAGTGATTCAAAGACATGATTTATGGTTAGTCTCCGACTTTCAGCATCATCCATCAAGTCCTGGTTTCACTACAGGGCTCCGCGTTGTAAATCATGCCGAAAGGTTGTCACTCATTCCCCTTAACCCTTTAGGGATGTGTTTCAGGGTCGCTCTCCAAGAAGGAAACTTTCTAAAATGGCAGCTGAGGGGGCCTGCCTGGGCCATTGAGGGGGCCGCGCCTCGAGCCAGTGGCATTAATTGCTTGGCCTACCGCAGTCATCAGCAAATCCTGGGTAGAGCCTGGGCCCAGCCCCACCCGGGCCAGGCAGGAGGAGAAGCTCTCGCCGGGGCCACTCTCGAGCACCACACAGACTCCTGACCCGGCTCTACTCTGTTTTGAAACGTCCGTTATGGATGTGAAGTGCTGAGTTTCCCTTCTGAATCAATCATGGCTAGTTCTGATTGTGACCTTGCAAAGATTATAGCATGAGTGCAAAGACCCATTAGCAGCTGCTATTTCGGGCTTTGTAAATTACCAGCCCTCTCCTCCTCCTGCTCTGTTTTTTTCCAAGTCTCTGTCCCTTTTTCATGCTCAGGAAGGTGGGCAGTGATGACAAGGGGTGAGGTGGAAGACTGGCAGAAGAGCAGGGATTTTGTAGGACTTTTCCCCCACGGGCTGGTTCCTGGCAATGGCCAAACTCGGTCTCCCAGCCTCAAGCCTTTGGGACGTGGAACACTTGAAAGAGGCAAAAACCTGGGTAACTGTACAGAGCAAACCGGTGGGGCAGGCGGGGGCGGGGGGCTCACCTAGGGGGAGTCTGCAGCTAGTAATCGAGGGTCGTTAATGAAAAATATATGTTTGGGATCTACTCATTCAGCGTCCACAGCCCACTGATAGCAATTTTATCCCTGAGTTATGCACAGCTCTGTTTTACCCGGGTAAGCTGATGAAAACAACAAATATATCGGCAGAAAATATATAGGTAAATAAAGTGAAAGGCTGGAAAACATGAATGTTTGTTATCCAAATAGTGCTACCCCCCTCCCTTTTAATATGAACCCTTCCTAGTTGGTGTTTGAGAGTCTCAGGACTTGGAAGTTTCCAAACACAGAGCGCAAAATGTGCCTATTGTCTCCATTTTTGCAAAAACTTGGGTTTATTTAACCCAGAGTGTTAATGCACCTGAGTTTACCAGGATAGTGACCCTAAAGCGCCCCTTCTTTACCTGCTATGCTCACTTTCCAGCATACAAAATAGCTAGTCTTATTATTTTATCTTTCTTGGAAAGAGCACAAGGATCTTTTCAAACTTTAAATGACCCAGAAGCTATTAATCCTCCTAACAGCCTTGGAAGGCAGGTAAACTGTTGGCGAACTAGTATTTCACTGGGAAAGCCTTCTCCTTCTGCCCACCCCCCTGCTCAGAAATCAGATTTATATGGTATACACAGTGTCTGCAGACCTAACTGCAGGTGACTTAGAAACGGGAAGGCTGCAGATTAATGCACCCATTCAGAATGATGTATTCTATTTTTTTGTGCTCAGAGCAGCGCTGACGGCCTGCTAGTAAGGAATAATAACAAGGAGGCCAGTCTCCTCTCCTACCTGCAGCCTCTTCCAAAAAGGACTTCTGTCGGGTCTGTGGTGCGGTCTGCCAACGCTATTTGAATTCTGTCAATATGACGTATTTTGCTTATGCTGCACGGATTTCGTTGGGTCTCTGATCAAAAGCGTTTCCAAGGCACCACGATAGGAGGAGTTGGTCAGTTCATGGGATTCATAGATAAATTTGAATCCTTCTCCCTCGCCAGGAAGGAGAGGAATTCCCCTTTCTCCATACTGCCTGTCCCTAGGATAATTAGTAATTTCTGTAGATCTTAGACCTAGAGGCTGTGATCCCAGAGACATCAAGAATCTGTTGCTAAAATGCGCTTTCAACAGATGAGAGTACACTCCCTAGTGAAGTTCTCAATTTAACAGGCCACCGCGGATATAAAGCTAGGAGGCCCGGCTACAGTCAACCCACCTTGACCTCTCACTTGAAGGAAGCCGGCAGTATACGCAAGACTCGAGGAAGAAAGAAAAAGAAAGTGCCATTAGATTAAAATCGCCCGGCTACCTCTGTCTGCACCTGGTCCATTGGCATGATACCTGGTTTCAGGATGTCTGGTTTGAAGCGTTTCCAATGGTGAATCTCCCACCTTTTTTTTTTTTTTTTAAGATTTTTATTTATTTATTTGACACAGAGAGAGAGATTACAAGTAGGCAGAGAGGCAGGCAGAGAGACAGGCAGAGATAGGGAGAGGAGGAAGCAGGCTCCCTGCTGAGCAGCGGGCCTCGATCCCAGGACGCTGAGATCATGACCTGAGCCGAAAGCAGAGGCTTTAACCCACTGAGCCACCCAGGCGCCCAATCACCCACCTTTTAAAAGGCAGAGAGAAAAGGAATCCTGTTCAACCCAACATGTGGGTCAGCACTTGCTGGTCAAATTCCAGGCGGGTCTAATGTATTCAATGCTGTGGCTTAAATCTCTGCAGACATCTAGCTGGTGATACATAGTTGCCAGAGCTGCAAGGAGGAGGGGGAGTCAAATTTAAAGAAATTGTCCATATTCACACACCGCAACCCACTGGCAGCAAGCCAGGCATAGATGGTTCAGCTCCTATGCCCCCCACCCCCCATGTTCAGTTTCCCCAGGGACCTTCGTTCTACACAGACAATTCTGAGCTGATTGTGTCCCAAACACAATGGTTACATCCCTTCTTCCTACCTTCTGTCTCTGTATCAGTCCCATTTTTCCTGCCCTCTACCCCATCCCTGTTTCTGTTTCTGTTTTGTTAAATAACAGTGTGACTTTGTCTTTGACATTAAACAGTTGTAGATACTTTTAGCAGAGTTTGTTTACTCCATCTGTATTTCCAATCAGCACGGAAGGTTTACCAAAGCGGTTCATTACTGATTTATTTATGATGTATTTAGATAGCAAATATGGAACTGTCAGCAGTTGCTGGCTAAACAGTGTTGACAGACATTAATAACATATGGTATAGCAATGGAATTATGATCTTTAATTTTTTTTTTTAATTTTGATTCTCAACATGCAATTTGGGGCTTTGCGTTTTCTTAGGTAGTTGGTGCAACAGGAGGCAACTTTTAAAGACACTGTGTTTTCCTTTTATTTGTAACCTTTGGGGTTTCCTGGTGGCGACATTAACATCTTCTGTGTCTGTTTAGCTGTTCAATTTAATGGAAGACAAATCCTCCCAAAGGTTTAATTTACTCTTGCAAACTGAAATCACTATATTCACACCGTGGGAAATGGCCCTAATTTTCCCAACCTTCAGTCGCCATCAAGCATATAATTTATTTCTCCCCCTTCAATACATTCCTCATTAGAAAACAAAGTTTTTGATATTTAAATGTTACCAAGTTCAAATGGAGGAACCTGGTCTCCCGTCTCTGCAAAATGCTCTTGCAGGCATGGCTGCTCCTACCTGTCAGCCACCTATTTATACCGGGCCAGAACAGACAGACATCTGAATTTCTGACCTTTAATTGGCTGTTCCTTTGAGTTTATATGGTTTTCTCCAGCAGCAGTGGTGGGGGAGGCTGTTTTCCTAGGCTCCAAGGAGAAGGAGCTGGTATATTGCAGTTGTGATAGAATTCAGCCCATCTGCTTTGAAATAGGTTGGCACGTTTTAGCTGGCCAGTATCCCAACAGGCAACAGAGTCTCTCTCCGGGCAAGAATTCTTCCATGGTTCTGCAAAAATGATCCCATCTTCCAGAATTCAATTCTTTCTTTCTCTTGAAAACGATATGCAGAAGACATGACTGTTCACGTAACGTAGACCTGAAAGTGCTCTAGAGCAGTGGAAGTCAGTGATGGACTGACTGGTGAAAGCTAACAACTTCTCAGGCAACAGACACAGAAGTATTACCTGTGATTTCGAGGTCCCGGCAACCTGGGAAGCCCATCTTCCCAGACAGGAAGCCCAGGGAAAAGCGGGTGATTGTTCAGTTCATTACATGATATTCATGTGTGAAGACCGAGTGCTTGTCCTCGTTTTCTCACATAAGGACGGGAAATGGGATGGACTGTAGGATTTGTGGACCGGGTACCTCTCAGGCTCGTGCACTGGATGCCCTGCTAGCGCCTTCCACACGTTATTGCTTTGGATCCTCAGAACTCTCTAAGAAATAGGTATGAGTGTCACTCCCATTTTGCAGGTAGGGAATTTGAGGCTCAGAGGGGTAAGCGACGTGCCCCGTGTCACATAGCTGCTAAGCAAAGGAGCCGTTAGTCAAATCCAGATAGTCTGATTTCACAGCCAAGTCAAATGGGAGACTTGGGTGAAAGCAAAAGGTATTAAAAAAAGGGTGTATGTCTTTATCTCTCTTGTTTTTACTGTTTTAGAACTGTAAAGCATATTGGAAATTCTCCTGTCCAATTCCCTCATTTGGCCTTTGAGATAGCTAAGCCCAGACAAGCCCTAAGATTGTCCCCCAGGTTAAACAGTTAGGGGCTGGCTTATCCTGCCCCTGGATTCTGCTTTGGTGGTCAGTGTCATATCGTTTCCTTGATGGTCTTAAAGCCTGAACTTAATTCAATCAGTGGCTGATTCTGAAATCTATCTAATATGTTGGACATATTAATGATATTAGAAGAAAAGAATCATAGGAGCCATCTCTGTTTTAATCCTAATGTCTCCACTGCTAGAATTCACGGGAAATAATAAGCTGCCATGGTCAGATCTCTGTTCAAATCCCACCTCTGACCCTCACCAGCAATATGAGTTTAAAACACACTCCGGCACCCATCCAAGTCTTACGGTTGTCCCGTACAAAAGGCTTAAATGAAAGATTCTATTCAAAGCCACCATTACGGAGCCCAGAACAGCGCTACGATTCATTAAATGTTGTTTTTCAGAATTATGCTTATTTTAAGTGTGCATAAAACCAAAATAAAGATGCATAAATTTTATCTCTTCAGTGTAGAAACCTGCAAAGCTGCATACCCCCGTCTTCAAAGCCAGATTTGAACATGAAGGGGTTCATGTTATTAGGTTAGGTCCCCTAGAAAATCTTTGTATTTTAAAGTCAGCTGATTTGGCTCTTAATTGTATCTGAAAGTCCCCTCCCAGCAGTACCTAGATTAGTGTTTGGTAACACACCCGGGAGATGGTATATGTTGTAGCCACCAGGGGCCAGCTGTCTTTGGGCCATCTTGGAATTCTCCCCACCAGAGACTCAGTTTCCTAATCTGCCAAATGGGGATGTACAGTAACACCTATGGTGCAGATGCTTATAAAGATTAAATGTATATAAATCACTTGCCACAGTATTTGATGTAGCGTACACGTGCAGTAAATAGTAGTTATTGGTCCCTGGAAGGGAAAATAAAGCTTGGACATGGAATAATTAACCAGACAAAGCAGGTTTGGAGTGCCACCCTGGGAAAAACCATTCAATCCGCAGGAACATTTTATCGAACAGCAAGACAATATGGTAGGCATTGAGTGACAACTGGTAGAAGTTGCAATTGAAGGAAAAGAGCTGCTTCCTGCCCGAAGATGAAAGGCAACTTACTCAGAGGATGCGTGGTCTCTTTGAGAATCAGCCTACAGTCTTGCCTCTTCTCTTCTGCAGCTGTGATATTTGAGCTTGAGAGAGCGGGAGCCATGTGGCCACCCTGGGGGTATGTGGCTGTATGAACAGCAGGTGCAAAGGCCCTGAGGTGCAAGTTCATCAGAATTGCCAAAAACACCACGGGAATAATGTGACAAAGTGCAGAAAACAAAGAGGAGAGGGGAGAAAAATGAATCGAATGTATGAGCCAATTGGATATTTAAACTTTGGTTTTTGGGTTTTTTTTAAATATTTTATTTATTTATTTGACAGAGAGAGAGGTCACAAGTAGGCAGAGAGGCAGGCAGAGAGAGAGGAGGAAGCAGGCTCCCCGCTGAGCAGAGAGCCCAATGCAGGGCTCGATCCCAGGACCCTGAGATCATGACCTCAGCCGAAGGCAGAGGCTTTAACCCACTGAGCCACCCAAGTGCCCCTGGATATTTGAACTTAGAATCATTGATGACAGTAAGGGATTATTATAATTATTATTAAGTATTATTGCTTGGATGTAAGAACAAATGTTTCAGATAAGGAAGTTCTTTTCTTTCAGAGATACATGCGAAAATATTTATGGATGAAATTATATGAAGTCGGGGATTTGCTTCAACATAAAACTGGTGGGGACAGTGATTGGAGGCTTGGATGAAGGGAGACTGCCCGTGAATTGCTAAAGCTTAAAACTGGTCTATGGTACATGGAGGCACATTATTCAGTTGGGATTTTTTTGGACATGTTTGAAATTCTCTACTTAAAAATAAATTTTAGGAGAAAAGAAACTGAGTCAAAAGAAATAGCAAGAGTCAGATTGTAGAGGGCCATGGAGCCTGTTTAAATGACTTTTTTTCTAAAAACGGCAGAAAAACCATCAGCCGGGTCTGAGCAGTGGGGTAACCTGACCTGAGGTGTGTTCTTTGAGGCTCGTGACCACTGGGTCAGCACAGAGGGTAGAGAGCTCTATTCACTTCCTCTTGCTGCTGTGACAAATTACTACAGATTTAGTGGTTTAAAATGACGTAAGTCTATTAGGTTACAGTTCTGAGGGCCAGAAGTCCAAACTCGGTCTCACTAGGCTAAAATCAAGGTGTTGGCAGGACTGCATGCCTTCTGGAGACTCTGAGAGAAAATCTGTTTTCTTGCCATTCTCCACCTTCTAAGAGGCTGCCACATTCCTTGGCATGTGGCCCCTTCCTCCGTCTTCAAGTCAGCAATGGTGTCATTCCAACCCCTGCTTCCATCTCCTTCTCTGATTCTGGTCCTCCTGCCTTCCTCTTACCCATTGTGCCACCCAGTTAATCCGGGGTAGTCACTCCATCTCAAAGTCCTTCATTTAATCACATCAGCAAAATCCCATTTGTCATGTGCAGTCACGTGGTCATAGGTTCTGGGGATTAGGATGCGGACATCTCTGAGGGGCCATTATTCTGCCTTTTACGGCAGGGATGGATGGAGAAGAACATGCAGGTGGGAGGCTTTTGCAGGCATCCAGGTGGAAAAGGGCTGTGTGGTCCCTTCTCAACCTCAGCACTCTGGACGTCTTGGCCCAGATACTTCCTTTGTCGTTGTAGAGGGCTATGCTGTGCATCGTAAAACGGTTAGTGGTCAGGGCGCCTGGGAAGCTCAGTTGGCTGGGCATCCAACCCTTGGTTTTGGCTCAGGCCATGATCCCATGGGTTGTGAGATCCAGCCCTGCATCGGGCTCCCCTGTTCACCTCTCCCTTTGTCCCACCCCCACTCTCTCTCTTTCTCTCAGACTTAAATTAAAAATTAAATTAAATTAAATGTTTCATGGCATCCCTGGCTTTGACTCACTCGATGCCAGGAGCACTCCTTCCCCCGTGAAGCCGTGCCAATTGAGAATGTCTCCAGGCATCGCCAAATGTCCCCAGGTTGAGTACGTGTGGACTGGGAAATAATGGTCAAGATGGTGAGAAGTGACAGGATCCTGGCTGTATTCCGGTGGCGGACAGACTGGCTTTGCTAGCCTCCCTTGCCTCCCATTGCTAAGCACTGCCAGTGATGAAACAAATTTCCTTTGGGGATGTGTTACTCGTGGGGACAGTGTGGGCGCAGAAAAGTGGCGGCAGATGACTGTTGTCCTGTGTCTATTTACTCTTGTCCCTGACTAGTTGCTTTGCTGCTCAAGGACAAAGGCAGTGGTTGTTACTCCTTTTACCCACCACCTACCCCAGCGATTGGAGCTTTATAAGATCTCAGTGAATGCCTACTGGCTTTGATTTCCTAATTACAGTCTCCCTACACCTTTGCTTCACCATCGTGGGAAAGGAACTTAATATCCCAGGCATCACTTTCTGCTCTATGCAGAATGTAAGACTCCAGGTTAGCTAAGTGCTTTGGAATTCATGCACAAGATGAGTAACACAAGCTAAACACAAAGACTTTGCCTGTTGGTGTACGGTTCTCAGTAATGCATACAGATACTCATTACTCATAATTGGATCTGCTTCCTTAATCAGCCCTAGCATTTACTGAGCATTTACTATATATCGGGCACTCTGCTTGCTGTCTGAAGAAATAGGAACTAACATTAGACCTACTTTATAAAAGAGGATCATAAGACTGAGGGTGGTTAAGCCACTCAGCTGAATTCCCAGAGCACAGACAGATGATGTGTTTCAGATGTATTTCAGAACCTGAATTCTAAACCTTTGCTCTTACGTTCTGTACCATATTGCCTCAATTCTAGGTGGCCCACGGTGCTTTGATCCAATGAAAAGAAGTCAACTTTAGCGCCAGGTCCTAACAAGAACTTAACTGTTTTCTTGATGGCTTTAGGCTTTGAGTTTTGATGTGGGTGATAGCTTCGAACACGTCCGACCTTGGGGAAGGAGGGGTCGGGGCTGCTTTTTCATTTCAGGAAAGGAATCAGCCACTCCCTCTCCTCATTCTGCTTTTTTCCCCTTAGCAGTGATGGCCGTGTACAAAGCCATTACAGATGAATCATACATAGGCGGATCAAGGGACACAATACGAGCTGTTTGGTCTCTTCCATCCTTTTCGATATGAATCACTGTCATGTTCTGAGCACTAGCTGTCCTTATATAACTGTATCTGCTCCCTGGGGTGAATCCATGGGCACAACTCGCCTTGAAGTGAACCGAGAGAGAACACAAATGACGTTCACAGATGGAAGTAGGGACCTGGGTCTGAGCAGAACCAAATGTGAGTTTCTACCTTTGGAGTTCATTGGTTTGGGCACGGGGGTCTACGGGGCCCAGGTAGGGATGGCTTATTAGCCACATGGGCTGCATGTGAAGGGCTCTGAAGTGGGCTGGATACAGATCAATATTCCAGCACCTTCCCACCCCCAAGAGGGCAACTGTGACTCAGCTCCAAAGAAGGGTACCAGGCGGAATGTAGCCCTGTGGCCACATCGAGGCTTTGCCAAGAGGAACCAGAAAACTGAATTTTTATCTGAAATCTCCCGACTTTTAAATCTTGGTAATTCGTTTGCCTTAACCGCATGCCCTAAACTTAACCCACTTAGGAGCTGAATCCAGTTGATTAATCCTGCTTTGAAGATTTAATCTGAGTCTCCAGGCCTGTACTGTCCAAGATGGTAGCCACATGTGACTACTGAACGCTTGAAACTGAGATGTGCCAGAATCGTAAAACACATGTTGGATTTCAAAGGCGTACTTCAGAAGAACAGAATGTAAAATATCTCATTAGTTTTTTATATTTATTACATCCTGCTGTGATAATATTTGGGATTTATCAGGCTAAATAAAATATATTATCCAAATTAGTTTTACCCATTTCTTTGTAACTTTTTAATGTGGCCACCAGAAATATAAAATTACCTATGGAATTCACTTTCTATGTCCACTGGACAGCGCTGCTCAAAGGCTTTTGCCCCTCTTTGTAACAGACATAATAATAATCAAAGCTCCTGGTTACTGGGCATTTACCACTTACCACTGTGTGAAGCCCTTTCTGAGCTTCCTTTTATGTAATCCTCAAAATAATCCTTTGAGCTTATTTGTATTATCACTATTTTATAGATGAGAAAATCGAGGCTAGCTAGAAGGTTAAGTAACTCGCTGAGAGTCACACAGCACATGACAGATTCAATTCTGGATTTGCCTACAGGTCCTTCAGATACTAAAACCTGAGCCATTAACCACCATCCTAACTAAATTAAACACACACACACACACACACACACACACACACACACACAGAATTTGGACAAATCTGCAAAGTGCTGGTCGCTGGCTTCAGACATGTGCTCAAGCTTAAAATAGCACAGAGTGAACCCAAGAAGTTATTATTTCTTTCCAACTTGAAACTTGCAGGCAATGCTTCATGTAAATTCAGAAGGGAGGAAGTATTTCCATACAGGTGTATTTTGCTTTGTGCAGAATGTACATATTCTTTCTGTGCTGAGTGTAGACCAAGTATCTGTGATTTGAAGCCCATCTGAAATGCACAAGAGGAGTTCCAAATGTTCAGAAGTCTATCCTGAGTTCTTTTAACCCTGACATGAGACAATCTCCAGCTTTATCCTATGTAAACACATGGCCACACTGCCGATCTGGCCAGGTTAGACCTTTACCTACTGGATTTTGTTAGACATGAGACCCAAGTCTGTCTATTCATCTGGACCTGATGTTTGTCCACATTTTTATGCAGTAGATGCATGAGTTTGTTGGGGGGCTGGGGGGAGGCTCTGAATGGACACCCATTCTGCTCTGTCCCAATGCCTTCACCTGCTTCCAAAAATATTCAGTACCAGTTGTAGGGCTGGTCAGTGTGAGCTCAGGTTCAGAGAGTGCTAGGCGCATATCCTGATGATGTAACTTAGGAGCTGTGACCCTGGTCAAGGCATTTAAATTCTCAGAGCCTTAGTTTCCTCATGTGAAAAATAAAGGCAGGAACAGAGGCACCTGGGTGGCTCAGTGGGTTAAAGCCTCTGCCTTCGGCTCAGGTCATGATCTCAGGGTCCTGGGATCGAGTTCTGCATCGGGCTCTCTGCTCAGCAGGGAGCCTGCTTCCTCTTCTCTCCCTGCCTGCCTCTCTGCCTACTTGTGATCTCTCTCTCTCTCTCTCTCTCTCTCTCTCTCTCTCTCTCTCTCTCTCTCTGTCAAATAAATAAAAAATAAAGGCAGGAACAGCCAGCACACGCAGTTGTTGTGGGGGTAAAAGAGATCAGGTCTGAAAGCACTCAGCCCAGACACTGGTGCAGAGCATGTCCCCAAACACAATACTTTTTGTTACTAAATGATCGCCATCATCATCATCACGGTGAGGATACTTTCCTTCTCAGCCTTTGCCTTTGTTTTCCTGACCCTAATACTCAGGACTAAACTTTATCAAAGTGTTAAGACAAATAGAGAGGGGAAAATATTTCATCTACGAGCCCCCAAGGTCATGGGTATTTGGATGAAACACTTATCCCTTCAAGGTTTTGCAGCTGGGTCTTCTGTCTCCCAGCTTTTGTGAACGGTTTGTGTGACCGTGCAAACATTTGAAGAGTATCAAGCACTCCTCGGGGAGTGGCATTTGCAAGAAGGCTCGTCCATTTTTCTACCTTTCACCCTGTCAGTGCACGAGACCTTGGGATTTTTATAATCCAAATTGATACTCTGTAGGAAATCTCCTCCATTCCAGCGCCCTGCACCGGAGAGATTCGTTTTCTCGTGGGCACCTCTCCAGCCCAGGGCGGTTAAGAGTGACAGGGAGGTGAGTTCCTAACCTTGCCTTGACAAGGGTCGGGTCTTGCTAATCTGAATCTCTCCCGTTTTGCTCCCCTCCACCTGGTGCTGTTAGATTTATCTGCTCTTGTTTGTGGATTCACTGATCACTTTCGTATTACTCTTGCACCTCCATCCATTTCCGTTTGTGGCGCCTTTCGGGTGATTTCTTACACCACCCCTTCCCACCTGCTCCAACCTGACAAATTATCGACTCAAACTGTTGCTTCTGACCTGGCCTGGTCTCTTCCCAGGGATATAAATGATGCAGTTCAGAGGGATAATGATGCCCTAATAAACATACAGTTGTTCCTCTTTCAGCCTGCCCTGTTTGAAATTCAAGCACGCCACCAGGGCTCACGAGCTAAGGCAGTGAGAAAGAAGAGAGAGAAATTGGAAGTCAGTGGGAATGGCTGGGAAATCCATGTACAACCAATAATGAGATCAGAGCATTTACAGACAGTGGTCCTTTTTGGGGTCCAGCGTCTTATTTTGCTGTCACTAAAAATGGGGAGGGAGTGCCAGGTCCTTTCTCAAACCAGGTATGTTTTGAAATCCTGAAGTTTGGTGGCAAGGAGCTGCAGAGGACATCTCAGAAGCCTGTGGTCAGTAGAAGTGAGGTGTCCGTGGCTGCTCACCTCCCCCCATCATGGCGCTCACTTGGGGGGCCAGTCTTGATGCCCACGTTTGCCCACTGACACATATTTGGATGTCAGCACCCTAAACCCCACTTTTAAGACTTAAACTCTAGAAACCTTTCCAGATCCCAGATTCTAGGCTGTAGCTTTTCTAATCGGTGTTTGGTACTCCTTACTGGAGGGTCAGGTCAAAAAAGCCAGTGAAACAACATGGATGCAAATAGCCCTGACCTTTGCAAGATAGGCTTTGGTGTGAATTCTCCCACCAATTCCCCCTGTAGCTAAGAGTGCATGGCATTAATCCTAAGACCAATTCCTTTGGAAAATGTAAGGCTTAGTTTAATTAATTAAAATAACAACAACATGAAGACCACCCTAATATGAAAGTTGAAGACACCCTAACACCTTTTCTCTTCATAGACCCACCAGGGGTGCTAATGAACCAGTGGGGGGTTCACTCCATCTGGCTGTCATCTTTAGCTCGAACATTCTCTGCCTTTGGGAGGTACAGGAGTGGAGGAAACGGGAACTCACAGACTCGCCTCCTCTGTGCCAGACATTCACCCATGTTTCTCCTTGAATCCTTGGGTCAATTCTTTGAAGTAGAAACGATTCACGCAGATTTGCAAATGAGGAAGCGGAGACTTGGGGAAATAAAGAATTCACGTGCTGGAACCTGGATCAAACCCTCTGAGAACATGTTGTCCCGCCACGTGTCACTTGATAATGACAAACAACATTTATGGCAATCTGTGTGCTGAGCCATGCCTACCTACATGACAGGGCTGTGGTCATCTTCAACAATCCTATCGAGTTGGTATTGCTGTTATCCCTGTTTTATAGACAAGGAGATGAGCTCAGAACAGTAGCCAACTCCCCAAAGGTCACACAGCTAGACAGCGGCAAATTCTAGAACCTCCTTCCCCATCCCCTTAACCATGATCTGTACCATCTCAGTTACTTGGTTGATTTCCATATCGCAGCAAGCATCACCCCCACGAGAACATGTCACTTGTTCAACCTACCCATTCTGGCGTGCCATGGAATCCACTTCTCTGAGCAGTGACAAAGACATTTAAAGAACAATAATGGCATGGTGACAATGTTCCTTAAGCACCTCTCACACGTGCACGGGATTGAAGCCACGCTTCCTCCCTCAGTGGAACCTAAGTGCAGTGCAGAAGGGTTCATGGGCTGGCCGGCAGCCTCATAGCTCTGTCTGCGGCTGTGAATTCTTGGAACCCATTTCAACGTTCACCATTAGAGATGCAGTTCAAGAACTTGAGAGACATCAGTCCTATTGAGCCACAAAAAATACTGATGGGTAGTGCTATGTTGTGGAGGTTTAGGGAAGCTACACGGAGCCCTCCATCAGTATTACTACGACAGTTGTAGTTTTAGTAGCTGGTATTTATTAAACGATTTTCTCTACATGTCAGGCTCTTCTAAGCACATTACTTGATCTGAGTCATGCAGTCTTCACAATAACATAGGAGGGCTTACTATTATGTACCATTTACCTGTAAGGAAATGGGCCCTGAAACTTTCGGGAACTTGCCTGAGGTCACTTAACAGTTATCTAAGACCTCCACTTAAAATCAAACCTCTGATGAAAGATAGAAGGTCTCTCTCTCTCTCTCTCTCTTAATGAAACAAAGCAAAGCAAAACAGGGACTCCATAGAGGCCCCCACCCAGAGCCCCTAGCTCTGTTAGGCAAAGTAGGCCTGGGGCTCCCAAAACTTTTAGATGCCTGTAAAAATGTTTGGATTTCTTTTAAAATTGAAGGGAAAGAATGAACTTTTAAAGTGGAAGAAAATGTTTTATTTTTTCCTTACATCAGCAAAAAAATGGAAATTTTAGCCCCCCCCCCCGATTAAATTTTGCTTAAAGGAGAAAAAATTTCAATGCTGAAGCATTTAAAGTAATATTAGGATAATTTTTAATATCGATATTATTATGGTGGGAAGGGTTCCCTAAGGCAGAAGTGCTTAGGGACCCACAAAAGTCTTACAAGCTCCCTGGCTCCACCAGCATGGCCCATTGAAGTTTAAATCACATCAACGTTGTAGGAGCTAGCAAGTTCAACGTCATTCCTGACTCTCCCAGTGGTCCCGAAGGGCCTGTCTTCAGGAGGACTGGGTATCCACACAACTTTGTCCCCATCTACTTAAGTGCTGTCTCCTGGAACCTTCTGCGTAACCAGGTACGTGGAACATAGAAGTGAAAGAGAAACAACCTTGCAATAATTTAAAGTGTTGTGTAAGCAGTGACAAAATACAGGCAGACACTTGAGCTGAATTTTTAGGGGGAAAAAAATATTTGGAGAAACCTAACTCTGTTCCCTTGGCTGCTTTCATGACGACACTGGTCATAATGACATAGGTTTAGGCACCTATAATCAAGGGCTGTGGCAAAGGATAGTAACAGACCCTTGCGGGGAATATTCTTTCTTAACGATTCTTCCCCAGAACACAGGGTCATTTTCGGATGAAGGTGTGCTGGGCATCTGTCCATGAATTTTTAACTCCAAGTGGAAATGCAAATGAACGGGACACATGTCAAAGGGATGCGATTTATATAATAGGACTGTTTCTGTGTCAAAGGACAGAAAAACCAATTCAAATTGGCATCAACAGAGGCGTGTTGGGGTCTTTTAACCAAATAGTGAGGTAGTAGAATTGGCTTCGGGTCTGGCTGGATTTGGGAGGCCAATAGCTCTCCTACAACCATTATTTTTCAGAACTGGGTCAGAAACCCCTCTCCGGACCACTCACTATGGCTGGGAGGATGGAGCACTGCGAAGTGCTGGCTTGGGGCCATGCACTTAGCAGGTGGCTCAGAGTGGGTTAGCTTCCCCTGAATCACGCAGGCTGACAGTCGGGGCGGAGTGGGTTCCACTCCAAAGGAAAATCCAAACCAAGGCATCGTCAATCAGAAAAAAAGCAGCGGGTGCTGGAAAAAAATCTAAAAGATGCCCCAGTGTAAGATGTGACTGATAAATGGAGGATGACTTCCGTGTCCGTTTAGGTATAGAGCTTTGCGTTCTATGGCAAATTACCAAAAAAAAAAAAAAAAAAAAGCAAAACTTCCAAATAAATTTTCTTTTTCTGTTGCTGTTTTTAAACCATCATGCTTTTACTTTTTCTTTTTCTTCCAAATTTTTATCTAAATTCAAGTTAGTTAGCATTCAAACAAATTTTCAAATGGCTGGAAGTTTAGCCATCAGAGAATCACGGCTGAGCGTTTGTTACCATTGCCTTGCTCATGCCTTGAAAATTCATGCAGAATTGCACTTCTTGGCTTTCTCCAAAGAAACGTGACAATTGAGAGTCTGGGTGAGTCCTTGAAGAAGCCTGGTCCCTGAATTCCTTCTCTTGCTGCACGCGGACACCCAGTTACAGCTAGAATAAACCCAGGCGCCCCAGCACTTGTCGGTGCCTGGGCTCAGCTGACGGCATCGCTGCTGGCATCCACAGCCACAAGGCTTTAAATGTTAATTAGTCAGTAAGAAAAACCGAGCTCTAGACCCTGAGTTAAACCTGGCACTAGGTTTCATACACACCCAGATAAATTTGATGGAGAAATATTTCCTGTAGAAATGGCCTTCCTTTCTTTTGATACCACCATTATTGGGGATACCATTAAAAATTTCATCAACAAACTAATTGGACTTTTTTGCAATTTCATGCCGACGAACACTTATAAACCACCCTGGAGGGGTTGTACTTCATGCTTAAGATTTGGAAAGAACCTGAAGGAAAGAATTCAAGGGACACTACTCTGTTATCTGGACTTGTATAGGGCGATACACAAGAGTAAGTCTGGCGTGGCTTCATAATATCCTATGGCTCCTGTGTCTGGAAAGAGATTCTAACTCAACGGATATTCCCGAATGCCTAGTAAATGTAGGACACTTGCGAAGTTGGGCCCTCTGCTGGGTGATCCGGACAGCTGTGTGCACAGATGAGCCGTGGATCTTGGCCTCGTGCTGCTTCAGGTCTAGTACGAAGACCCAAAACGTGCGTGATTTTTACTTTACTTGCAAAGTAAGATGTGCTAAGCAGCCCAAAACAAATGAAATTAGCCCAATTCATGTAATTAAGTGCTTATTCAGTTACTTAGGACTATGTAATGGGCTTGGCTCAAAGTACTAAGGAAATAGCAACGAGCAAAACTCTCAGGATCCCTGTGCTTGTGGAGGTTATGTTCTAGTGGGGATACGGACCGTGCACAATTGAACAAATAAATTATAAGCTGTATCAGATTACCAAATGCTGTGCCAGTAAAACAAACGAAGCAAGGGCATAGCTGGGGATGAAGGGGCGTGCACTTGCATAAAGAATATTCAAGAGAGGGGTGACTGGGTGGCTCCATTGGTTAAGCATCCAACTCTCAATTTTGGCTCAGGTTAAGATCTCAGGGTTGGGAGATCTGGAGCCCTGCATCAGGCTCTGCACTCGGCTGGGAGTCTGTTTGGGATTCTCTCTCTCCTTCCACCCAGCCCCCATGCATGCTCACTCACGCTTTCTTGCTCTTTCCAAAAAAAAAGAAAGAGAGAGAGAGAAAGAAAAGAAAGGAAGGAAGGAAGGAAGGAAGGAAGGAAGGAAGGAAGGAAGGAAGGAAGGAAGGAAGGAAGGAAGAAAAATCAGGAGAGATCTCTAAGAAGCCAGCATTTGAACAGAGAAAGGAATGAATCCAGGGAGAATACGTAAAGGGTTTTTGCACCACTGCCCTGGTGCTTAGTAAACACTCAGTAAACGCTGCTGTGATTATTATTACTGTTATAATAAGGATCCCTGAATCTGAGAGGAGAGTGTAATTGCAATTAGCCTGATTAAAGAAAGCTTTGTGGAGGCAGCGGCATTTGAATGAGACATGCCTGGTTGAAAGTCCAAACCAACTAAGACCAAGAGATGGCTACAAACAGAGCCCTTGGCGTGTATCCTCTTGCAGAAATGCTGTTTGTATTTGTTTTGTTTTAGCTTAGCTCATCAGAACCCGAATTGGGGCTACTGTGAACAAAATGATGAAATCTAGCGGCAGCAAGCCCACCTCTCCACTTGGCCAACATTTGTCTGGGCTCTTCCACCTGCGCCCGCCCCCTCATCCCCTGACTTCGATACCAGTTTTCAAGAGTTCAGCATATTGTGGTAGCTGACAGACCCAAACTGCAGCGTTTTTGACAGTTAGGTGCCATATTCAAGAGGCTCTCACCACCCTCTGCCCTGGCCAAACCATTCCAGGAAATCTGGTTGGTGTTTTCATTCACCTCTCCTGGTTTACAAGAGAGCATGAGCTGATGTTATTAGACGCTTGCTTCCCAGAGTTGCTTTGGCTCAGGACTACAGCCAGAATTCCGTAATGGCAGCTTCCTAGAGAGGTTTTCCTCAGGAGAGGAGGAGTGTTGAAGGGAATATATTAGAAATACAAGAAAGTGGTGTCACAGGAATGGGAAAGAAGGGGCTCCATGGGGTTCTAGACCTAACGGCCAGTCTTGGCCCTGGGGCTGACACATCCCTTTGTAAGAAGGTTGGCATCCCCGCCGTCCCCTCCTCCTCCCCCAGGACCAGATGCTTGCCTCTGAGGTGGGGATCTTCATCTCCCACACTTCTTTATTTTAGCCAAGGACTGCTTCTCCAGTCAAGTTCCCAGAGAATCAAACCTAAAAATCAGATTAGCTCTGGTCTCTGGCCTTCTTGTATACGCAGAACAGCATCTGAGGCCAATGAACGGAAGATGCTTGTATTTCAGGGTATGTGAAATACATATCAAATAATGTCACTGCCACCAGCTCTGGCCTTGCAGACACAGCTCTGCTGTCTCCCTCAGCCCTCCTTACCACCCCGGCTATTGCTGGCTCCTCAACTCTTCAGTTGCTGATGGGGGAGTGAGACAAAAGTCAGGAGCAGCTTACAACCAGGGGTAGGGATGGGCTGGGGAGCGGCAGGGGGGGCCCCCGGCAAGGAGGGGAGGGTGCAGAAGTAGATGGAAATGTAGGCCAGGGCCCGGTTACAGAGGCCACACATGCCAAGCTAGAAAATGTCATTTTATGGCAGACGCAATCAGGACAATAAATGGTTCCCAGGCACAGGTGTGTTCAACCGGCGCTTACCGGCCACCAACATTTTTCTGATGTCAACATCATCCCAGAAAATCCTGTTAAAAGCAACTCACACTGTGCTAATTCCTCCTCTCTGGTGTTTACACCTCTCAAAGGTGTGTGGAGCTCCAGCTTGTCACTCCCAGGTTTGTCACCCGAGGAAGACAGCTCAGACGTGTGGGGCTGCTTTAATCTTTCCCTATAAATCAATCCCTTCTCCCCTTAATCATCTAGCTTGCTCTTCTCTGAACTTGCTCCAATTTGTCTACATCTTGCTGGGACCAGGTTGTCTAAAAGCGAACACACCGTTCAGACGCCATGAGCCCTCCTCACAGACTCTCTCCACCGCCCAGAGAATTCTGCGCAGGGCTCTGGCAGCGAGCAGAGCCAAAAAATGGCCCGTCTCCAGTTTCCAAAGGGGCCATTTCTTTCTGTTCCAGAACAGCCCGTTTGTTATTTTTAGTGTCTGATTGTCAGGCTGCTGCCTTAGAAACTTTGTGGTCACATTACATATTCCAGAAAGTCACATTGCTGGCGAAGTGCGGCTGTATCGATAGATGAGTAATTGCTCACTGTCATGTCCACTCTGTAAAGTTGTGTCCTCCCAAGTCGGGGAAGGCAGAGCGTGCCAGAGAGAGCGCCTACCTGCCCAGCGGCCTTACCTGTCTGGTCCCCACGGGCCCGGTCCACCTGCAACCATTTGTACCAGCGCCCTCTGCTGGCTGGACTTCCCACAGACGCGCCACTCTGGGAGCCTGAAGGCCCTGGCTCCAGGCAAATGGGATACTATCGTTCCCATTTTAAAGACCGGGTACCTGAGCCCCAGAGAAATGACTATGTGGCTCACAGTCAGTAGGGGTTTAGGGATGGAAAAGAATAACAATAATTAGAATAACAACCCAAATGGACATCTTGCCTTGCGCTTTAGATTCCTGAGACCGGGGACGACACATTTGAATAGCAGACAGGTGATAATGGCAGTGGGCAGAGAGCTGGGCGTAGTTTAGGGAGTGGGTGGGAACCGTAGCCGACCCCTCCTGCTCCTTCTAGAGAGGAGAGCTGTGGTCTAGCTCGGCCAGGCGACAAGGCAGGGCCAGTCATGTCAGAAGTAGGTGCTCAGGACACAGACCCCATCGAGACCTAAATGTGAAATTTTCCCATTTCCAAATGACGTGTCAGCTAAACAAAACATGTCTGAAGGCTGCACCCAGCCCCCTGCCCCCAGTCTTGTAACGCCCGTTTTCCGTAGAGTCGCCCTAGTCACTAGGTTTCACAGAAGTCCTGGGATATGGCTGCTGTTTTATCCTCACAACAACTGGCACCAAAAAAGGTATGCGAGTTGAATTAACGCTGGACAAAAGACTCAGACGGATGCTCCTGATCCCAGGTGGTCTTCTTCACGCAACACCACAGCCTTGTATTTTACTTTGGGAGAAAGTTCTCCTTTTTAAAAATAGGAAAGCCAAGTCTCCAGGGAGGGATGGACCAATGGCAGATAGCACAAGGTCAGCTGCCTCAAATCCCGTTCTTTCAAGGCGCGGTGTTGTCTTTCATTCTGCACTAAGTTTGTTTTCCAAAGACTACATCTACAGGCTGAGGGCCTCTGACCTGTGATTTAGATCATTTGCTTTGAGTGGCTTTCCAGTAACAGAGCTGCGTGTGTGCTCACCCTCCACGTGGTCTCAGATCACCTATTGTGATTCAAATGGAGAGATGGGAAAGCATTGAGATGCATTAAGCAGATCACACTTCAGAGCAGTTGGCACAGGGGCAACTGAATTTGGGCTGCAGACAGATTTTGTTTGGTCCCCACAAAATACTCAACAAAAACAACAGCGGCAGTAATAGCAACAATAATAAAGTAAAGGGTATGGCCAAAATTTAACGATCAGGAGATTCTCAATAAAAATCCAGACTGCCATATTGCTTTTGCAAAATCTAAAACTCGGTCTCCCTGGTTCTTTGTTTGCACGTGACAAGGTGGGCTGGGGCTCCATTGTAGCCATCCCCTTCTCACGGGGCCGGCACTTAGCTGGTCTTCCCGGTGCCCACCTATTTCTGTTGTCTCCCCGAGGCCATATATCAGAAGCTATTTATCATTGTGTTTTTGTCATTCTTTTCATAAAGAAAATGAGATGTTTCCTGTGGTGGTGTCTCTTAAATGTGAGAAAAGAGGCTGAGAGCTTTCAAGAGAAATGGGAGCAGGCATCTTTCTTTATGGAGGTGAAGAATATCCTACCATATTTACTAGATGATGTAGTGTTGCTTTTCTGGTCTCTGTTCAGCATCTGTTTGCTACCCCACTTGGACACCATCTGATAGAGTCTAATGTAGGTTAGTCCAGTAATATGGTCTACCCCATATACCATTAATCAGTCCGGTATCAGGGATGAGCTGATTCAAAACAAGGCTGGCCAAAATGAGAGCTAGAGCCTGCAGAGCCCCCAGCTCCACAGTGGGTGCCATTGTCAACAGGGAAACCTAATCATGGTGAAAAAGGCTCTTGCCCTATTCCTCCCTCTAAGGCCCTTTCACGGTATTTCCATGGGACACAAATTCCTCTTTTCTCCATTGGCCCAAGACTTCAGGTACACCCAAAGTCTATTTGAAATGCAAGAGTTCCCCCATAAGATCCGTATCCTCATCCATTCTCTTCTCTATGTCCCTCCCTCAGGCTTTTTAAACATAAGAACGGTCTTGAGCAGTTTAGTCAGCAATGAGAGATAAAATTTGTGAAGCTTGACATCCCCCAACGGAAAGCAAGTGTTGTTTTTGCTGTTTTCTCCTGCAGTTGAGAAGGGCTGACAACGAAATGTGTATTCCCATTTCTGCATCATTTTGTATTAGATTTGTAACCGAACCACAGTAAGCAATATTATTCCCCACTGTATTGATCGGGTCATAGTTATTCATCCTTGAATTGACAAAGTTTGGGAGATGTTATGGGCCGACCGATGGTGTCTATTGCCTTTACTTGGAGAGACTAGAATCCTAGATGCTGAGTCCTTAAGGAAACCCAAAAATTATCTGGTCCTTGGCTTATAAACTCAAAGGCTTATCAGCACAAATAACTTATGTGGGTGAAGCAAGAGAGTAATGGATTCATAATGATCAAAGACAGGAACTCTATCCAGCCCCGCCAGTTATATTCACAGAAGAATGAGTATTCCATGTCACCAGATATTTAAATGGTTTTTAAAAGGCCAAAAATCTGATTTTCTGGGGTGAAATCTTCTGATTTCACTAATTTGTTTTTAAATACCCTAGACCAAACCAAATATGTACATGTACCAGATTTGGCCCAAAGTTACCGTTTAGATACCTCTCGGAACCCCTGGGTGTCCCCACTGGTCTGCCTTTGGCTCAGGTCGTGGTGATCCCAGGGTCCTAGGATTGAGTCCTACATAGGGCTCCCTGCTCAGTAGGGAGTCTGCTTCTCCCACTTCCTCTGCCCTTCCCCCTGTTCCTGCTCTCTCTCTCTCAAATAAATAAATAAAATCTTAAAAAAAAAAAAAAGAATCCTCTAACCTGGTTCTAGCTCTTCATTTTTGAAAATGGAAGCTGGGGCCCTATTAAGTGACACTCAAAAGACAGGGAAAGAGAGCTGGCATTCACACTCACTCCAGCTGGGGCGCTAAGATGACGCTCGACTATGAGATACAACAAGAAAACTGCTCCCCTCTCAAATGAAGAGCAGTGAGCTCTCTCAGCTTTTGCCTCACTGTGACAAGTATTCTCAATCGAAAGTCCTCCTTACCCCATAGTCAGAATAATCTATCTTGGGCGCCTGGGTGGCTCAGTGGTTTAAAGCCTCTGCCTTCGGCTCAGGTCATGATCTCAGGCTCCTGGGATTGAGGCCCATATCAGGCTTCCTGCTCGGTGGGGAGCCTGCTTCCTCCTCTCTTTCTGCCTGCCTCTCTGCCTACTTGTAATGTCTCTCTCTGTCAAATAAATAAAAATCTTTTTTTTTTTTTTAGAGATTTTATTTATTCATTTGACAGAGAGAGAGAGAGATTACAAGTAGGCAGAGAGGCAGGCAGAGAGAGAGGAGAGAGGAGGAAGCAGGCTCCCTGCTGAGCAGAGAGCCCGATGTGGGCCTCGATCCCAGGACCCCGGGATCATGACCTGAGCCAAAGGCAGCGGCTTTAACCCACTGAGCCACCCAGGCGCCCAATAAATAAAAATCTTAAAAAAAAAAAAGAATAATCTATCTCAGCTAATTTTCCATGGAGAAACAGATTTTAAGCTCTTTTTCCTTAGGAGGAAAGTCTTTTCCAATAGGGATACTTAGAGAAAAATAACTACTAGGAGTCAGTAAGAATTTTTTAGAAGAACAAAATGGGGAACGAGTTCAGGACACACACATCCACACCTGTATATACACACCCACACATGCTTGAAGATGGTGGTTTCAGAGGTTGAGCCCTACCTTTGGAAAAATTCATTCCACTTCTTTTAAAAGGCCTCTGCTGATGAAAAGTCCCTCTACAGGGTTATTGTTTCAGAGCCAGAATTTTTTTCCTTCTATGTCAGTTGTTGGCAAATTATAATAGCTCATGGATGAACCTGTTTTCATAAATTAATTGGAACACAGACATGCCCATTCATTTATGTATCACCTATGGCGGTTTTGGTGCTACGACAAAGTAGCACCTAACTTCTAACTTAGAAGTTAGAAACACTAACTTCTAACAAAGTAGAAGAAATAAGTTGAGTAGTTTCCACAGAAATGGTACGGCCCACAAAGTCTAAAATGTTCACAAACTCATTCTTTACAGAAAAAGTTTGCTGACCACTGCCAGATATCATGGATCAATCATGCATCCTGATGCACTGTAGGGCACAACATTGCATGAAGGACTAGGAGTATGATATTGGGTATCAGGAATTGGAAACTCAAGTGACTAGACAGAGAAATTAAAAGATGCCTTTTGCACATCTCAAGGTGGCAGCCTCTGCCCCGTGCTGGGATTTTTCCTCTAGCAGAAATCGCCAAATCTAGCACTATTGCCAAATCCTCTGACTTTTCAGGAACACCCATAAATCTGGATTTTCATGTGAAATTTTCCACTTTTTAAGTGTTGGCAAAAAATATTTTTAAAAAAGAAAACCTCACGTTATCCTGTAGGTAACTACAGGTGGCAACCTATTAGTGATATCAGTTGTGGTCAGGAGGGGATAATCTTATCTTCCTTGTTCCTGACCAGGATCCAGAAAAATGGATTGATGGCGAACTGAGATTTTGTGACAGAGGAGTAATAAGTAATCTGATGGCCAAGGGCTCATTGCCAGATCTGTTTTAAATGCCAGCACCTTCTTTGTTTGCCTTCAAACAATACCAAACACCTAAATCACTGTAGTAAACGCAGATAGAAAGAGACAGAAAGGTTAAAAGTATACTCATAATCTCCTGCTTTTTTCCCCTCCTATACGTGTTTGAGAGCAATATTGTTTCGTAAAAACAATATGACCCCATTTCTAAAGCAATATTCATGCTAAGCTAGTCAGCTGTTAAATATACCCAGCAGTTTGCATTATGATGAAGCTAAGCCAGAATTTCAATTATTTTCTGGACACATTTAAAATTATAATACTTTACTGGGTTAGTGTTATAGTTCATCCAAATTACTCACAAACTATCATATCAATCTCTTGCAACTGCTAACGCCTTACAGATCCGTGAAGTCAGGCGAAATAAGAGACTGGCCAGGGTAACGACCTTCCTGCCGATGTTGTATTTTAAGGGTACATGACTCTGAGAGTGTGGATGGCTAATGGTCAAAAGCTAGCTTTTGCTGCCCATGATATTTAGGCAAAAGGAAATAAGAAGGAGCTATAGACCACACTTTTTCCTATTTCGAGGTACACACCTGGCTTTGTGCAAGTATTTCCAGCAGTCCACTCCACCCCACCTCCCCACAAACTCCACCTCTTTTGCCAAATGACTTTTTAGAAGTCATTCCCAAAGTCAGGTACCCAAAGCTGTCATTGCTATTTTTTTCTTTCTCTATGACACTGCTACAAGCATACCCTGAAAACTCAACATCCTGGCATCTCCCCGGACATTCAGCTTTCAATGACGCACCTTGTTCCAGACCAGTGGTGCAACTAAATTCATCAAGAGCAGATCCTGTTAATCAGCAAGGATTTATGAATATTGCCACCAGCAGTTGCTTTGAATGTGCCTCTTCCTAAAGAAGGCATGCTGCTCTGAGTCCTTCATAATCAACAGGACCTTTTCATGCCCTTCGCAAAGTCCATAAGACCCCATGCTAAATGCGTCTGAGTTAATTTATGACTGTGTGTCCAAAGCCTCTGTCAGTTGGAGGGACACAGTATCACTTAAAAGCTGAAACCTTGGGAGTAGGCTCCCTTGGGCTCACTCTGAATGCTATCTGATGATGCAATGAGATTTGCCAAATGGCCGGAATCAGCAAGCGTGCCTGGAGGGCTATTATCAGACTTAGTTAGCCAGATGCAAACGTCTAGAACAAGGTGAGATCCCAACAAATAAACCCATTAGAAGGCAATTTAAAGAAGATTTCTTACTGTTTCAGGTCGTCGTTGCATGGACAAAATGAAATATAGGGAAAGAAGTAAAGTAGTTACTTCCATTAAACGTTTTACCCATAATATCTCAAAGAGTTGCACTGTCCATCAGAGAAGCCACTAGCCACCGGTGGCTAGATAGATGTAAATTTGTAAAGCAAAATAAAATGAACAATTCCTTTCTTCGTTGGAACAAGCCACATTCTAAGTGCTCAGTGGCTGTACAAGGTTGGTGGCTACCATATTGGACAGTTCAAACAGCTAACATTTCTACCATTGAAGAAAGTTCTACAAAGCGGCCTTGATCTATAGAGTTTTGTTAGTCGAAAATATCTTTATGGTTGCATTATCTCCCTCTCTCCGTTTGTTTGGCAGGTTTTATTACGGTTTGTGGCAGAGTTTCCTAAGTGGTACCCCTGGTGGCACTCAAGATCCTTTGAACGTGAATGAGCTTTTTTTTTTTAAACTTCTAAAAGTTATATAGTTATTTCAGGGTGAGTTTTAAAAACATACATGACAAGAATTATGCTTCGTGGAAGAGGCCAGTCTCGAAAGCTTCCATACGCAGAAGCTTACCTACTCCATTTATACAACATTCTTGTAATGACAAAATTATAGAGATAAGCAGATTAGGAATGACCAGGGAGGGGGCGTGGGGGAGGGGGCTGGGGCTCTGAGAGAATACCTCAGTGGGCAGGGGCAAGGTCCTCATCCTCATGATGGAACTCTTCCATATTTCGATGGCAGTGGGAGTCACCAAAATCTACACATGTGAAGGAATTGCACACTCATGAGTGTGGGTAAAAGTGTAGAAATCTGAACCGGTTGGTGGGTTCTATGAATGTGGGTTTTCTGGCTGTGATGTTGTGCTCTCGGTCCACAAAAGTTATCTATCACTGGGGGCCTGGGAATCTCTCTGTGTTATTTCTTACAGTTGCATGTCAATCTACAAGTATCTCTAAAAAACGTTTAGAAATGTATATGACTAGCACATCAAATCAAAATGGTTTGAATATCATTTCCTAGGATGAAGCTTAAAGGAGCAAATGCCACGACAATCCGTTATTCAAAGAGAATCATGAAAGACTGAAGTTTAGAAAACTCTGACGTTGTAAGAAAACAGGCTCTGTGATGAGACTAAATTGGGATCAAATCCCATAGACTAGCTGTGTGACCTTGGGCGAGTTACTTAATGTCACTGAACCTTAGTTTTTGGAACTACAAGATGGGAATGATGATGGTACTATTCTCATGCTGTTGTTTTGAAGCTACAATATGAGAATATAGGTAAAGCACTGCTGCCTTCCCCAGCTTGCACTAAGAACTTAATAAATGGCTGTTATCATTGGATATGTGCACCTTATTCCATAAAAGTTAGACATGATTAATTATTCATGTTATTGCTTAAATCAGGGTTGGCAAACTTCTCCTGTAAAGGGCCAGGCAGTAAATATCTTTGGCTTTGCAGGCCATAAGGTTTCTGTTGCAACTGCTTTACTCAGCCATTGCGGCACAAAAGCAACCATAATTAAAGACTAGGTGTGGCTATGTTCCAATATAATTTTAATTACCAAAACAACTGGCAGGTTGGGCTTGGTCTGTGGGCCATACTTTGCCAATCCCTGGTTTGAGTCATCATTTTCTATTCACCTTGGAAGGCGAGAGAGGCTATTGAAGGCAGATCCACCCATCTTTGCTCCTTTTTTTTTCTCACCCACCCTCTCCCGCGCTTAAGGACCATCCCATTACTACGCCAACCACAGATCAAGTCAAAATCCGTTCGCCATGTATGGGTCTTACCGTGTGTACTTTCCTGGATGGGAGCCCAGCAAGGGTCCCCTGGGGCTTGTACATAGTAGGCTCTCAAAAAATATTAAGTGATTGATTGACCCATTAATGGAGAGAGGCAAGTCTTGACAAAAGTTAATGGAGATTGGAAAGGCACCTGCCCAGGTCCCTTCACCTAAGAGCAGGGGGAATGCTCATATTCACATAGTCCTCACTTCAGCTTGACACCGAAGGGAGAATTATTATTCAGTACGATGCCATCTAATTGTTCAAATCATCACAACACTGCTATGGCAACTCTTCGTGGCTTTGATTTATAGCTAAGGAAAAGGAAACCTAGTGAAACCAAGTAGCTTTGCTAAAATCGTACAGCTTACTCATTGAGAAAACTGAGACTTCAACCTAATTGTCCCAGTCTCAGACTCGAGTCTTTTGCCATGATGTCACAATTGCTCTAAAGAAATTTCTAGCCAGTGGAAAAGCAGCCTGGTCACTACCCCACCGTGCGAACCCTAAACTATCAAAGAGGAAGTGGGGACAGGTTTAAATACCCTCCACTGTGTGTTATTTGGACACAAGTAAGTGGAAAAATTTCGCTATGGCATATTTATGGTAGAACCCCATTTGTACCAAAGTATATGTAATACTATAAATTAGAATATAGGATAAGGACTATATATGATACAAAGAATATGCCTATATATGAGAGAGTATGTGCACATACACATATCACCCTAAAGAGGATGCAGACCAGGAGTTTGAAATGGCTGGCTCAGGGGGGAGATTCAGGCCGACTTACGGTCGTCGACCTGCCAAGTGTCGGTGAATGTGCACGTGCTCTCCAGTTGTTTGCAGTTCCCGTGAGTCCCAAGTGGCCTTCCAAGCCTACCCACCTAAAAGTCAAACACACCCCCCCCCTTTTTCCTTAAACTGGGCATGACTTTCTAGTAGAGACACGGGAGGGAAAGGGCGGCTGTGGTCCACGTCTCCCTCCGGCTCCCAGACAGCCAGGCATGGCCCGAGAAGCCTGCACCTTCCGGCCAGTTGGGTCGCAAACCCAGCAGGGCCCAGCTGATTCTCCCAGCGTGTCCCTGCGCCCGCCTCCCTCCCCCCTGCGCCCTCCC
>LNAC01000171.1:2023589-2226331 GCA_002007465.1 Ailurus styani
CCCCACCTCCCCCACCCCCTCAGGAGTCTTCCTCTCTGGACCACAGCCCCTGCTCTGGCTGCCTGGTGGCTTTTCTCTTATCCGTGACCCCCAAACTCCTACAAAGTGAGGTGCGCTCTCCTCGCTCTTGCATCAGAGTCATCCTTGACTTCTTCCTTGCAAGTGAGAGGGGAGTGGCGCTTGCGTTCTGCGCGACAGGCACACGCACACACGCGTGCGCACACACGCATATGCTCCTAGCTTAGCTGCAAATAAGCCCAGCAGCCAGAGGAGCTTTGGTGACAGGCCTGGGGTCTGGGTCTCAGCCTGGCCACAGCCGTATTCTGACGATGACCTTGAGCCATGTCCCCTTATCTGTAAAAAGGGTATGATAAAATATCTCCCTCCAGAGTTGTTGTAAAAGTAGGAGATATTGTATACAAAGCACCTCTCCCATGTTATGTGGTCAGGAAATAACAGTTACTATTGTCACCAAATGTGTGCATGTATGTATGTGTGTGTGTGTGTGTAATTTTATGTGTGTATATATACATTTGTGTATGTGTGTGTATATATATAATGTATAAATAAATATAAAATATTGCCTTTCAATTAGAATAGTCTGTGCTCAGTAACCACGTCCAATCCTCTCTGCCTTTTCCAAAGAACTTAGCATGGTAAGTCTCGTGTAGAAGCTCTTTAACACACACGTGTGAAACCAGGGAACGGTTGAGAAGTTAGGACACCATATTAACAAGGCTGTTATTAAAATAATAACGCTCGGGTGTGCAAATGGCTTCGAACAGGTTTTCTCAACCCCGACAGGACTGCCCCGTGGGGCCAAAGAACTCCTTGTCGTGGGCCGTGTTGCGCCTTCTAGGATGTTCTGCTGTGTCCCTGGGCTCTGCCCACCGGATGCCAGTAACATCGCCACCATCCCCTGCCGTCTAACGGGAGACAAAAATGCCTCCGCATCCTGCCCCTTGTCCGCTGGCAGGCAAAATCGCCCTGTCAAGAACCACCGATGGAGAGGCATCCGAACACTCCTCCTTCTGTGAAATGTGAATAAAGAGCAGGGTCTTGGCGGAGGGACATGAAGTTCCAAGGGTAAGGAAAGCCAGGTGACGTTTTTGCGGTCACAGAAGTGTCAGTTTCGAAAATGCAATTTGCTTTCATATGCAGAATTTTTTACCAGAGCAAAGGACTTTAGGGGAGAAAATGCTGATCTCACACTGGTTTACTGGATAGCATTTTGCAAGCTCCTGGTCTACCTCTGTAGATTTTCCAGAAGAGAAAGCCACAGCATCCTGAGTCCCACCAGATAATAATGCCTGTGTTGGGTCCCGGTAACCCACACGTTCTGAGGAAATACCTCCACGGTACTTTTTAACATCAAAACAAACAAGGGTCAGTGGGTCTCCCTTGCAGCCTCTGCCTACTTATAATTATATTTTATATAAACATATTTTGTGACTAGGGAAAGACTTCACGGCGCACGATGGCAAGTGTTCTTCAAAACTGTCTTTAATTATTCATTTGGCTGTGCTATATTTTATGTTTCTTTTCATAAATGTTCATCTTTATTATTGCCTTTCTAAGGGGGGGAGGGAAACACACACACAGTAATACCTGTTATTAAATGACCCATCAGAGTGACATGGATAAATGTTGGGAGCAATTTAATTGTTTCCTATCTGCAGTTTTATACAGTTTCTATCAAACTGAAGGGTAATTTTTTTTAGTAGCTGCTTATTTTAAATGTACAAAACCCTTGTGTGTAATTCCATTAGCTGCCCTACAGCATTGCAATCTACAGTTTCCCTGAGGCTGTTGTGAAATATTGATGAAATCCTTGCTTTTGTGGCTTCCTCTGATACACTAAACATTTGTCTGATGTTAGTTGAACTTGAATGGATCTGTTCAGAGCTATATCAGTACTGACTTCAAAGGGAGTGAGGCTGTTACAGTATTTCCCCCATTTTTCTTTCTTTCCTTCTTCCATTTTTTTCCCTTTTTCTTTTCTTTTCTTTTTTTTTTTTAACAAACTGAAGTTTCAAAGCTTTACCATGGTCTACTTTATAAAACAAAGTTCGTATCAAATTGTTCCAAGTATCTAGCAGCTGGCAGATCTTTATAATTCTAAATGGTGGGGTGTTTTTTTTTCTTTTGATTCCGATGGTTGCTTCTATCACTTTAGATATTTTGATGGAGGGTGCCTGGGTGGCTCAATGGGCTAAGCCTCTGCCTTCGGCTCAGGTCATGATCTCAGGGTCCTGGGATCGAGTCCCGCATCAGGCTCTCTGCTCAGCAGGAAGCCTGCTTCCTCCTCTCCCTCTGCCTGCCTCTCCGCCTACTTGTGATCTCTCTCTCTCTCTGTCAAATAAATAAAATCTTAAAAAAAATATTTTGATAGGGAGGTGGACACTCCCTTCACAACACACACACACACACACACACACACACACACACACACACACACACACTCCCAGAGAGAGAAGGGGACACCAGATTTTGGGAAATTTAACTCAGAATTCTGTGCCTCTAGGACTTACCACTTAGGAACTCCTTCCCAACATCAGTGGAAGGGCACCATGAATGAGAAGAAGAAAAAAAAATTACACGTAATTGACTTTTTCCAGCTAAAGCTGTTTGCATTGAACCTCCCAAAATTCAGGACTAGAGTTCTTGTTTATTCCTGTGTTTTCTGGTCAGATTGTGAATGATAACTGCTGAGGTTTCTTATTTTTTGAAATGACATAATTGTCTTTTAGGACCATAGGCAGTGAAGCTGTCTCTCATGCTCGGTCTCTCAACCTCGGCCCTATGGACATTGGGGGCCTGGGATTTCTTGGTTCTGGGGAACTGTCCTGGGTGTGGCATGTGTTTAACAGGTTCTCCGGCTTCTACCAGATTCTAGTAGCAAACGCTGCCCAGCTGTGACAACTGGAATGTCTCCAGACTTTGCCACCTGTCCCCTGGGGCAACAAAACTGCCCCTCATGCCTCCCGATTAATTATCAGGGCTCTAAAGAGGCGGGAATTTGCGTCCACTGGAATAGAAATGGTACCAATCACTCCCTTTCGACAAGCAATACAGCAGTGGGGAATTCTCCAAATCGGTGTCTCGCAGAACCAGTCTTCAGGTTAGTTTTCTGAAACAGTTTTGACCCAAATTCAGGAGTCCAGCACTGTCCGCCCTCTTGCTTTTAGAGCTTCCCTCTAGAAACAGAAAGCAGAGCATCAGTTTACTGTCTTGAAGATGAAAACCTTCAGACACTGACCGGAGGGCTCGGCCCTGGGCTGGGAGGCATTGGTCCGCGAGGCATCGTTTGTCGACCAAAGCTGAGTAAATCACAGTGAGTGACCCCCAAGTGCCTGCAGCCAATGTTTCCTTCAGGGGCCACACCCCACAGAGACACAGCTGACCCAGTCAACCACCTTTGCTTGGGCTCACTTACCACAGCTTTGCAGATAGAAACTCCAGTGACACCACCTTGCCCGTTGGCTTCATGCTTTACAGTAGTAAAAACAGCCATGTGCTTTTATGTCCACACCTGACCCTTGGCTATCACTCATTCAAAGACAGATGATTTATCATACACCTAATTAAAAATTATGAGATTATATTTAATTAATTTGATGTCCACCTTGCCTGCGAAGTTCTAATTTCCGTGAGGTTAGAGCACCTATGGCTTCTTTGCTGCTGTCTCTGGTCCTGAGCCCAGTGCACACAGTAGGTACTCGGCGTTTCCAATTAAATGACTAAGTATTCAGTTAGGGGGCTAGAAGCATCTTCGACCCCATCACGGTTCCCCCTGGGGAACAGCAGCCCTTCCTTACCTTTCAACCTGGCAATCTGGAAGAAAAGGGGAAAATGGGGCCAACGGAATGGAGCTGTACAGCCCCCAGCCCCTTTCACCACGTCCTCTTACCTGTCCCAGGGTTGGCCCTCAAAGAGTCAGCATCGTTCACTCTCATTCACTTTTTTCGTATGTGTATTTATTGCTACTACCTCACCATACTGTGCTGACCGTGGACACAAGCAAACCCCACATAAAGACAAGCACTGTAATAAACACAAATTAACAGTATATAGAATTCAGATCTGTGCTTGGATCACTTCCCCTGAAGTAGATAACACAATTCAATTTGAAGGATAATGGCTTTATTTCTCCTTTTCCCTCTCCCCGTCCCTCTCCCCCGACTCAGATGTCCGTCCCCATCAGCAAAGCAGCTGCCTCACGGTGGCTGTGTCTCTACGCAGCAGAGACCTGGGTAAACTCCACGGTCACAGCTGGAAGGAAACACCTGTTTCCTTTGGGGGTGGCGCAGAGCACATGAAGGTTGTGCCTTTGTGCACAGGGAATCCGAGGGAACAGAAACGTGGCATCCTGTCCTTTGCAGACAGGTGGAAGGGAGGGGGAATCAACATTGGCCCGGGGTGGGGGGGGATCCATTAAAGAAAAAGTATTTTGAAGTTCCTACAAACAGTCATAGAGATTAAAATTAAATTAACCATGGAGAGGCAAAAGTAAAACGAGCTTTTAAAAGCCCTTAATTCTACGTCTCCTTCGAGCATGGAGAAGCTGGACGTTCCGTCTGCTTTGCTTTCTGGAGAGAAGGAGAGTATTTGTCAAAGCAGCAGCAACTTCACTTTGTCTCTGTTGTCAGTGTATCTAGAGTTGAAGAAGCTTATTTTCTGCAAATGCCTTCAGCCCGTCATGTCTGCAGTCTATTTATGTTTGGCTCAAACAAACGGAATAAACAGTTGAGAAGATATCATTCATATCATGACGGGAGGGAGAATATAGGGCATACTTGACATCCTGCATATACAAATCATTGAATGTCTTTCTAACTAGCTACACTTGTAAATCAATCCATGCACCCCTTCAGAAAGAATCTGCAGTAAAGTGATTGGACTTCAACTGGCAATGGATGAATTGGTTTATTGGAGAGCTGTTCTTTCTGGGTTATCTACAAAGTCAACACAGCTGTGTTAAGGGGATCACCCCAGGAGATGGCCCTGGAAGCCGCTAACCTCTGAAGGGTATTTAAGTACTGAGGTGGACGCCCAGTGAAGTCCCTAGAAGGCTTAGAAGCAAAGTAGAGGGCAGGATACATGGTAGAAGGATCATCAACGGGATTATCATGAAATTAGCAATGATCTTGGCCTTTGTCCTGAATCATTCAACACGCATTTACTGAGCATCTACTATGTGCCTAGCAGAAGTCCACTTTCCTGGTCTTGAGGAAATTTCCCAACCCAAGGGAAAGGACACTCAGCCTGCCGTGGTCAGCAACCTTACGGGAAAACGTAGAGTGAAGCACACTATGTATGGCTCCCCTCTCAGCCAAGACACGGAAAGCTTTACAATTTGAAAGCTCTATTAAATTTTCCTAAGGTTTTAAATTATGTAAATTGCCGAGAATTGGTCCTAGAGGTCAAACAAACAAGCCAACAAAATAATGATGAAGCCCCAGCCCATACGGAGCAATGTCTCTGACTTTCTTCCCACAAAACGAA
The DNA here is from genome assembly GCA_002007465.1 of Ailurus styani. Classification (NCBI taxonomy): domain Eukaryota; kingdom Metazoa; phylum Chordata; class Mammalia; order Carnivora; family Ailuridae; genus Ailurus; species Ailurus styani. Next base: position 2,029,095 of record LNAC01000171.1, read on the forward strand.
GACAGCCATGGATCTGCCGCTCTGCACCCTCCCCTCCAGGAATCCACACATTTGGGGGCTTTTTTTGTTCCACCATCTAACATGTCTGGAGCCTGCCATCTTTCAGGCTTTAGAAAAACAAGGGCACCAAGACCGGCTTCCACGCAGCCCTCCATCAGGCAGAAAAGACAGAACAGTGACTGCAGCAAGGAGCCCGTTTCCAGCTGGGACTGTGTTTACCTAACCAAAAAACTCCCCTATTGAATATTTCTGCAAAAGACTTAGGTGGGGGCGCCTGAGTGGCTCAGTCAGTTAAGCGTCTGCCTTTGGCTCAAGTCATGATCCCAGGGTTCTGGGATCGAGTCCTACATGGGGCAGGTTGTTGAGGGAAGGGATCCTTGCTCAGTGGGGAGCCTGCTTTTCCCTTTGCCTGCCCTACTGCTCCCCCTGCTTGCTTAGTCTCTCTCTTAAAAACAACAACAACAAAAACCAAACAAACAAACAAAAAAAAAAACCACCTTAGGTATGCCACAGAGGAATCTAAATGGCCAAGTAAAAATATTGGTGTTCTTCAAAGTGCTGAATTGGTCAGAGACTCCACAGAATTATAATCATCATAGCTCAGTTATGTATTGAGTACTTTCTGGGTGCCCAGCACTGGGCAGAGCAATTTTCCCTTCTTGCTCCATTCTATAATTACAGTATTTCATCTAAGAGCCCATTCAGTACACTGTACTGCTAATATTTTGCCCCACTAGGAAAGAAAAATGGTTAAAATTAAACTGTGACACACTGCTCTCCTCCTGTCACTTAGAATTTCTATTTTATACTTGCTGAAAGACTCTTTAAGACTTATTTTTAAATGATCTTTCTAATGTAACACTCTTATGTTTATATAAAAAGGAAAAGATAAGCAAAATAAATTGGTGAAGGCATTCCTGAAATAGCTTGCAACTGCCCCCTGGCAGCCGTTTGAAGACAGCATTGATTGTAAGATGCACCCTAATTTCTGAGATGTTAAAATATAAAAGAAAGGTCTTGGAATCAATGAAATGCTATCTGTAAAGTGTATGCTATGCTCCAGGCTCTCTGAAAAAATGCTGAAGATAGAACAATGCACGAGACGCCACGTCCCAGCCCTAATAGAGTCTCGGTGGCAAGGTTCAGAATTTAACAATTACACCTATAATTGTTTGAGTGCAGTTTTGATGGGAGCCACCTGAGAAGAGTCCCATGAGACTGGATAAGGATTGTGGGGCACCGGGGATCCTTTCCTCGGCAGAGAGCCAGGAAAGTTCCTCCAGGGATCTTTAGGCTAAGACTGGAATGTTCAATAGGAAGCAGAAAACACGGCAGAAAGAGAATTGTGTCATTTCCTCATTAGAAGAACGGCCATCCCAGAATCCCTGCACCCGGAACCCAGGAATCACAGTGTCACAGGACCAGAGATACAGAAGGGAGCAATAAAAGAATAAGCTTTGGAATTTTCTTCCAAACAACTAAGAAGTTTTTAAATGCCCAGCTTAAATAACTTTAGGAAATATATTCACTACCCTGGTTGTGTGTCACTTGCAGCCCAGAGCCTATGTGGCTATAAACCCATTAAGCATGGACCCCTAAAGTATTTTTCTAATTGAGAAGCATCTTTAACTTTACGGTAGGCATTTCCGTGTTTCTGCTCCTGAATTTACTCCTGCACATAGAACCAGACTGAATTTTAAAAAGCCTAGCATACTGGGAAGGCTGCGAAGCAAGACCAGTTTCCTGGGAGCCACTGTTTCTCAGAGAATAGAAAGTCAGTGCAAACCCATTGTAATCCGGAAAGGTCCTGGTGAGTGCTAACCTTAGTAAACTTTATAGAGTTAAAAATGCACAAGGTTCTTTAAATATCCATGGAGCCATTCAGTGGATATTTATTAAGCACCTACTATGTGCCATGCACTGCTCCGGGTGCTTACACGGAAACCATCCAACCACCCAGACAAAGGTCCCTGCTCTTATGGAATTACAGCCTAACAAAGAAAGATCACCGTAAGAAACAAGTCCATTCTGTGCTATGTTCAAATATGGCGCATTATGGAAAAAGAGACAGCAAAACAGGATAAAAGAGTCAATCGGCAATCCTGAGAAAGTCCGGAGGCCAGTCGCAATTCTAAACAGGGTGATCAGAGGGAGCGTCATTAGGAAATTACATGTCAGCCAAGATTTAAAGAAGGCGTAGGAAAAGCACGGAGGGAAGAGCCAGTGCAAAAGCCGAAGATGGGAGTGTTCCTGCTTTGCTTGAGAACCCGCAGTGAAGAGGCCAACGTGACTGGAGCAGAGAACCGAGGGCGAGGGGAAGGGGAGAGGGGGCTCGAGTCCAAGGGGAGAGCTGCCGTGCACAAAAATCTGAGGCCAAGGTGAGCGCCTCTGCTTCCTCTGTGAGTGAGATGGATTTCCCTGGGGGAGATGGAGGGGGCCAAGCAGGGAAGTGGCATAATCTGATGTGTCTTTCATCTTGATTGCTAAGCCATTCCAGAATTGAGTGTAGGTGGCAGGGATCGAATCAGTTCCTCGAGGAGTCAAGGTAGCAGGAGAGGAGAGGGTATGGTGACCGCTCTTCACTTTCAGTCCCTGGCACGGTCTCCCTGCAGGCTGGGCAGGTGGAACGTGGGCCTTGGGACTGCGTGCTTGGTTTCTGTCCTGCTTCTTCCAGACTCTACTGGAGAACCAGCTGTATCTCTTCTGTTAGCCTCAAGTTCCTCACCTCTATAATGGGGAGGAAAAATGCCTACCTCGAGGGATTATTTCCAAAAGAAAGAGCATCGCCAATCCTTTGCATTCTATCATATTCTATTCATATAGTAGGTGCTCAAAGAAGTTAAGGGGAAGCTCTTCCTGCATGTCTCCCCAAGAACAAGAGATGTCATAAGATGCTAATTCTGTGTCCTGAAAGATATTCAGATCTACCATCTTTATTTTAAGTTGGTTAGCTTGAGTAATTAATTCAATGTTAAGGTTTTATTGGTAAGACGTCCAGGATGTGAGCTACTGAGTTAGTTAAACATGAAAGGTCTTTAAGGATGAAAGATAAAATAACACCTGTTCTGTTGCAACTCATATTTCTGTAAAGCGGATTAGCTCATTCCTGATTGGCAAATTGGACAATGACATGAATATAATGAAGACGGCACATCGATTCACCTGTGATTATTTTTTTTCCCCAACACAGTATTGCTCAGTGCCGCTAAGTAACAGCAACCAAATATAAAGTTGAATGCAGGAAGCCACAGAAGAGGCCGTCAGTTCATAGACGGCCCATCGACTTCCTGCTCAGATGGTCAGCCTTGAAAGTCAAATTGTCACCTCTCCCTGACCTTTCTCATTGGACCTACCCATAACCCCACAATCTCTCCTTCCCCCCAAGAGTCCTTTCTACCCAGCTCTCATCCCTTCTGTAGTTACAAGGCCAAGTCCTTTATTTGCTATCACATTCCTTTATTTTTCATGAATTTAACAAGTGTTTTTAACTGGACCAGGATTTTTATTACATGTGCTCTTCATTCGGCTCTGGATCCCTACTTGCTTGGTTTTGAAGTGGTCTGCCCTAACCTGATTTCCCCCCCCCCAAACACTATAATATTAATTCAAGCTTCTGCAAAATGCAACATCTGCCGAGGAATGGATATTGCGTGATAGGAACACACAGCCCCGCAGCACACACGCCAGAACAAAGCAGGGCCCCGCTGAGGACTGAATACACAGCCACCAGCACACATTGCCTCCAGAGCCTCATAAGCTCACTGCTAAGCCCAAGTCCCCCAGTCTCTGGGTGTGTGACCCTAGGTAAGTTGTTGACTCCTCAAAGCTTAAATTCCTCCATTGTTAGAAATGAAACTAATAACATCACCCCCACCACGGGAATGTTGGGAAACTAAAGCAAACAACTGTAAGGCATTTCATAAGTGGAGGCTATTCAACTATTATACTGATAAACACGGTTTTTAAGCAAACAGGGTTCTAATGAAACGGTAGGGAGTAAGTCATCTTCACAGCAAAATGAGGTCAGATGGAGGGCCCCAATTCCATGCCTCTAGTTGATTTCAGCTGAACCGGTTTTTGTGCCCTTGGATCCCATCCTAACTCTGAATCGCACAGAACCGAGTGATGGGAGAACTGACCAAACCAAAGGGAGAGGAACCTTGCTCTCTGGTCTTGCCTCCCTACATCTGGACACGTGGCTCAAACCCAGTTTATTTGTGCAAGATCATCTTGAGCACACATATGTGCCTGTGTGTGTGTGTGTGTGTGTGTGTGTGTGTGTGTGTGTGTGTGTGTGTTGGGTTTCTTTCCTCTACACATGAAAAATATAGTGGAGGAAAAGATAATGCTCCCACGGCTGGGAAAGATGAGATCATTTGTAAGTGGCTTGTTAAAGCGCACATCATTTTCCTGATCAGCGGTAGCGAGACTGCATCTTTAGGAGCCGACGCGATTTATCATGTTATTATATATTTAGGGGCTTTTCGAAAATGCTGTTATTTACTCAACCGACTGTGTATATAGACTATTTAAAGCAGATTTTTGACCCAGTAGACTGTACCAGCCCCATCTATCGTCTCAATGAGCATGTGGGGACTCTTAAATATGCAGATTATTGACACAATAGACTATGAGCGCTGGAAACATACTCTAGACGGGTGCATTCAAGTCATTGGGGGATGATATGTTTCTAAAAAGCATTTTCAAGGCAGCCCCATACATGCAGCCAGGCTCTATGGAAAAATGTATGTCTGAATGAAGGGGAGTCTGGCTTTGGAGGGAAATTTCTAATTTCCAGAAATAAGGTGTTCTTACCAGCATTGCGTTATGTTCTGCCATTTCAACCACTGTCTACTGAATGCCAAGCAATGGCACCAAGAGCCTGAGCTCCTTTTATTCTAACATGCGAAGAAGTCACTTTGTTAGAGTTAGAACAAGTTCATTCTTTTACCCAAAGTCTATATTGAGCTCCATCTGTTATCCAGTGGTGTCTTTCATTGTAAGCAACAAATATTATCTCTAACTTGAATCAAAACAAGCAGTGTGTTGGAAGGAGCATGGGACAGATCACTGAAAGAGAAGTCAGTGAGGCCCTGAAGGTCAAGGACACATAATCAAAGGATGACCTCTTTCTGACGCTCTTGTCAAGATGGATCCACTTCGGGCACCTGGGAGGCTCAATGGGTTAAAGCCTCTGCCTTCAGCTCAGGTCATGATCTCAGGGTCCTGGGATCGAGGCCCGCATTGGGCTCTCTGCTCGGCGGGAAGCCTGCTTCCTCCTCTCTCTCTGTCTGTCTCTCTGCCTACTTGTGATCTCTCTCTCTGTCAAATAAATAAATAAAATCTTTTAAAAAAACAAAAAAAGATGGATCCACTTCAACCATCTTCCATGCTTGAGTTGTGGGGTCTGAATTTGAATTCTAGGGGTTCCTGGGTGGCTCAGTTGATTGAGAATCCAACTCTTGATTTTGGCTCAGGTCATGATCTCAGGGTCATGAAACTGAGTCCCACATGGTGCCCCACACACAGTAGGGATTCTGCTTCTCTCCCTCTCTCTCTGCTCCTCCCCCTCCTTGAGCTCTCTCTCTAAAATAAATCAATAAATGGATTCTTAAAAAAAAATTGAATTCAATGGAGCAACAGTCTGATTGGCCAAGCTGCAGTAGTATGCCCAGACTAAAAATAAATAAATTATAGAAAAGAAAAGAGAAAAAGAAAAAAAAAATTCTTGTGTTTTTTTCAACCTTCCTGCTCTTTAAACAAAATACCAAACATTTAAACACATACACAATCTGGATTCTTCTTATTAGAAAACAGTCCAGATGCACAGGGTTCTCATTAAATTAATCGCCCAAAGACCAAAATCTATGCCCTGCTGGCTCCTTTCCAATGTGCCTGGAAAAGAGAAGTTTTGTTTTGTTTTTTTAAGATTTTGTTTATTTGAGAGAGAGAGAGAGCCCCCTACCTAAGCAGGGGAGGAGTAGAGGGGGAGGGAGAAGCAGACTCCCCGCTGAGCAGGGAGCCTGACTCGGGGCTCAACCCCAGGACCCTGGGATCATGATGTGACCCAAAGGCAGATGCTTAACCGACTGAGCCACGCAGGCACCCCAGGAAGGGAGGAGATTTACACAGCCCAACTCTGACAGTGTTATAACTACGTCAGTCCCAAAGCTGACTTTATGCCTTAAAAAATAAAATTAATTACATTACCTATTTTAACATGGCAGATGTATTCATTTTAAGGGGAGATGATTTCAGTTATTAACTCACCCAAATTTCAAAAGCAGAGAGACAATGGACGGGGGCGGAACACCCCCACTGATGTGGCCCACAGTGCAGGGTAGAGGGTGTTCTGGCAAAACCAGACACTAGTGACCTCAAGAACTGTGACTCGCCCTGGGGATGCAGGAATGAATTCATGGGGCTCGAATTCAAATCGGAGAGAAAGTCTTCCAATTCAGTCTCTCAGTCTTGCAGTATTGACATTTGAGCCACGTCATTCTTTGTTATGGGGGTTGTTTTGTGCATCATAGGATGCTTAGCAGTATCTCTGGCCTCCACCCACTTGATATCAGCAGCATACCCACTCCACCTCCCCAGTTATGACCACCGAACTATCTCCAGACATTGCCAAATGTCCCTAAGGGACAAAATCACCCCCAGCTGAGTCATCAAGGATGTGTGAGGTATCACCAGGGAGAGGGGTGGGAGCCCACCTGTGTCTCTAATTCAGTGTGCACTTGCATGTTGGGACCCTCCGTGGGTAACCATTGTCTCTGCTATTCTATTTAAGCAATATTCTGAAGTACTATGCACAAGACCATGTGTCACGTTGCAGAAGACAAAATAGGCGAGGAAAGAGAAGATCACTTATGGAGCCTTATTTTGTGCCTAAAACTCCCAGGGCTGGGTACATGAAGACAAATACCAATAACCTCCTTGCTTTTAAAGAGTTTACCATCTGGGAGGTGAGATCAAGAATCCCAATCTGATTTGTCCAGTAGGCATATGGGTAAAGTCCTATGGATTCAGAGAAAGGGGGATCATACTCTGGGAGCTTGGGAAAAGAGCTCAGGGCACAGGTGGCATGAAATGCGTGTTCAGAATTCAAAATGATCAATGTGTAGCTCATAATGGGTTAGGTGCTTGACTGGGAACACGAATCCCAACTTTTACAGTATTGACCTTCTTATCATCATGGATAATTAGTGGACCAAATAGTACAAGGGGATTACCTTACACTTTGTGAAACCAAAAAAAAAAAAAAAAAAAGGTCATAATTGTCGAGGGCCAAAGAATATACATACCAACAAATAAAACAATGCAAGGCTAATGTACATGTATTGATAAAAATGTATCTAGCTTATAAAGTAATAGCTACTGGAAAACTATGAATTGTGCACAGATTGATAGCTTTATCATGAAGCTCTCAGTTGCAAGCAACTTCCCCTAAACTATCTTAAGCAGTAAAGAGAATTATTTGCTCATGAAATTTCAAAGTACGAAGACAACAAGACTTCTGATGGAGTCTGATCAAAGTTCTAGCTCCAACTGATTGTAATTTTCTTGGCTCTATGCTCTGGTGTGTTGGCTTAGTCCCTAGCTAACTTCTCTCAAGGTAGTGAAATTGCTACTAGCAGTTTGTACGATTATATATTCATGTATAATAAGGGGAAGAAGGGAAGGGAGAGATCTTTACTTTCTTAACCATCAAATCAGACTGAGAGTGTTGATCTCTTACTGGCTGAGGTTAGGCCGAAATTACCTAAATGGGCCACTATTGCAATGTGATTAAGTTAGACAAATTAGACAATGTGATTAGGTCACACCCAAGCAGACCTGGGTGGTGCCAATCCTGCCCATACTTAATAGACTGGGGAGAAACCACAGTGTTTACAGTAATGTATCTGGGAGTGCTGATGAGTTTTCAGTATTGCCCAAGAATTAGCAAAGTTCACTTTTAAACATCTATAAGTAACAAAAAAATTGGCATGATCTGGAAAGGCCACGAATGTCCTCTTTGAAACTCTAAGGTGTACCTACTAATTTGCCTTTTATCTTTCAAGAGTCATTCGAAGGTGTTAGAAATGCAAATAAGATGATTTTCCAATGATCCAACCCATGCTTAACTGTCCTCCGCCAGCTCAGAAAGTTCTGGTTCTTTTTCTTATAATTTCTACAGGAAAAGGAAAATTCCCTTTGACACCCAAAAGCAAACTAACAAATAACCTGAACCCTGCCTTTTTGGTTGTTGTTAAAGAAAAAAAATACAGATATTATTTTTTTTAAGGAGAATTCCACTTTCATGAGAGTGGTTCAGGAGCTGGCTGAGAACCAACATCTGAAGATTTACAAAGTAGAGGAAAATACATAAAACAGAGAGAAAGTCCAGAACGAATACCAAAGACAAGCTAGGGACTGTGTTATGAGCCACCTATCAGTGCTCTCCATTGGAGGATATTAGATCACCAGATAGTGACCTCTCCCACTGCCCTGTCCTGGGACAACGTCTAATTCCGTACTACTTAGGGGGTACTCACATAGTAACCTTAAGACTTATCCTGTCTTTCTATCTTCTTTATAGGCAGGGAGTGAGAAAAGGTGACAAGGCTTGAAAAGTCTGTCTGCAACCAACGCTCACCTAAAATCAAAGGGTCAGAAAACCCGAGAGAATTTTCTATTAGATTATTCAAACTGTTGATTCAAAAAGATCGCAGACCTCTATATCTCCCAGAATTTGGGTCATTTCCAAGAACTGCTTTATTCAACTGTCCAGTAGGGATTTGGCCCCAGATCAGACTTGCTGTTTTATATAAGTTGCCTCATTTAAAAGCTAACCTAGTTAATTAAGAACTGAAATAGGTCAGGACTTATTTGACAGAGTTACCGGAGTTATTTAGAAATGCTAATCCCTTTCATCATTAACTTTTTTGGTTGTTTGTTTCTTGTAGTATAAAAATACTCAATCTGATAAGGGGTTTCAAATGAATCCAGAAGGAATTGATTGAAAACAATGCTAAGAACACGATGGATTTTTTTTTTCAGCCAACACTTGAAAGAATAAATACTAAAATCCTGAGAAATCCAGCCCCATAGTGTTGCTCTTTGTGGCTAGGTCTTTGTTCTTGTAATAATGAAAGTGGGCATATATGGAGTGCTTACTATTACCAGGCATTCTGAGTTCTTTCCAATTATCTCAAATCTCTTAGTCATCTTGAGGCAGGTACTATTATTACCTCCTATTTATAGATGAAAAGATAACCACAAAGGTGGTTAGTTTGCTCAAGATGACAATGTGAGATGGGGCGGAGGCAGGATTTGAACCCAGGCGGCCTTGCTGTACATGTTGTGCTCTTTGATTCCGTGGTGTAATAGCCGTGAAGGGGATGCCCACACTTCACTTTCTGATTCTCCTTTAATGGCACTGAGCTTTCTTCCCCAGGCAGCCCCTTGCTTCACTGACAACTAGACACAGGATGAGTATCCCCTTTTCTCATGGCCAATTCTCAGAGTTGCAGCTGACTTTGACTTTGCGGCATTTTTTAACTATTTGGGGCTAAATAGCATTTTCGACATTTGGCGCTAAATGTTTCTTTGTTCTAGGGGGCTGTCGTGTGCCTGGTAGGGTGTTTAACAGCATCCCCTGGCCACTCTATTCACTAATTGTCAGAAGAACCTCTTCTCCAGTTGTAACAATCAAAGATGTCTCCAGACATTGCGAAGTGTCCCTTTAGGGGTCAACTTGCTCCAGGTTGAGGACCCCTGGGTTAGACTTGGCGCTTGGGGCTACACATTCTTCTACAAAAACCAGTTCCCAGGAAATGATCTGATAAACTCATTCACCCTGAAGTGCCAAGGTGAGATAAGAGTCTTTATATTTTCACGGGGATGAGTTCTTGGTGTGCCTCATGCCAAATCAAGACTCTAATTATAGGGCTTGAGGCAAGAAGCGGGGTGTGAAAGTTTTCAGAGTTGAGGAGGAAAGGGTCTTTCCAATGGCCCTGAATCCACAACCCCATCTGTCCCTGATTTCCTCTGCCTCCCAGGAGGACCAAGCCATCTTGCGTGGAACCTCAACCACCCAAAGGGATGTCCTGTTAAAAAAGTCTTTTTGTTGTTCTCTGTGGCTTGAAAGTGGGTTGGCACCAATGAGTAAAATCTGATTTTGTCAGCTAGAGAAAATTGTCCTTTCCTGATGCAATTGCTTCCTCATTCATTTATCAATCCAGCCATTCATTCATTTCTTCCCATATTCAACAAATGTTTGAACAAGGTGAGCCCTGGATGGCAATGGAAAACAGAGGTGCATAAGATAGACTCCACCTGCCCCTGGGAGACTTCCATCCCAGTGGGAAGCCAAACAACCAAGTGAATAGGAGAATAAAATAGTTGCAAATTGAGATAAAAACTGTACAAGAAAAAGTGGGAGGCTGAGATCGAAAATAACTTTGGCAACTGGGGACTTGGGGGGAGTGAGCTGTGGTTACAGTGAGCAGGGATGACCCCCTCTGAAGACAGGCCTTTGAGCTGATACTAAAAGACTGAGAAAGAATTAGACATAAGAAAAGGGGGAGACCTTCCATGCAGGAGAAACAGAATTTCAAAGATCATAGAGGAGCAAAGAATTTGGTGAGTTCGGGAATAGGTGGGAGAAATTTGGCTTTAGATGTTGGCAAGGGGACACTGATGGGAGGGGGTGTGAAATGGAGAGAGGTGAGGTCACAGCCTGCAGGCTGCATTAGGGCGCATGAACCCGAGGGCCAAGGGAAGCTATTGAGAGGGGTTACGCTGAGGAAGCTGGGTCTCCAGTGAGCAGGTCCCCGTCACTGCCATGGAGGTTGATGGACTGTAGGAGAGCAAGACTGGCCACCAGTTGAGGAGGTCACCACATCTACCAGAGAAGAACTAACGGCAGCCTGAAACGAGGCAGTGGTGTGACAGTGGATGACAGTGTGCAGAGTTTAGATTTATTTTGGAAATAGAACTGACATGTCTGGCTGACAAATTAGATACAGGGAGTGAGGGGGAAAAAGAGGAGTCCAGCATAGACTGTAGAGCTGTACAGATCCAAATTCAAGTCCCAATTCAGCTATGTGACTCTGGAGATGTAATTAATGTTCTCGGCACTGCAATGTCATCGTCTGTTAAGACGGATTTGGAAAGACATATAGTGTTGTGGGGATCAAATAACATAACACATATAAAAAATTAGCCCACTGGCTCTTACCTGTACATTTGCTTTCAATAGATGTTAGCTATTAGTATTTCTCTTTTAATGGAGAAGAAGCTGTCTCAGAGCTGGGAGTTCTCCATTACTGAAGACATTCAAGTGTATGTTGAGTGGTTACTTGACTAACGTGTGAACAAAATGATGAAAGCACATCATGAAAGCTTGAACTAAAAGCTTTCCCCAATCCTTAGATTTGATCCAATTGTATCATGGTGGAAACCTGGCTCAACTCCTAGGGGGAAGGGTAGCAATGAATGGCGATGCTCATGGCCAGACTGGTCATAACAATCATGATGGTGGAGAATCCAACACAAAAGAGGGGGGAAGGCCCAATATTAAGCCATTAATTAAGCCATTAATTGTAGAACTGAAGAACACCAGGGCAAGGAAATCCTTCCCTGGCTAAAACTGAATTGTCCATAAGATACGGGAAGGTCTTTCCACCTCAGACTTCTGTGATTCTGGGGATGGCAAAGACTCTTCACCAGGAAAGCAAAGGCCAGATCCCTGTCAGTGCCAATTTAGCTTCTCTGAGGGAAGTGTGAGCTTTTCTTTCTCTCTCTCTTTCTTTATCTCTCTCTCTCTCTCTTTCTTAATGGGAAGTAGTCACAGTCATGAACTTACCAAAAGAAGCAAGTTAAAATTTCTCCGCTCTTGGCTAATGCAGTTAGACGTCTTCAAGAAAAGGCAATGAGAAGTGGTCATTATCCATTATCTGCACGAAATTTTTCAGAGAAAGAAGCAGCATTTGCCAGAAAGAAAGAAAGAGAGAGAGAGAAGAAAAAGGAAAGAAAAGAAAAGAAATGAAATGAAAGGAAAAGGGAGAAGAAAAGATAAGACATTTGAGGCAAGAAGGGAACAAAATCACCTTCATACTCCGTGAGATGTGTGCACTGATGTTATTTGAAGTAAAATGGGAATATATGTCTGAAAAAATACAGATGGTGCCTCAGCTTCATATACTTCCTGAAGGTCATTTTGGACAATGATTCAGGTCCCTTTTCTTGGGGAGGAAAAAACCCTCCAAACTTTCCAGCCTTGGAAAGAACCATGTATGTGAGTGTGTTTCCATCTCCCTATGTGAGGAAAATGTATAGAAAATCACGATGCCCATTTTGCTGAAAAAGGTTGCTACCACTTGAAAAGTCAAAGCCTAAAAAATCTTAATTTCCTAGGAAAGCCTCAGTCCCATTGTGTAGTTTCTTTGTCCCAATTTCGTTTCATTTCGTTTTATCTGCTGCTCCTGATTTATGGCCCTGTTGGCGTGAAGATAATATAAGGATAATGACTTGTAAACGGGAACCACCAGACGCTGATGAACTAGCCCCCTCCTAACCCTCCTCCATGAATATTTTCTCCTTCTGCTTTTTAAAATTTTCACCAGGACATTTCCCAGGAAGACTATACACTGGACGGATATTGTAGGGAGCTAAATGCAGCACATTTTTCTAGACCTTCTGTTTTGAGCATCAGTCATTTCTCTCGGTGCAAAGCCCAAGGCCTCCAACACAGGCCTTTCCCCTCGGATGGCAGGTTGCTTTATTTCCTGAGGCCTGCAGACATGATCATTATGGGTAGTGACGTAATAACTTGCTATCCGATGTTTGCACACCGCTGTGTGGAAGTTCCCAGCACACATACCACTGGCTTCTTGTAAGAACGATTTAATGTTAAGTAACAAACCCCAAGCTGGAGGAAGCTCCTTTCTTAAGAGTGACACACACAAAGCTTGTTCACATCTAATGCAAATATCATCCAAAAGCTGTTGGCTTGGAATAGGATTTAGGGATAAAAAGATGCCAAAGTCAACTGATGTCAGCCGTCTGTGGTTCAGGTGGGAGGTCAGGATGTGCGGTGTTTATAAAAAAGCCTGGACGGGCCTGGGAAGTTGGGAGATGTCCTACAGCCTTGGTGGTTTGCAGACTTCATCAGTATTTGATACTCCTCTCTCTCCTATGAAGTACACACTGTAATCATTCCCATGTTTGTAGACGAGGAAGCTGAGCCTCCGACAGGTTTAGCAACTTGCCCAAGATCTCATGAAGCAGGAAGTGGCAGATTGGAATGGAGACCTGCCCGATCCCACGTCCTGGGGGCCATCCAAGTTCTTTGTTAACTGGTCAGTCCTTGAATCCGTGACTTTTGTTTTCCTCTTGCTTCGTACTTCCCGGTGTAAACTGGGAGTAGGGGTCGAAGCCCCAGGCCTTTTTCATCTTTTGGCCCTTGGAGAGGACAGGGACCGGTCCTCTCCAAGACGTCTCATCTTCTCACAAAGCTGATACCCACATGCGCATATGAACACAGGCAGAGAGAAGCAGATTGCTAAATATCTTGCTACTAATGAACAGTTTTGCAGTTCACGGCAGGGCTTCCCAGACTTGTTCACGAGGAGGAATCCGTCTGGGGATCTTGTGAAATGCTTCCTGCTCCACAGGCCTGGGCTGGGGTGGAGAGTCTGCATTTCTAACACGTTCCCAGGTGCTGCTGCTGTGGCACCAAGGACGAAGCTTTGCTCAGGGAGGGTTTGCCATCCGCTTTCTGTGTCCCAACAGAGCCCCGTGAGGCGGGCGGGCTTGGGACTGTCACCCCTGTTCCATCTGATAAGCATTTGATAAGGAATCAAAGTCCAAGAGCTGGTCTCTAAGTGCACCAGCAGAGCGTGCCTGATCTTCACACTCTTTGCCTCCCCTGGATCCCTGGGTCCAGAGGATGCAAACGGGTGGGTCCCAGACATATTTGGTTTCATCTGCAAGGTTTAGCCAAACAATTGCTGGCAGCACTTAGATAGACGCCACTCCCCGCTCCCCGCCCATGGCTAGTCCTGCACCCTTTCGCTGGGATGGAAATTTTCCACTGCCCGCAGCTCCTCTGAGTCTCTCTATATGAGTGCCCACAACACTCACCTTTGCAACTGAGGATCCTTTTTCTTCCATCTCGCCTACTTTGCCCACTTCAGTTACCTGGCCACCTGCCTGACCTTTCCGTGACCTCATTCTCCCCAACCACATGGCGTCTGACTTTTCTCCCTATCTCATCCCTCTACTGTCCTTGGCCTTTGGAGAACCGCGGTGACGGGTGTTCCAGTGAAACGACCCAAGTATCTCGCATGTGGTAGCTGCAGAATAAATATTTCTTGATTAAATGAATAAACAGATGAACCGCAAGGGGATGACAGAGTATCCACTTCCCCTGATGTAAACTCACTTCGTCCTTTTTTCGCTGATGACCAAGACGTGGAGGAAGACACAGAGCGTGATGAGAAAACAGCTTTACGGTGCGAAACATTCTGAAGGGGGCCCAGGAAAGTGCACACGACAAGAGGGCATTGGCTAAATGGACACTTTCTTGCTTCACACAGACCCCGCCTGCTATGCATCTCGGCATACAAGTAAAATGTTCCCATTAACCGAATGGTCTAGGGGAAATAATAAAAGAGATGCGTCCTTCTGGATGAACTTCAGAAAGCTCTCGGTCCCTCTCTAGAAAGCACTTACGGGCTCGGGAGAAGCCCGCAGCCCCACCCCCCACCACTGCCCCCAGCCCCTCTCCACCGTTCTTTAAATAGGGATTTCTCTTTGTTGAGTTCTGACCTTCAGCTAGAGGACCAAGCCTTTCTCTCTGGACCTGTGTGTACAAGTCACCCTTCTATGAATGAGTTGTGTGTGGTGGGACAGGGATAAAGATGCATGTGCCCTGAACTTGACTGTTCTGTTGAAAATGGTCTTGTTTAGAAAGGTACGTGAGCTTAGACGACCTCCCCAGTCTGTAGGGAGACGGAGCTTGGGCTCGGGGGTCCCTAGAGTCTCAGAAAGTGAAGTGTGTGCTCCTGATCGGTGTTGGGGACCCCCGGCCCTCTAGCCCAGCACGTGTGGAAGCACAGAGCTTTGGCTCTCTCTAGCTCAGCGCTCCACAGGGCCCTCGCTCTGGGCCCGGCCACCATGGGAAGTAGCTCCGTCTCCTTGAACTAAATCCTCTTATCTCTTTACTCAGCCTGCCAACAAGAGTGCCAATTAGTGCCAATAATAATATACATACTCACGGATTTCTAGACCACAGTCACCAAAACACTAGAGACTCCTGACAGGGAGGCCTCCCTCCGTGTCATCGTGCGGCATACCTACTGGGTACGTGGCGAGAAATTCTTGCCATCCCTTCCTTGACGTCTGCCCTGTGCACGGTGGAAACTTCGTGTGATTTTAAACTGTCATTTAGTGGGGTAGATTGGTGAAAATGATCCTGTCACTACTGGATATGTTTTTAAATGAGGTCTTGGTTGAGTTCTGGCTTAGTTTGTTGAAAATCAGCCTTCTTGAATTTTCTATTCTTCTCGGGTTATTATTACTGTCCCCCACCTCTACTGCCACTTTAAAAACTGTCACTGTTTGTACGGTAAACACTCTATGGTGGCTCTTCAAGGCAACGACAAAAATGTACGCCTTGCAAAAAAATCTGTTATCTAACACCATGCATCCCAGAAAATATTTTGCACAATTTCATTTAAGTCATTCTGAAGAGACATTCTTGGAACAATTGAGGCAGTAATTTAAAAAAAAAATTTGTTTCTTTCTCTCTTTTTTTTAACCTTAGTTAGGAGAGAAAATTTCTAAAATTTAAGGGTTTATTTCTGAATTTTAGCCATACACTAATAGGGTAAAAAGTTCACAGCATGTAAAATCTATTTCTCCAGTGATGTTTCTTTGTAAAATCAAGAATTCAGGAGAAGACCACCCTAATACTTGTGGAATCTATATGGTGGAACAGCTAGTGTACTTTATTCGTGACAAAATTAGTCCATACTTTCCAAGTTCCCACATGTGAATCTTTTTTGAATCCAAGTCCGCTCACATTTAGAGTGCATTTTCTGATGCTTTGCAGTTTTGATGCTTCTTTCCAGTCTTCCTACTTAAAAGTTTAAATTCACAGCTCAGGGCTTTCTGGAAACAAGAACTTGGTGGCTATGGTCTGAAAAGATGATTTATGGGGATGTTCTGGTTTTGTCACTGAGAGGAGCTGGTCGGGATGGTTGTAATTCACACCTGATCTCTACTGAGGACGCGGGAAGGGAGCGTTTCCCATCACCGGTGCCAGATGCACCATCCGGGGTCGTGGGGGTGGAGTTCGCAACTGGAATAATCCCTTTGTGTTGTATGGTCTATTCATTCATCCGCTCTGATAATTTATGGGCACCAACCTGTGCCAAGGTGCAGTCTGAGTGCTGGGAGAAGCAAGGTCTCTGTCTTCCTGGGAGACAAATATTACATCTTTGCATTTAGTGGGAGGAGACAATCAATCCGTGGGAAAACAAGATGATTTCAGAGTAGGGTAGGTGCTACAGGGATCTCAGTAAGTAGGGAGATATGATCTGGGGTTACGCAGAGAAGGGGAGACTGGTCTGGACAGGCTTCTCCAGAAAGGGCTCTGTAAGCACAGACCTGAAGAATGAAAAGGAATCACACCACGTGAAGGTTCTGAGCAGAGAGGTCTGCAGCTGCAGAGAACCACATCAGGGAAGGGATTGGCAGGTTCAGGAAGGAGCGAGTGGGCTGTCACCCCTCAGGCGTGGAGAGCGGAGTGAGGGTATGGGGTAATGGAGAAGGGAGCTAGAGGCCAAGTCCTACAAGCTTTATAGGACCGTGCTAAGGGTTGGGATTTCATTTTTAGTGCACCACAAAGACACTGCAGGGGTTAAAACAGAACAATGTCACCACCAATACCTTATTCTTTTGAGAAAGAATATTCTAGCCATTCTCTGAAAAACAGCCTGGAGGAAGCCCGCTTCCTCACCCTGGGGAACCATGATGGCGACACAGTCAGCGTGGTGGCCGTGGGTGCAAGGGAAACCACCCCTCGAGTCAGTCCCTTGGACAGAGCACTTAGAGGGTTTGCTTAGGAATTAGCCATCCTGGGGATGGGCAAGCTTCACGTGCCCAGGATCAGGCAGCGGCAAGGGGTGAGATTAGAAATTTAGGTTGAAAAGGGAGATGTTTGCTACCCCGGAGGTTGATCTTGAACCTGGGATCCACAAGGAGGCTCTCCAGAGAACAGTTCTTTTTATTGTGCCTTGGCATAATTGTGATCATCTCCTTTTGTTAAATAAGTATTCCTAAGAATAAACTTGCCACTCATCCACTTTACCAAAATTTACACATGATGCAATCTTATGAAACGAATCATCGATAGCGAGAGACAGGTACTCGTTACGCACCGAGATCACCCATGTTCTGGCTGTCTTTCCTCTCGAGTCAGCTGCCGGTGGCAAACAAAATCACTTAAGTCAAGCGAACGGCTTTAAATGTATAATATTAAAATGTGTTTTTAAAAACTCCTTGGAACCCTCAGCCATCGTTAAAATGCACTCGCTTTGACGGATGCTTTGGCACTTTTTTATGAAGCTTTTCAATGCGTTACCTTATCGGGTGCATGAGATTTAGTCTGTTCTGCAGAAGAAAACAGACAAAAAGGGTCTCTCAGCACGAGTTACTCTTCTGTAAAGGTTATAGTAAACATGTCAATGCCTAATTAAGCAGAAAATTTTATCTGTATTGTGGGGGAGGCGTTTGCTGTCTCTGACTTTTCTTCTGGGGAATCCATTTAGAAGGACAAAGTAGATTGTGAAGCTGAGCTGGTCCGGAAAGCTCAGCTTCCAAATGTCAGCAGGGGAAAAAAACAAAAAACAAAAAACAAAACCACCTCTTTTCTCCTTGTGTGAAAATGACTATATTGGCTGGGCAGATTGGGGAGGCGGGTGTGCAGGCACACATACACTCATGTACATAAACTCATGCATGCCTGTTTTATACACACACACACACACACACACACACACACACACACACACACACACACAATGACGTGAATTGCTTCCAACCAAATGTCAGGCCCTGTGCTAGGCACTGCAAATACTGAGATTCGTAAAACCTGACTATGCACTTAACCCATTGTCGTGATGGAAAGACCTCTTTTACCCTGATAGATTTTTTTCCACTGGCTCTGCATGTGTAGGTGTGTGTGTGTGCGTGCACGTGTGTTGTGATGCTGTGATCATATTGCTCATGGATATGCTAACTGTATGTCTCAATTGGCCTGGAACAGCCTTGGCTAATGAGTGTTGTCCCAGTTCTTGAGCAATAAAGCTCTTTGAATTCTCAAAAGTGACCCTGTTTGATTGATAAAATTTGCCTGACTCTTTGGAGTATTTTGCTTGGCTCTGTAACAACTCATTTATTAATTTTATAATAGGCTTTCTCCTTGAACTTAATGATATGACTAACATACCAAATACTAATTTGCAAACATACAAATTAGTCCTGGAAAAGCAAATGCAGTGAGGATGAGGGGGGTGGTCTAATGTAGTCATCCAGTTATTTTAAACGGAGTTTTTCTTTCAAGAAGGGACCACTGATTAACGGTTGCTCAACTAGATTGAGTAGCTTTTATGTCTTGAAATCAATTTATGGAACTGGAGACCAGAAACACCAGTTTAATGAAAAATCCACTGTTCAGCTTGCTAGGAAAGCAAACACACACAGACACACACAAAATAAAAAATAACAGTAACAATACAATAATGAGCAAAACCACTAAGCTAGTGGCTAAGCTGTTTTTACATTTCGTCTTTTTTTTTATGGTATCATGCCTTTTTCAAAAAAAAATATTTTTTTGAGAAAGAGAGAGCACACAGGGGGAGGGGCCGAGGGAGAGGAAGAGAGAGGAACCTCAGGCAGACTCCCCACTGAGTGTGGAGCCTGACACAGGGCTCAATCCACCACGCTGAGATCATGACCTGAGCTGACATCAAGGGTTGATGCTTAACCAACTGAGCTGACGAGGCGCCCCATATCATGCCTTTGAAATCACGGGCTCTTGTCTCCAGCATTCCCATAATTCTTCCCTCCGAAGTAATTATCTATTTAGTGACATTTCAATGAATTTTAAAGTCTCCACAAAGTTTTCTTATCGGTGAGGTTGGTCATAGAGAATGGAGTGGGGTGGTTAGGACCATGGATTCTCTCATCCAACAGACCTGAGACATGTCATTACTCTAAGAATCTAGTTCTGTGGCACTGGCAAATTTCTTAACCTTAGAGCCTCAGTTTTGTCATAGTTCCTACTGCATGCGGATAATCAGACAAAATAAAAGAAGGCATTTGCGGTGGTCAAGAGAGCTCCTAGGAGATAGTAATTGCTCAATAATTACTCATCTTCAGCAGCCACAGCAGGAACTTTTGGAGTGCCTGGCTGGAGCCGCCTTATCCCCCCCAAAAAAACCCTTCTCTTCTAACTCTCTCTGCCTACCTCTCAGGACAGACCTCCATGCCTGATCTCTCTTTTCCAAGCTTTCTGGCTGGTGAATGGAAATACACCCCCACCCCAAGGTTTCTTCCAAGGACCCACCTGCACTAAGAGGGGAAAGAGAGGCTCACGAGGCAAGAAAACATTGCACTGAGATCATGCAGGCCTTGCAAATCTAAGGCTGAATCTCCCTTGCTTTGGTGCTTCTTTAGTTACATTTTATCCACGTGGCTCTGAAAAGGCCAGGTGAAGGAAATTAACACATGGGCATAAAGAGTCACTTTCCCCATCTCTGTTGATGGATATTTGCCCATTAATTCCCTTTGCACCCGCTCTCTCATGCCTTCATTTTCCCTATGCAATTACTGGTCCTAAATCCTCTCAGAGAAGGGAAGGCATGCATCCCCAATAGCATTCTGCATCTACAAATCAAATGTATAATTGGCATCTCATGACGGGTACCCACAAATCACAAAGCATTTGAAATTACAGGCACAAGATCGAGAGGGCATTTTCAGCCTTGTCTCAAAAGGTCTTCATAAACCTGTTTGAGAATAATAGGATATTCCCCAAATCTCCCATTCCAACACCATTTGCTATTATTTTAAAATCATTATGTTTGCCGAGCTTACATAATTTTTCGGCTATCAATGGAAGATTTTATTTGATACTCCATAATCTCCCTTCCTGCTGTGTGACTCTCTACAAATAAAAGTGTTATAACAAAAAGACACTGGCTATCAAAAATATAATGGCCATGCATCTAAATTACCCGTGAGCACTCAAAAATGATTTATTAAGATAATCGTATGCCAGTATATATCCCGGTGTCTTGGGAAACCTTACCCCGGAGATGCCAAGGGTCAAGTCTAGTTTTCTTATGAACCAACGTCCTGCTCTGGAGAGATCTGTCTTTGTAGGGTTTGAATTTCCATCCAGTTCTCTTGAAAGTCCTACCTGTGAACTTAGCAGCTGTCCCAATGTCGGAGCATTGGCGTGATAATTCCTTAAACGTGAAAATTATTAACTTGGGATCCTAGGCGTTTATAAAGATTTGTGACTCCTGTCAATTAAAAAAAAAAAAAAGGCATGGGGTGGCACAAAAGACATCCTTTGGCTTTCTCCCGTGTTCATGGCTCGCAGTTCAGAAAGGCGGAGATTCAGTTGCTATCCCACACCGGAAGCACTTAGCCTAAGTGGGGATCTTGGGACGGCAGAGGTCACCTGTCTCCTTACCCCATCTCTTCTTCTTCCCTCGCAGGCTACGCCCAGGAGGAACAGCTGAAGGAAGAGGAGGAAATAAAAGAAGAGGAGGAGGAAGAGGAGGACAGCCGTTCAGTAGCTCGGTTTCAGGGCAGCAATGACCCGGGGACAGACGAGGAGCTAGAAACGGGCCCAGAGCAGAAGGGCTGCTTCAGCTACCAGAACTCTCCTGGAAGCCACCTGTCCAACCAGGACGCGGAGAACGAGTCCCTGCTGAGCGATGCCAGTGATCAGGTGTCAGACGCCAAGAGCGTCTGCGGGCGGGATGCCTCGGACCAGAAAGCCGGCGCGCACCCCAAGCTGCCCAACGAAAGCCACAACTGCATGGATAAAATGACCGCCGTCTACGCCAACATCCTGTCGGACTCCTACTGGTCGGGCCTGGGCCTGGGCTTCAAGCTGTCCAGCAGCGAGCGGCGCAACTGCGACACCCGCAATGGCAACAGCAAGACGGATTTCGACTGGCACCAGGACGCGCTGTCCAAAAGCCTCCAGCAGAACTTGCCTTCGCGGTCGGTGGGGAAGCCCAGCCTGTTCAGCTCGGTGCAGCTGTACCGACAGAGCAGCAAGATGTGCGGGACCGTGTTCACCGGGGCCAGCCGCTTCCGCTGCCGGCAGTGCAGCGCCGCCTACGACACCCTGGTCGAGCTGACCGTGCACATGAACGAGACGGGCCACTACCAAGACGACAACCGCAAGAAGGACAAGCTGCGCCCCGCCAGCTACGCGAAGCCCCGGAAGAGGGCTTTCCAGGACATGGACAAGGAGGACGCTCAGAAGGTTCTCAAGTGCATGTTTTGCGGCGACTCCTTCGATTCCCTCCAAGACCTGAGCGTCCACATGATAAAAACAAAACATTACCAAAAAGTGCCTTTGAAGGAGCCAGTCCCAGCCATTTCCTCGAAAATGGTCACTCCGGCCAAGAAACGCGTCTTCGACGTCAACCGACCGTGTTCCCCTGATTCGACCACGGGCTCGCTGGCGGACCCGTTCTCCTCCCCGAAGCCCGCCGGCCTGCAGCTGTCGGCCAACAACCGCTACGGCTACCAGAACGGCGCCAGCTACACCTGGCAGTTCGAGGCCTGCAAGTCCCAGATCCTCAAGTGCATGGAGTGTGGGAGCTCGCACGACACCCTGCAGCAGCTCACCACCCACATGATGGTCACAGGCCACTTCCTCAAGGTCACCAGCTCGGCCTCCAAGAAGGGCAAGCAGCTGGTGTTGGACCCCCTGGCCGTGGAGAAGATGCAGTCGCTGTCCGACGGCCCGAGCAGCGACTCGCTGGCCCCCAAGCCGCCGTCGGGGAACTCCGCCTCGGAGGGCCCAGCCTCCGGCCCGGAGCTGAAGAAGGACGGCCGGAAGGGAAAGCCGGAGGAGGGCGGTAAGGACCACAAAGGCATGAAACGGGAGGAGGACGAAGACCCTCTGCAAAAGCCTTTAGAGCCCACCGTGAAGTACCAGTACCTGAGGGAGGAGGACCTGGAGGACGGCTCCAAGGGCGGAGGGGACATTCTGAAGTCCCTGGAAAACACCGTCACCACGGCCATCAACAAGGCCCAGAACGGGGCTCCCAGCTGGAGCGCGTACCCCAGCATCCACGCCGCCTACCAGCTGTCGGAGGGCGCCAAGCCCGCTTTGCCCCTGGGGTCCCAGGTCCTGCAGATCCGACCGAACCTGCCCAGCAAGCTGAGGCCGATTGCCCCCAAGTGGAAAGTGATGCCGCTCGTCTCCGTGCCCGCCAGCCTGGCCCCCTACACGCAAGTGAAGAAGGAGCCAGATGACAAAGAGGAAGGCGCCAAGGGGTGCGGGAAGGACAGCCCCCAGGAGGAGGCGTCGCCTTTCGGCCACAGCGAGGGGGACGCTTTCACCCAGAGCGACGCGCCCTCGGAATCCAAGAAGGCCGAGCCTGGCCTCCTGCAGGAGGAGGCCAGGCTGGGGGACGAGGGCGGCGAGCCCGAGAAGCGGCCGCCCCCGGAGCCCGCGCCCTCTCTCAGCAACGGGTGCGCGCTGCCCCCGCGGGCGCCGGCCCTGCCGTGCATCAACCCGCTCAGCGCCCTGCAGTCCGTCCTCAACAACCACCTGGGCAAGGCCACCGAGCCCCTGCGCTCCCCGGCCGGCTCCAGCCCGAGCTCAAGCACAATTCCCATGTTCCACAAGTCGACTCTGGGCGTCATGGACAAGCCGGGCTTGAGTCCCGCCCCCACGCGGCCGGCCAGCGTGTCCAGGCGCTACCTGTTCGAGAGCAACGATCAGCCCATCGACCTGACCAAGTCCAAGAGCAAGAAAGCCGAGTCCTCCCAAGCACAATCCTGCACGTCCCCACCCCAGAAGCACGCGCTGTCTGACATCGCCGACATGGTCAAGGTCCTCCCCAAGGCCACCACCCCGAAGCCCGCCGCGTCCTCGCGTGGCCCCCCCGTGAAGCTGGAAATGGACGTCAGGCGCTTCGAGGACGTCTCCAGCGAGGTGTCAACTCTGCATAAAAGGAAAGGCAGGCAGTCCAACTGGAACCCTCAGCATCTCCTGATCCTGCAGGCGCAG
This sequence comes from Ailurus styani, assembly GCA_002007465.1. NCBI lineage: Eukaryota > Metazoa > Chordata > Mammalia > Carnivora > Ailuridae > Ailurus > Ailurus styani. The sequence continues at coordinate 2,052,421 of LNAC01000171.1, forward strand.
TTCGCCTCGAGCCTCTTCCAGACGTCCGAGGGCAAGTACCTGCTGTCCGACCTGGGCCCTCAGGAGCGGATGCAGATCTCCAAGTTCACGGGGCTCTCCATGACCACCATCAGCCACTGGCTGGCCAACGTCAAGTACCAACTGAGGAAAACAGGCGGGACCAAGTTTCTGAAAAACATGGACAAAGGACACCCTATCTTTTATTGCAGCGACTGTGCCTCCCAGTTTAGAACCCCTTCTACCTACATCAGTCACTTAGAGTCGCACCTGGGTTTCCAAATGAAGGACATGACCCGCATGGCCGTGGAACAGCAAAGCAAGGCGGAGCAAGAGATCTCCCGGGTGTCGTCGGCTCAGAGGTCTCCGGAAACAATAGCTGGCGAAGAGGACACAGACTCTAAATTCAAGTGTAAGTTGTGCTGTCGGACATTTGTGAGCAAACATGCGGTAAAACTCCACCTAAGCAAAACGCACAGCAAGTCACCCGAGCACCATTCACAGTTTGTAACAGACGTGGATGAAGAATAGCTCTGCAGGTATGGGTTTGCTCACAGGTGATGGCCCAGTAGCCTGGTGAGGAACTTCCTGATGGGAGATGGGTCCCTTTAGAGGCAGCTCGTGTCTCTCGGTACCAAGAGGACAGTAGCTTGCTGGAATAGGACTTCTCTGTATGAGCGAGACGAGAACGAACGTCCTAAGCGTCTCCATGTCCCCGGTTAGAGTCGGTGGTGAATAGCATGAGATGGGTTCAGAGAGATGGAGTTCACGGTCCCGCTGCGTGACACGTGACCCCTTCCTGACCCAGGGCCCAACTCTGAAGGTCCAGCCAAGGCTACCCCTCATTTTAATTAATGCGTACGGACTTCCGTCACTGTCCCGTCTCACCCCCTCGCCTTCCCATAGCGATGCTAATGACTTAGAGAGTGAGGGAAGGCTGAGCAGCAGAACGAATGCTGTAGCGTTCCTGGGGGCAGCCACTATGCAGAGCTTTCTTAATCAGCTCGTGAACTTTATTATTATTCCTTGTAATGAATGCTTTCTGCAGCTTCCTCTCGGGGCGATGGCTACCTTCCCTTCCCGTCCCTCTGTTTCTTGCCTCCATTAGGTTTGTTAGGAAAGAGCTTCTGCCCTGTAGTCAGACGGCAGGAGAATACTCTCTGCAGAACACTGAGGGGAAAAGAGAGGCTTCTTTCCTCCTCTCGTCCTCCGGTGTGCTTTAGGACAGACGAACATCATCGGCGCCCACCGTTAACCCAGATAGCTGTGCGGCGTGCCCTTGCACGTCTCCTTTACCTAAAGGAACAGATGACTTTCAGAACACCCATTGCCGAAGCGCATGGGGTCAGTCCCACAGCTTCAAGATCATTTGCATCATGTATCATAGAAGTTCTGTGCCTTGTGTAGTCACCCACGCCCAGACTCTCTCTGTCACCTCCAGGAAAGTGGACAGAGACCAAGGTCAAATACCTTGGCAGACTTTGCCACACCGGCCACTTTCAAACGTTTTCCAGGCTGGGTCTTCACACACTCCTTTCATCTCCCTTTTTTTTTTTTGTATTTTGTCTGCTTCCTTCTCTCAGCGTCAGGCCCGCTACATGCTAGGGACACCCCCCCCAACACACACACACACACACACACACACACACACACACTCAGGTTGTCCTCCGCCTCGGGCCTCACGCCCGACGGGGACCTGACCTGACTTAGAGCTTCAGCACGTTTGAGTCCAAGTTGCCGTCATGCTAGGTGACCGATTCGTTCTTTGGGTTACTTCACATGAAGAGTATCAACAGTCAGTGTAACATACAAGCCCTCACCAGCCCCTAGAGTCAGCGCATTTGTTTCTAAATAGGAGATTTCCGGATCAAGCCACACAGGTCTGAGCCTTAGCTGAGTTCCAGGCGGAGGAGGGGTACTTCTCTGGTGTGGCTTCCGGCTCACCTTGCGGTCAGGTGGGGAGATTGGCCAAGTGAGAGGATGGTCAAGAGGAAATAAAGGGTGAAAATCTGGGACTGTCCCCTCACCGAGAAGATCTAAGAGCTTCCGATGGAGGGGGATCCCATCCGATAACTCTAATGGCTCCGTGGGCCCAAACGAAGACTGTTGTTTTATTTGCATGTTTTTATCATGATAATTAAAATGTGTTACTAGCAGATTCATCTCTCGCTTTCCAAGCATGATTTGTTCAGCTCACGTCATTGAGAGAAAAGCCAAAATTCATCTATCGGATCTATTAAGTGAGCTTGGGGCTTAGCAACATTCTATTTATTTGCTATATAACATTTTATATCGTATGTAACTTGCTATTATACTTTGCTGGTCCTTGAAAAAAAAAAAAAGGTGGATATATACAGAATACCCAGAGAGAAGAGAGATGTTTCCAATCCCGCAGTGGTAGGTCCAAACCATGGTGAAGAGGACAAATAGGTAATGTTTATTTGTGCTGCAATAAAGACCAATTTTCCACCTGTTAGGTTTGTAATCATTCTTTAAAAAAAAATTAATATCACTGCCAAAATGTTGCGATACGTATATAGAAAGATGGGAGAAAAAGAAAGCCTTAGTCAAATTCCGAAACGTGCATGTCTGTTCTAAGGAAGCAAGGTAAACCGATCATTTGGAAAAACCTACACAAAGGGCACTTAACAAGTCTGTTAAATCCATAGATACGATAGCTCTCTTCTCATCCCTCTGCCTGTGTACAAAGTAAATATTTCTGATTTGGACCTCTGAGGCACCACATCACAGAGTTATCATTATATGAAACCAAAGCTCTATTCTTAGATAAACACCGTGTGATGCTATGCTCTTGAAATAGGATTACAGAAAAACAAGTTTGAGTATTTAAGACTAATTCAAAACCATGGGTGTATACGTGTGTCGTGTGTACACAGAAAATGGTGCGTGTGCATGGTGTGTTTGTGTTAATGCTAAAGATATTACATTCTGTCCGACTAGCTCCCACATTTGCACAGAGGGGGGCTGTCCGACCCTCTGGCCATGTAGGGAAGAATTCACCCTCAAGGTCCTGCCTTAGAACAGCGTCCGTGCAGTACCGTGCCCACTGCTTAGAATTATGCAGATAGGTTTTTAAGTGATACAAAATGAGATCGCTGTTATCCTGAACTCTAATTTTAGTTGGTGTGCATGATAGCACAAGTTGTACCAAATGACATGATGTTTTAGAAAGCATGGTCAAGATTTCCTGGAAAATTTAGGAGCTTTGCCATATGTATGTTCTTTGTGAGACGCAAATTTTGGCCTGAATTTTCTTTCCTTGCTTAGGTAGGTCTTAAATCCTGCAAAATGCTCTGCCAAATATTAAAGGCAACTTTTCATTAAAAATTAATTAGATAATGTTAAATGTGCATCCCTATTTCAGGACAGAAGTAATCTAAAGCAATTTCAGTAAGTATCTGCATATACCTTTAAAAACCACATGCTCTCGAATAATAGAAATTAAACAAAGAGCAAATCAATGAGTCTAAAATGCACAAGGACTTGAAATTATAGTCATTATCGTGTACAAGTTTTATAGCACACCTAGCCTTGAAATTGGGGGCAAGAATGAATTCTAGTCCAGTAAGCTACCACCTTTGTTGTGGGTGATTTGATAAAAACACATATTCAGGGTGAACAGCATGTAAACTTGCCAAATACAACACAGGGAGCCCCGTTAAATCTGAATTTCAGATACACGACCAATAAGTTTTTAGAACAAGCCTGTCCCAAACATTGCAGAGGCCATTTTTTTTTTCCTGAAAAAGGTACCCATTGTTTATCTGAGATTCAAATTTTCCTGGGCATTCTGTATTTTTATTCGCTCAATCTGGCAACCCTAACAACGTGGATTCTATGGCATTCTGGAAAAAGCAAAATGGGATGGATTAATTCATGTCTGTAAGAGGCATCACCCTTTCATTCATCCATTAAATATTCCTGCCTCCCTCCCTCCCTTCCTTCCTCCCTTCCTCCCTCCTTCCCTTTCTCCCCTCCCCGCATTGCTTTCATCTTACAACATCGGTTTGCTTTCACTACGCACCAGCTTCTACTCAGCAATGGCTATGTGATGGTCAACTAGCAGACATGCTGATTATAACAGCCAAATGTGCTAGCCCTGCGGCAAGCGCTTTACAAACATTATTTCACTTGATTCTTGCAAACGGCCCTATAAGGTAGGGGTGATTCAACCGTGTAACAGGAGGAAAAGGAGGCAGAGAGATTCTGCATGAATTCCTACAATCTCATAACCTCGCTCATTCTTTACCACCTGTCCAGAAGGCTATATCTCTCCAGGCCCCACCCCGCGCTGATCCCCGGGACTAAACCGGTGACCAGAACAAGAATCTGCCTTTGAGGCTCGAGGTAGACACGCGGAGGGGCAGCCCTGGGTCAGCGCCGAATGGAGCACACGGAAGGGCATCTGCCTGATCCCCGGGGCAATAATGTTCCGGGGGCCTGTGATGTTAGCGCTTCTTCCCCTAGCTGCCCAGGCTCTCGGGCTTGGGTGCAAATCCTGACTCATCTGCTCTCCCTAAGATAGGCCCCACTTCTCTGTCTTTAAAATGGGGATACGGTTCTCCCCTCAGAAAATTTGTGAGAATTAAATAAGCCTGTAAAACTCTTTTCCAGAGAGCCTGGCAACGAGTAGGTTCACAGGAAAATTTAGTCCTCCTCAGTGCCCACGGGCTTCTACCGTGTTCTTCAGCCACACCTGATGTGTGCAGAACCCGTGGGTCCTCCCCAAGTGCCCCCATGGAAACCTCAGCTTGCAATTTGATTATAGTGATAGCAAGTGACAGCATGACTCCCCCTTACGGGCTTCTTCCACGGGCCAGGCAAGGTGATTCGTGCCATTCTGAATCTGCAACGAGCTCTGAGGGCTTCGTGATTTGTCCACGAGCGTGCGGTCAGGGCGGATATGGACTCAAGCCCGGGACTGCTCCGTGCTCATCACCTTCTCCTGCCTCTTGGCTTCTCCGCCACCTCGCCTGATGGCTTCTAGATGCTCCCGTGGCCACGTGGGCAGCTAACCGCCCAGAAAAGGGCTGTAACCGTGACACGCGAGCTAGAGATAGGCAAGCTGAGCTTCTCAGAGGCTCCCGCTGCAAACCGAATATGGAAACTCGGGGGCCTGGGAATGACCTGCAGGCTGAAGCAAAGCATCCTTGTTCTCCTGACTGCGATGTCCTTGGCCAGTCGGGCACTTAGACATTGACCATATAGCATCCAACCAAGGAATGACCCAAATTCCAGGGAAAATATACATGTACCAGATTCTTTTTTTTTTTTTATCCTTATCCTGACTCTCATTTAGGGGAGACGAAATGAGAATTCAGAAACAGGGTCAGCTATGAGATTCACGTATTTTCTACACAGCGAGAAACAAATGTGTCGTCTGTTTTAATGTTTCCATTTTATGCAAGCGATCTGGCTTACCTCCCTCGTGCATCGCCGGTCCCCCTCTCTGTCGCTCTGTCCCCCTCAGTGGGAACCGTCGAAATCTCAACCCTGACGTGTATAATTTGGTGCTTTAATATAGAGTAACATTATTTTTCATTTACTCCAATCTGCCATCAGTATCATCTTTTCATTTAACCAGATGCAATTCTTTTTTCTTTCGCTAAATTGAAAATCCATGAGCGACAGGGAGTGCAATGTTTTAATTAGCTCATATTTTTTATATGGATTTATGTCTTTAAAATACATTTGTGTAATTCTTCAGCTAAATTAAAAACGTCTTTCCGCGAAAGTGAGGAGGGGAAAATAAAGAGCTGAATTGTATCATTAGCTTAGGTAGATACAGATGGAGAGCAGGACCTCGCGGGGGGCGCTGGGACACGGCAATTCATAGAGCATCTACCCTGCCGATTCCGAACTTGCCCCTTCATTTAAAGAAGTCTTTCTCTATAAAGATTTCATAGAAAAGGCTTGAGGAGGGATATATTTTTTTTTGGAAGGCCCCTAGTAAGTAAACAAGCAGCTACCTTCAACGAACTAATTTGAAACCGAACCAGCCGCCAAACAAAACAGGCGGAAAAAAAAAAAGAAGTCATAATGATAAACAGTTTCCCCTGCATTTCTCTCTTTGTCTTTTTTTTTTTTAACTATCAAGTTTAAAGCTTTCCACGGTGCTTTTTTTCTACTTTATAGGAGACAAGTGACATTCTGTGGTAAATGGGAGGCAAAGCCATGCAGAACTGAAATCTCTCTAATGCACTGACACTAACTTGCCCTCTATTGTTGGAACCGAGCAGGCTCTCATGATTGTTCATCAAACGGCTCCTAATGCAGTTAAAGCATTCAGCTATAATTTCTCCTTGCATTTATAATTACTGTCATAGACTGCACACCTCGGTGAGCAGATTAAAGCTATAAACTATTTAGCCACGGCTCTAAGACGAGGAACTTGATTTGTCTGGCAGGAATTATTTGTTAGAGAGCTTGACACTTCACATAAAAATGACTCAACTTGATGAAGAACAATGCAGTTTTAGCAATGCAAGGATTTTAAATCAGTCTTGACGCCACGCCCTGCAAGAATCGCAGGGCAGTGTGTTAAATGATATGTGGGCCACGGAGATCACGTTAGGGGTACCAGAACAGAAGAGGCTTGGTGCGCAGCTGCTGGCTTTCCCGACGCTTCCCCCAAAAGAACAGGAGTTGGTTGGAAATCAGTGCATGTCATGTCCTCCCATTAAATCCAGTGTAAATGTTACGTGAGGCTTACCGGGCAGGAAAAAGGAGGCTGAAGGCGCACGTCACCTTTGGGGGCTTTAGAGAACTTCGTGATGCTGTCGAAAACATGTGTCCCCCAAAGCCCAGGAAGCCAGGGCTGCGTGAAAAGTGCTGGTGGTGATTTTTCCTGGAATGGTCTTTATTTCTTTGGTCTTTTTATTTGTTTTGTTTTGTTTTGTTTTGTTTACTTGCCGGAGGCACATCATATATTTAGGCATGGATGGCATTCCTTTGGGGGTCATCTTTTAGGGATGCTATGAAAACTGGAAAAAAAAAATCCAAGTTCAGGTTGAGGGGCAAGACTGGCAGAGACCAGGTGGCGGTAAATGGTAAATGCAGGTCCTCTAGTCCTGTTCCCGTTTGTGTTGCAGACTAGCTAAAATAGTGTAGGGGCAGAGCTCAGCCCCTGAATCTGACCCACAAAGCGGGTGTTCGATGAACTTCATCCTCCTCTTGATTCCCCACCTTGATCACCTGCTTCAGAAAAATCCCCTTCTGTTTGCTGAAGGCTTAGATCAAGATGTGGGATGGATTGTGCCATTTTATTTGAAGAAATCAGGAGAGACTATGAGGACAGATTTAATTAAATCAGCTCTGGGCGGTTGGGGGCAGCAGGAGACATGGAAGTATCGGGGGCTGTTTGGGTGCCCTGAGAAAAGATGGAATATAGCATTAACCTGCATTTCTTTCCCTCTGGTTTCTGCTTTTACTCTCTGCCACCAGCTACCTTAAAAAATTCCACTTGCCAGCATCCAAACTCTCCAGTGGCTATGCCATGCTTAGGAAGGTCTGCATTGGAGTCTCAGTGCAGATAATGATGGTGATGATGTTGATTAGATGTGGTAAGAAAACAGTGCTGTGCAGCATCCACTTACCATTACTGTCCTCGCCGTGATCGATACTGACAGAGAATTAACATTTATTGCACATTTACGATATTCCAGCTCTTGTACTAGGGTGGTCTATGCATATTACCTCAATCCGTCTTACCTTCGAACTCTGCAAAGAAAGAATGATAACGACTTTCAGCTTACGGGTGAGGAAACCAGCCCTCAGACAGGAGAGGTGATCCCCAAGCTCCCACAGCTGGTACGTGGTAGACCTGGAAGTCAGGGGTGGCCAAATGAATGATTCACCTCCAGCCAGAATTTTGGCCGAAACGTCTCCCTGCGCCTTCCTGGTATCTCTGGGGTTAAATTCTATCGGGCGCTGCACCAAAGTGTGAGGTGGGAACCCATCCCCAAGTTACTGGCAGGGAAGAGAAGTGGAGGGGGGCAAAAAAAAAAAAAGTTTCAATATCCTGAAAGCCCAAATCTTTGACATAGACAACTTTCTCCCTCTTGGGCCCTCCAGCAAATTGGCACTTTTGCCATGCCTGGTTTTATCTGGTATTTTTTTCATCTATGGAGAAAAAAATGATGTTTCAGGTTATGTTATTTTCAATGCTACATTACTCGATTTCACAGTCAAATAATTCTATTTTTGTTCACCGGAGGATTTTGTCATGTTTAATTGTTTATGACTCCCTCCTCCCCCCATATTTGTTGTAGCCTCCACTGCCCCCCATGCCACCTTCCTGTGGATTCTCTGGTGTGTGGTAACCATGGAGATGGGTCCCTATAGGGTAGCATTTGCTCTGGCTGAGAAGTCAGAGGACCAGTCAGGACCTCATCATCCCAGAAATGTAAGAACGGAAAGTGAGAGGATGCTGGAGTGGAGGGAAGGCCTGTCACAAAGCCTCAGGAGACAGGACTTCCTGATGCCCAGAAATCCTACAAGGGAAGCATCACACAGCTAAACTCAGGAGGAGGTATGTGGGCTCTGGAGCCACTGAGGCCTGGGCCCTGGGGCCATACATCCACTTCCTGGTCAAGAGATGGGGGGCAGGTCACGTCACCTCTCTGACCCTCAGCTCCTCTTCTGTCAAGTGGCCGCATGATGGCTGCCTCACAGTGTTATATAGATCAAGTTGAAGAAAACCTACCAAGTGTCTTCCTGGTACAGTATCAGGCACATAGACATGATCCATCAAAGAGAGCTACTCTTATAATTGTTAAAATACAGCAGCCCTAGAGTGAAGGGTGGGTTAATGTGTCTGAGGATTTTAATTCTAATAGCAACAGCCACAGCTACGATGTGCTGCAACCAAGCCACATTTTGTGCCTCAGGAACGTCCACTGGGGAAAGACAGATGGGAAAACATGCATCACACTGTAGACATTACACGTTGGGACAGTGGCCCGTGCGAGGACCACAGTGATGCACGACACAGAGATGGGCTCTGCCCTCAGAACGCACACAGTCCGTCACGGGAGAAGGACATGACGCCACCAAGGCTTACACTGAGCTCAGCGCCATCACAGAGAGAGCCCTGAGCGAGCAGGAGCCGAGAGGGTTGGAGGAGATCTGGTCCAATCAGCAGAGACCTGGGCTGCGTCCCGAACAAGAAAAGGCCCGAGCAGGTGGGAAAGGGGGAGGGCACCAGGATGCCCTGGAAGGAATGGCAGGAAGAAAGCCTCACACGTGGGGTCGGGCAGGGGGTTCGTTCCAGAAAATGCCCGTTGTTCCGTGTGACCGGAGCTGGGTTTGGGGGAGAAGATGGCGTAGAGGGGACGCTGGTCAGGCAGAGAAGCTGGGGTATACACGTATGATGGCTCCTACTCCAGCCTATAAACTTATAAAACATGAACTTTGAGCCTCCTGGAGACAGATGTTCAATACAGGTTTGCTTCACTGAAATAGTCGAACAGCATTTCCATGAAGTTGACTTTGACTTTGTAGGGCTTGGAAGCGGTGGGGCACCGGACTCTTCCCTGAAGGTGAACGTGGCATCCACCTCTAAGGTCCAGGAGGCCAGGGGCTGCATCTGACTAGCTCCCCATGCACAGACTCTATAAATATTGGAAGGAAGAGGGAGGAGGGACAGTATCTAGGAGGTGATCATAACTTCCTGTGACAACCCCCGTGTGTGAAATAGCGGTAATACCTGCGTCACGCATCAGTCAGGCAGACCGAACAGATAAAGCAGGTGGAACGCTCAGCACAGAGCACAGTGCATAATAGAAGCCCCAAAGGAAGGAATCTTCAGGCTCTTGAAGACCAGCAAAGTGAGAGAAAGTGAGAAGGATTCCCAGCCCACGGTCAAATGATTTGCCCAGAGGACTAACATTGCCATGAGGGCTAAGAAATGCCTTTTTCTGAGGTATGCTCACCCATGGGAGCAGAGTCCACAGATGCCTTGAGCTGAATGAGTCAAGCCTCCTGCACCAGGAGGACCAGAGACCTTCATTCAGTTGTCCTTTAATTCACTCTCGGAGAAGCGGCCGTGAGCCGGGCTCTGTCCTAAGTGCTGGTCTACACCCCCAGGAGAAAGGACACCAGATCTTACATTCTCATCAAAGGACACCCATTGACGATAATACTGACAGCTCACATTTGGGAGCACATAAATAAAAGTAACAATTTCTAAGAATGTGGGGCTGCCGAGGGAATACAGTGTCATGTGAGCGATGATGGCAGGACAGTCAGGGAAGGGAACTAAGGAAGTTGAGAAGGAGCCGGTCATGTGACAGATGGAGGGCAGAACCTTCCAGGCAGGAAAACAGAAGGGCTGGTGCATCTGACTCAGGGAAAGGCCAGTGTCAAGGGCTGGGGCTGGAGGGGTTGGGGCATGGTTGGGGTGGCGTGAAGACATGAGGCAAGTCAGGGCTTTGTAGACCATTTTAAAAACTTTAGGCTTTTTCACCCCAAGCCCAGTGAGAAGCCACGGAAGGGGGTTAGGAGGACAAGGCTGTGATCTGCTTTGTCCTTCAGACGACCACCGTGATTGCAGAGTGTAGGGTGGATGAGAAGAGTCACAGGAAAACAGAAGGCCCGTGAGGAGGTGAAGGGAAAGACAGGGAGGCAGTGAAGGCAGGGAGCACGGGGAGGAGTGAGTGGCCTCGGGGGGTTCCAGGCCACTCACAGCCACGCTTGCCTGGAAAGGAGGAGGAATATCGAACAGAGAAGTCATGAGGAAGCATGAAGACAAATTCTGCTTCATACTGTGGGGCTGTCCCGGGTAGACTTCTAGATACGACCTCTTCTTCCCGAGTCTCCCCTGGACCACCCCCAACGCCTAAGTGAGCTGTTACCGCCTATTTTCCGAGGAGAATCCATTTCTTGATAAAAAGTGCGCTACGATCTTTATGCTTCTCCAGAAATTATGAAGTACAAACCAAGAGGTCCCTGCTGTGCTTGCCTTCCTATTTTTCAATCCTAATTTAACTCCTCTCTCCATTCTGTAATTCAGCCCCCCGCCCTCCAGCATCAACCCTAGGTGGTCCTGGCTCCAACGGAAGATTTACCGGCAAGATGAAATGGAGGAACACATTGTTTCTTCAAGACGATTTAATGACCTTTTTGGCATCCCCATGACTGCTGAAATCTTCTGTAATTATTCAGTTTGGCGGCAGAGAGTTCTGTTGATCAGAGGAAGGCTGATGTGGATGTCAAATGTCAATAAATTTGCAATCCATAATTGCGACCACTTGACGCTGGAGCAGACTGGGAAATGGCTTGGTCACAAGGCCATGAGTGGTTGAACCAACGTGAGCATGAAAGGACCTTGGGCGTTACACATGCAAAATCACTACGCTACCTTTCCCTCTTGCGCCAGCTCACTTTCTCTGTCCCTGCCTTGTTTTCCCCCTCTGTCTGTTACTGTCATCATCCCCTTCTCTGGAAATGGGCATGCTGCCTATCCGACCATCCAAAGTCCTCGGAGTCCATCTGCACCCAGAACCAGCGATGCTGTAAACACAGTGATGGGTTCTTCCATAGAATCTCCATCAGCTCTTTTTGGTTGAACTGTTCATGTCTGTTTGGCCTTTGCTGGAGCTCAAGCACTGATTTTTTTCTGCTTTGCTTGCCCTCCGACAGCATGGTTTATATCGGGAAAGTCTATGTCAGGAATTAGAGAATGTTCTTAACAATGGGGGGAAATACCCTAATATAAATATACCATTTGTGGGCTTGCACTTTGACAAGAGCAAGTGAACTGGAAGATGTTAGAAAAGCTCTGAAGTCATGGAAACATGGAGCAGCGGCATTTGCTTTAATGACTCATCTAATTCCTTGAGCTCACCTTATCAAGTTGTAACCTCTGAATCTCTAAGTTCCTAGTTCAAAAATGCAGAGTCTCCTCTGTCCTCGTGTTAATTTTTAAATTATATATCATTGTAGAGAGGCCCTTGTGGTGAATATGATGAGCCATTTTCACATCTGAAATGGGGAATTATAACCGAACATTAGCGATTGCTTATAAATCACCGCTAGCAAAGTGGCATCTGTAGCCACACGGTCGTAGCTGGGGAGAAATGCCGTGCATGAGAAAGGGGACTCAGAAAGGAGGAGGTGATTTTCAAGAGAGGAGGTTGCAAGCTGATGATCACAAATTTCTCGGGTGCACAGGGCGATCCCCGGGCCCCCGGGGCACCTGATTCGTGCTTTGTCTGAAGCTGGGATTCTGTTCTGTGGCTGCCTTTTCTTTTTCTTGGAGTCATTGTGTGTTTTTGTTTTTTTGTTTTTTTTTGAAGTGGAAAGTTTCTTGGAGGTTGAGAAGTGGTCCTAAGGTCCCTAGGAATCATCAAAAAGGCAGTAGGACAAGTGAATCTCAGGTCGCGTATCTGCCAGACAGCTGGAATGTGAGCCAAGCATGGGGATTAGAAATACAGGTGCTATGTCCACCCTCGCCGGAGAGCTCTAGAGAGATCTGTGGTTTCGAATCCATTTTCTACTGTTCCCTAGCAGTAAGAACAAATGCTTACTCTAAGATGAAGTTTCTTTATCCGCAAAATGGGGGTAAGTCTCTTATCTCAGGGCTCGATAGACAAGATTGCAGGAGCCAATCCAGGTGAATACTCTAAGCCAATGGTTCTCAAACTTGAGAATCATCTGGAGGGTTTGTTAAAATCCAGATGGCTGAACCCATTTTCCAGAGCATCAGATTCAGTAGCTCTTGGGTGGAGCCATATAATTGGAATTTCTAACAAATTCCCTGATGATAACAGGATGCTCGTCCAGGGAACGCATTTTGAGACCCCACTGCTTTAAGCACAGTACCTGGCATGTTGTGAGTGCTCTAAAAAAAAAAAAAAAAAAAAAGTTTGCTTTTATTAGCTTTAATTTAGTCATTGAACCTGTCTGACACCCTGTCCTATATGAAGAAGCAGCTTGAACCATAAGGAAGAGCCTAGGTTAATGTACAAAATCAAGACAGACCAAGAAGTCGAGACCACCTAGGTCATCCCTTAGAGCGGAGAGAGCAGAAGCTGACCAGAAGCAACCAGAGGAGAGAACCAAATTCCAGGAAAGTAGGAAGTGGTTCAGGATTTTATAGGACTCCCCTGAGATCACTTAATAATGGTATATACAAGACCAATTCAGTTGTTTCTACTGTATCAGGAGGAGTTTCCCATCTCAAGAGCCTTGATTGGTGGTAAAGGGAATAGGTCCTCCTCTTGACTTAGCTTAATATCTTCCTTAGTTCTGAAAAGATAGTACACAAAATTACTTTGGAAGCAATTGTTAAAACTGATCAGCATGCTAACTCTAAATTGTATGTATCACAATCTGTTATTTATAATCAACTGCAAACCAAATCAAACTAAATTTATTAAACCAGGGAATTTGGTAAACCAGTAAATCAGTTCATCCAAGGATAGAGTTGGTTGCAAGCGCAGTTGAATCCTGGGTTCAAAAGACATATGTCATGGGAACTTAGTCTTTTCCAGTCACTCAGCTCAGGATTCCCCTGTTTTGTCTTCATTTTCAGAGGATCAGCTAGATTGCCTGGACCAGCACCAGGGTTCTCTCTCACCAGCTTAGGGGTTCAGTAGAGTGTCTGTTTCCCAAGAGTGCCACCTATGAAGATAGAGTTGAGTTGGCCCGTGTGGTCACAATACTCAAAGCAATGCCTAAGGACGCTGCCTCTTCAGCCAGGCTCAGATTCACACTCCTAGAAGCATTAAGTGGGCTTACCTAAGTTACAACTTGGGCTGAGATTGGTATGGCCAGAAGGGTTGTGATATTAGTGGAGATTTGGGGTGGGGGTGGGGGTGACCCTAAATCCAACTCATCTTGTTCAATCTTGACCTGGGCCATCTGTCCACTCTCCTGACACCTGCTAATTTTCTGATTCTGCATGACAGAGATGGTCCCGTTAGTTTCCTGGTGCCCCAGCTTAGGATCAATAGACCCCCTTTTTTCTCTCGTCTTTCCCACCACTGTCCATCTCATCACTAATTTTTTTGCTGGACCTCCATAATATTCCTATCACTTCACCTGCTCCACCTGTGTCTACAGGGGGTTGGTCCACTGAAGCACACCCTGTCTCTTGCCAGAACTACCCTGCGTCAGCGCGCCCAGCCCACAGTTGCCAGATTAAAAGTCCTAATTCGAAGCTCATGGCATAATGAGAAGAAGAGGAAGGAAGAAGAGCTACTGTTTTTTCTACCTGAGGGACTTCAAATATCATCTTTCTGATCTTTAGATTAACCATTCTCATTATTTAAATCTCAAGTTAAACGTCATCTTCTTCAAGGACTCTTCCCTGAAAATCTATCTAAATGAGGACTCATCGACATTTCTGTGAAGGGCCTGAGAGTAAATATTTTCTGGGTCAGTGCCACACAATCCCTGTCACAACGACTCAATCTGTCATTGCAGGGTGAAAACAGTAATGGGGGTTCTATGAATGAATGGGTGTGGCTATATTCTAATAAAACTTTATTGATAGACACTGACACTTGAATTTCATATAGTTTTCATGTGTCATAAAAAAGCATTTGCATTCAAGGTTTATTTGTGTTTACTTTTGAGAGAGAGAGAGAGAGAGAGAGAGAGAGCAGGAACAGAGGGAACGCAGAGGGAGAAGGAGAGAGATCTTATCAAGCAGACTCCCTTCTGAGGGCAGAGCCCCACACGGGGCTCAATCCCATGACCCTGAGATCATGACCGTTGCCGAAAAATCAAGAGTCAGACGCTCAACTGGCTGAGTCACCTAGGCACCCCCAAAAGGCATTTTTCTTTTGACTCTTTCAACCACTTTAAAATGTGAACACGATTCTAGTTTATGGGCCCTGCAGAAACCGGTGAGGTGCTAGATTTGGCCCATGGGCCATTTTTTGCCAAGCCCTGATCTAAAGCCATTCAGCCTTCTCAAATAGCTCTTTCCCATCACCCTGTTTTATTTCCTTTATTAGATTTACAGCTATCTCACGGTATGTTATTTACTTGTCTATTTCCTTGTGTCTCGGCACTGTGCTGGGCTCCATGAACATGGCAGTGGACAGACTGACGTTTTCCTCCCTTGAAGATCTTACAGAAGGAGAAAGATAAGAAACAAGAAAACAACTTGGTAAAAGAGATCATTTTGAATCCCATGATGGAAATAAATGAAGTACTTAGGGCTTGGGTAGCAGCAGTGTTAATTTCCTTTGGGTGCTCCTAGAAGGCCTCTTTGAGGGGTGACATCTGAAACATGAAGGACCAAGGGAGTCAGTCCTGAAATCAGTGAAAAGAGGATTTGAGGCAGGGACAGCAAGTGCAAAGGCCCTGAGGCAAGTAAGAGCTGGCACATTGAGGGAAACTGAAAGAAGATCAGTGTTGCTGGAACTCTGTGAGCTCAGAGAGAAAGAAGTTTGAATATAGCACAGACTCAAGTGTGCAGGCCAAGGTGATGAGTTTAGATTATTCCAAGTTCATTGGAGGGATGTAAATATGGGGATGGCATGATGCAATTGGCATTTCTAAAGATAATTCTGGCTTCCGTGTGTGAAATGAATCACAGATGTACGTGTGTGTGTGAACGTACTTACCAGAAAGCTCCTTGGACATCTCAGGTGGACCCTACACATAGTAAGCCCCACGAAAAATTTGTGAAATTAATGCATTAATTAAAACCATTAACACAGCATAACTTTTTCTTGACCCCTTGACAGCAAGGCTCTTTATAGCCAGGTTCCTGAAGCAGGTCAGTTTATATCATAAAATTCAAAAATTATAGCTTATAACATAAAGTGACCTCCCATTACATAATGTGGCAAAACAAGCAAATTAATACCAGAGGCAATAAATGTCTAGGCACTAATGCAGCTTGAGTGTGAAATACGTTCCCATTGCTTTGGGGGTCTGGATTCAGAATGAGGATCAGATTACCCGGCGCCATGGTCAGGCAGCACCTGACTTCTTGCCCCCGCTGGTAGGAAGGCAGCCTTCTGAAGGGTTTCTCGCTCTTTCTCATCATTCACTCAACAGATATTTTTGAGTCTGTACTGTGTACAGGCACAAGGATCCAGAAATGAGCCAGACGGAGAAGGTCTCTACCCCTCGCGGAGCTTGCGTGCTAGTTGGTAACATTGGAGGGAACTACAGCCAATTAACAAAGCCAGTCGTTACAGTGCCATGAGTGCCGAGAATGCAGGGCCATGGGAGGCAGTGGGATAGAGACACTGAAGGCTACTTTAGATGGGTGGACAGGGAAGGCCCATCTGAGGCAGTGACATTTTTGCTGAGACCTAAAAAGTGGGAAGCAATTGATCATTCACTGAGTCAAGGAAGGAGAACACCAGGCAGAAGCAACAGCACATGCAAAGTTCCTGGGGTGGGAAAGAGCTTGGTGTGTTCAAGGCATTATCTAGCATAGCACTCGGGGAACGTGTTTTATCTCGGGACCAGAGAGTAAATACTTGACGCTTCCCGGCACGTGTCGTATATGTCGCAACTACTTGACTCTGACGTTCCGCCACACAGGCGGCCGCAGGTGACGCATAAATGTGGAGATGCCACTGAGTGCCAATAAAATTTTATTTATAGAAACCAGTGGAGGGCCGGATTTGGCCCGGGGCTGCAGTTTGCCAGTCCCTGGTCTAATGGGTTGGCCTCTTGGGTGCAGGTTCCAGAAGCAGACCCTGGTATTAAGATTCCTGGATAAGTCATTTCTTAAGAATGTGCTCCCAGAGGAAGCCAATCAGAGGAGGGCAGAAAGCCAGGCAGAGGTGTGATTTCGGGAAAAGTCGCAGCCTCACCCCGATCCCCGGGGAGCTCGACGGTGTTCACTGTGCCTCCGAGTCTGACCCCTCTGAAGGCGGGGGTTGGACTCTGGTCCTCTGACTCAGTCCGTCATTGGCGAGGAGCCGTCCCGGGGGGGCGTCGGCTTGAAGACCCCACAGGCGCACGGCAAGTGAGGTCCCCAGTCGTCACAGGCCACCCACGGAAGAGTTGCCTTTGCATCTGTTAGAAGGGAAAACACGCAGAATGCAGGGGCAAGGCGCAGGGATAAGGAACCCAAAGGCATCACTGCAGGGCTCTCTTCAGATGGGCTTCCCTGTGTCCACGTTCTCACCCCATCTGAGAGTCCCCGCAAAGCCCCCTCACATAGCTGGCAAATGATGTGAATCACCTGCCTCAACAGAGAAATGCCACCTTCATGTACGAAGAGTAGTGCACACAGTGGCCAGTTAACCCTGCTGCCTTTATTCCTTCCAGTGTCCCACCTGAGAGGGGCGGCTAGGAGGTGCTTGCAGCTCAGTGCCCGAACTGAGCTCCGGTCCAAACTCTGGCACTTGTAAGTTGTGTCCCCCACAGAGGGTTCCTAGCTCTCTGAGGGGCAGTCGGCAAATAAGAAGTGAGAGTTCTCTCTCTTGGAGCTCCTGTCCTGCCCTCCAGACTCGGCTTATAGTCAAACCTCAGTTTCTTTGTCTCTAAAATGGGAATAATAATGTCCCGCTACAAGTCATCTGTGGTGAAGATTAAATGAGAAAAAGCTAAGGAAGCTCCTAGCATGGTGCACATAGTAGGTGTTCAAACAATGCCAGTTGTCTCTCCTTCATCGGTTTGCATGGGAGGGCTGTCCATCTGTGTCTCTGATGCCTTCCAAAAACCTGTTCTGTGTATTCTTGTGCCGTTCGGGTTACCCATTGAGCTCAGCCCCAGACTTCCAGAGGCCTTTTTCCCTCTTTCCTGGACACATCTTTCCCAGGACTGACCTGGGCCTTGCCTAGTCACCATAGCAATCTCTCTCACTTATTCAATCAAATATTGATTGAGCACTTATTATGCACCAGGCACGACTGAAGCCCCAAGGACACAGACCCGAGCAACAATGAACTAATGTTGAATAAGCATGCTAACGGTGTTCCCTCCTTGCATCCTCAAAATCCCCAAATCTCCAGAAACAGGTTCCATGATGGGTCCCCATTCTGGAGAGGAAAAAAATGAGTGTGACAAAGGTTATCATTCAGTTAGGAAGCAGAAGCAAAATTTGAGTGTATTTTTGGTAGACTCCCCTAGCACTGCCAGAACATAAGCACTGTCCTGATCCCTGAAGAAAATAAAAGCTAAGACCTACTGAGTGAGTCCTGGGTCCAAGGCCTTGTAGACCCTTTATACGCCATCGCATTCCATCCTTGCCATCAGCATGCCCGATGGGTCCCTGGGATCACCCTGTTTTGCCAACGAGGTATCCAAAGTCTGCAGAAGTTAAGTGATTTAACCATCACCACAGAGCCTTGACTTTGTGGAGCTGGGGTTGAAACCCCCGATTTGCTTGATTCTAGGGCCTAGCCGGCAGCCCTCTACACTTTTTTTAATTACCCCCCAAAAAGCTGTAAAAAAAATAGTAAGAATGAACATATCCTGTGAGCTTGCTCCGTGCCACATGCTGGGCTTAACACTTCTCTTCTTCACCTTCTTTAAGCTCAAACCCCCATGGCGTAGGGGAACATCCTGGTGCCCATTTTACAGATGAAGGAATGGAAAGGTAGCAAGTGTTATGCGATGAGAGCAAAATGCAATCCCAGGTGGGCGTGCCTCCCCAACATATCTATGATTCACCCTGCTTCCACTTCTAAAAGCTTTTCTGAGCGGCACCCCATGGCCTGGGCTCATGGGGGACAAATGGCAGCCGGGGCTCCCCAGCTCCCTAAGAAGCGACAGGTGTGAGTGTAGTGTCATGATGGGTTTGGTGTGAACAGAGGCGGCGGAGGGAAAGCCAGCGTGCATGTGGCCATCACCAGGGCTCCGCATCGAGTTCCCGGCCCGGCTGCCCAGGGCAGGGGCTCCCTCCTGCTCCTGCCACTGCTTCCTTCCTTCACAAGAGCTCTGCTGCTTCCAACACTGTGAGGCGTGTAGCTCGGGCGTGTCGAGAATGGAGTGTGTCTGTTCAGAGTCGCTTCTTGGATGTTGGACTGCCACCTCCATCTTAGTCAGGCATGCCCATCTTTTCAATCTAATGAACTCCAACCATCAGTGCAACTTAAGTTCGGCTGTCTGTTCGTGCATAGTTAATATTAAAAATGTACTAACAGTGTGGCTGAGAAATCAAATTATGCACATAAATATGCTGGCATAGCAGAGGCGGCGGCAGAAGCTGAAGTTAGCAACACTGATGCCAGTTCACATTTGCAAATCTCCCGTCAATCTGTCATTAAACATGTTATCAAATGATGATAAGTGTATGCTTCTTGCTTGCATTGGTGAGCCGATTCTCAATGTTGATGCGCATTAATGGGATAATACGCATTAACATAGTTGTGCTTGGATGAACACAAAACATTTTTTATCTGTCTCAGTTTGTTTCTCCCTGTGGCCCCCAAGGAAGTGTTTTGTGTTATCAAATTGACAAAAAAAAGGGGGGGAGAAAACATATTACTTTTAATTAGCAAACCTTGGTGGTGGTGGAGGTTTTTTTCTCCCCAGCCCCCCACCTGTCTATAATTCCTGTGTGTTGGCAATAAAAGAGAGATGGACAGAAGAAGACAGCGAGAGAGAGAGAGAGAGAGAGACAGAAAAGAGAGAGACAGAGAGAGGGGCTCCACTGTCTTCTTTCAGTAAAACGATTAATGTCAGAAACTCAGAAGCTGGTAATTATGCTCTGTCTTAATGCACTGGCCTTTCATCTGGGGCCCTCGCTCTTGACAGGTCTGATCGTTTCAGTTCAGTGATATGAAAGGCAGCAGAGGAAATGATCGTAGACATCCCGGGTCCGTCACGAGAGCCAGCCCTGAAATGCCGCCCTGGCTCTCTAGCCCGACGCTGCTCAGTGGAGTCATAGGCGAGCGAGACAGATGGTGGCCCCGGGCATTGCTCAGACTGATGGGTGTCACAGTGCTGAGCGGGGAAGACGTAGCTACAACTGTTTTCCAAACTTGGGAACTGAGAGACTGGGCCAGCCCCCACAACATGAGAAACGCTCTATTAAAAAGCCAAGTGATGCCCTTCCCCCCACCCCCCGGTGACTGGGCACCCACTCAATCACCAGGATAAACACACATGCAGACATTGATTTTGTGTAGCAATATTCAGTTCAAAGTCTGTTATCCTCATGATCCCAGATATAATTGGATTCATTTTTTTATCAGACTGAAAATAAAATTGCGAAATTCTTGAATGAACACTCAGACCTTCATGGCCCAAACAGTGGGCCAGCTCAGTATTTGAGAATGATGCTGGTGCCCAGCTTTCCTTGTGAAGTGATACTCCGAAACATCAGGACTCTGTCCTTTCACAAGACATCTGCTAGCGCACCTTTCAGAGTTGATTTATTCATTCATTCATTCATTCAACACAGACATGTTCTGCACCTACTATGTGCAGAGAGCCCTGTGCAGCCAGGGAACCAAACGGACATGATCCCTGTTCTCACGAAGCATGTGGTATTTGGGGAAAACATATATTTTTAAAAATCACTACACAATAATTAATTGAGTTCCACGATGAGAAGTGTAAGTGGAGGGGTATGGGGGGTGCCATGCGTGGAACTGTTACTTCCCAAGCTCAGCGGAAAGCGTTCTTTGCCATTAAAAATGCCAGAAGGTTATTGTGTTTGGCCTTCCTCGATTCTTGTTTACATGTGTTTTAAAATTAACATTGACTTCTTGCCATTTGGATTGTTCCTAAGTGGGGTGAGCAGCTTATTAATGATTGGAATTATTGTTGCTGTTATGAATCTGCTAATTAAAATAAAATTCTGTCACACGACTTGGTGAGGCAAGCACGAGCATTTCCAGTTGGAGACGTCAGGACCGCGAATGTGGAGAGCAGAGTGTGAAATCGTAAAAAAAAAAAAAAGATGGAGTTCAGGATAAGGGAAAGAGTTCTCAAGACTCTCACCATCCTCTGTTGTAGATCATTCTGTAGGGTATTTCCCTACTCAGGACATGGGGAAAACCCACTTGTTTTTTGAGAGGGGATGTCACTTTTTAATTTTCTATGTCATAGGCTGGAGAGAGCCAGCTCCTCTCAGACCGGAGCCCTGGGGTCATCTTGTCTTCCCCAAGTTCATTCAGATACTTAACATGCCTGAACTAAAAATCGGGTGCCAGACTCTAGGGTGAACATGGACGATGCCATTATGAGCATACCCGGCCCCTCCCTTGAGGGAAGCCTGACATGGGGGACAAGAAGACACAAATGCACAATTTATTCCATTGCCTGGGCATGAGTGCCATTGATGGGGACTGTACAGGTGCTCATGAGAAGGGCACTTAACCTCGTAGTAAGAAAAATTATTTTCTTTACATCATTGATAAGCA
Organism: Ailurus styani; assembly: GCA_002007465.1. Lineage (NCBI taxonomy): Eukaryota > Metazoa > Chordata > Mammalia > Carnivora > Ailuridae > Ailurus > Ailurus styani. The sequence continues at coordinate 2,073,732 of LNAC01000171.1, forward strand.
TTCATTTAGCATACTCAATACACTGAACTTGGTCAGAGACTAACATGGATATAATATTCGGAAGAACTGATGTATATTGAGAAATTATTTGGCATTTGACCTCCCCCAGTACCGACCCTGCATTCATCAGAACATGAGCCGGGGTCTGGCTCCCAATGGGTAGGCGTTTCCATGTGTGCTGACTTACTTCCCAAGAATTGTAGATCAGAGGTTGGAGATGAAGGGGGAATATGGAAACAAGTGCGGCATACGGAGCTCGCGTGCCTTCAGACCTGCCGTAGATTCAGAAAAATGAAACTGAGCCCAGTGCCCCTCACAGAGTGAGCAGCTGTTGCTTATCTGTTGACTATCCCAGAAGAGACGATGTTACTTAATTGTCTACAAGGTTAGTAAACTTGCATCGAAACTGGCAGGGGGCTTGGGAACTATTAAAGGGTTGCTCTGCCAGGGTGAAGATATTTTGGATTCCCTACTCTTCTAAAATTATTTCTGTGGGCTCATGTCACTTCAACAACAAATAAAATTCACAGTACCTGATAGTAGAAGTCATTTTTAATCAGTATTTTTCTTATGTTACCTAAATTACTCAACCTGAATGAACCCTTAAAACTTTTCATGACTTTCCACCATCTTTTTTCCTCCGGGAGTATTCCAAAATGGAAAATTTTATATTCTACAAGGAATCTTCCAGATCTTCTCCCTTCATTTGTTAGAGCAGTCTACGGTCTTTTATCTTCAAACTCCCTTTTGTGTGGTCATCATAAAACTCCCTCCAGCCATTCCCAGGAGACCGGCTATAGGAAGCCGTCGTAAACATGATGTAAAACATGATATAAAAAGTTGGGTTTAGGTTTGTAGATTTCTCCCAATGTCAAAGAACAAGTTACTGATGAATATGTTTTAGCCTTTCACTGATGTTGAGATTTCTGTTAATAGAAACCTCTTTTCTCACAGCCATATTTTTCCCAAAATCTTGGATAATGAATAGTCTTGGTGTCTCATATACAGTGATCAAAAGGATCACTCACTTATCCTTTTGACATATTAATTAGGTGCCTACTGTTGCCAGATACTGTAGCAGGTTCTGGGAATTCAACACTGAACAAAACGGAGATACATCTCTGCTTTCAGGAAGGTGACTCTAGTGGGGGAAGACAGATCATACATAATATATGTCAGATGCTGATAGGTATTACACAAAAAGTTTAGACAGGATGTTTAGGGAGGGCTTGGCTAAGGAGGGGACATCTGAACTGAGACCTGACTATATTGGAAGAAGAAGCCATATGGAAATGTGGGGAGTTGGAACAAGTTAGCGCCGATAATCATAGTGACTAGAGAAGTTATAAGAGCAATAGTTCCATGATCAAAGAATCATTGAAAATTGAAATGATTGAAAATGTTGCAGTGAGTAAGAAAGACCATTAATTACCATCAAGGACTCAAAAGGTAATGAAATCTAAGAATTTTTCTACATTGCTATTTCTGGATTATAACTTCTGATTGTGTCTTCTAGAAATTACACAAGGAGTTACAGATGACCTGAGAGTAATTATTTTTAAATCTTGAGGATTAGTTGCCACTGCAAAAATGAAACCAGATTTTCAGCTTCTCTTGAAAAATTGGAAAAATTGGGGCACCTGGCTGGTTCAGTCTGTTAAGCATCCAGCTTGTCATTTCAGCTCAGGTCATGATCTTAGGGTCATGAGATCAAGCTCTGTGTCTGGCTCCACCCTCAGCAGGGAGTCTGCGTAAGGATTCTCTCTTTCTCCCTCTGCCTTCCCCTTCAAATAAGTAAATAAATCTTTAAAAAGAAAGAAAGAAAGAAAAAGAAAAATTGGAAAAATTGTCAAAGGTGGTCCCACATTTCCATGTGGAATTAGTTGGAACGAAAGAACATCATTCCCTTCAGACAGGATACGCACTCTTCATTCTACCTCAGTCCCCACCACTTCCTACTACCTTGCACCAACCCATGCCATTCATTTCTATTTTTCACTTAGCTTCTCTAAACTCTTAAGATTGTGACTACAATTTTACAGGTTTACCCTAACACTTACTGCTCATTTGGGTGGCTTTGTGATTATTCAAACATTAGCGTACATCTATCACTAAGCTTAAAAGTCCTCTGAACTAAGAGCTAAACTACTCGTTTATTTAACAAGCATTTATGTTGACTGTGAAATGTAATGTGCTAGAAAATAGACAATCAGAATTAAAAGACACAGACCCTCTTCTCATGGCATTCATTGTTTATTGGGGAATAAAAATATAATTATAGTAATGTACTCCATAATTTTTATAGCTATTCTTTTTAAAAGTTTTAAGATACAGTGTTACATTAGTTTCAGATGTACAATATAGTGATTCAACAATTCTATATACTCCTCAGTGCTCATTCTGAGAAGCACGCTTTTCCTTCCCCCTCACCTATTTTACCCATCCCCCACCCCCCTCCCCACTGGCCACCACCAATTTGTTCTCTATAGTTAAGAGTCTGTTTTTCAATTTGCCTCTTTTTTCCTCTTTCTTCATTTGTTTTGTTTCTTAAATTCCACATATGAGCAAAATCATATGGTATTTGTCTTTCTCTGGCTGACTTATCTCGCTTACCCTCTAGACCCATCCATGTCGTTGCATATGGCAAGAGTACATTCCTTTTCACAGCTGAGTAATATTCCATGATATACATATAGCACCTCTTCTTTATCCATCTATTGATGGACTCCCTAGCTGTTTCCATAATCTGGCTACTTCAAATAATGTTGCAATAAACAGGATTGCATATTTTTTAAATTAGTGTTTTTGTGTTCTTTGAGTAAATACTTAGTAGTGTGAATACTGGATCATAGGATTTAAGTTTTTGAGGAACCACCATACTGTTTTCCGCAGTGGCTGTACCAGTTAGCATTCCCACTGACAGTGCATGAGGGTTCCTTTTTCTCCACATCCTCACCAACGCTTGCTGTTTTTGTGTTTTTGATTTTAGCCATGTCCGAAGTGATCTATAGATTTAATGCGATCCCTATCAAAACACGAATAGCATTTTTCCCAGAACCAAAACCAACAATCCTAAAATGTATTAGGAACCACCAAAGACCCTGAATATCCAAAGCAATCTTGAAAAAGAAAAAGCTGGAGGCATCACAGTTTCAGGCTTCAAGTTAGACCATAAAGCTGTCATCATCAAAACAGTATGGTACTGGCACAAAAATATACATACTTATACATTAAAACTATGCAAAAATTATACATAATTTTAAAGTACCTTTAACATATTCATAGCACTCTTAGATTTGTTACCTCATTGGGTCTCCTGAGCAACCTGGGAGGGTGGAAACAGCATTGTTGGTTAATCATTGGTAGATGCAGAAAGATAGGTACAGAGAGGTGAATGAGTGTGTTCAGGATGATGCAGTGTCAAAGCCAAGAGGAAAGCTGGAGTTGAAGTCCATTCTCAAAAGGTTCGTGTTGCTAATCGTGATCTGCAAAGTTCTATTTTTCATCAGGGGTCAACAAACCCAGCCCACCACTTGTTTTTGTAAATAAATTTTGCTGGAACACAGCCACGCTACTGTCTACATATTACCTATGGCTGCTTTCCTGTTCTAATAACAAAATTGAGTGGTTGTGACAGAGATGGTATGGCCCACAAAACAGAAAACATTTACTATCTGTCCCTTTACAGAAAAAGATTGCCAATCCTTGCCCTATGTGGTAGGTGCTTGGTAGGGATAGGGGTGAGGAGATGCCTACCTTTCCATGTCCCCCCCCCCAACAAGAACTTGAAAATTGAAGAGAAGTCCATCAGTTCACGGTGGTGGAATTTGACCATCCCCAAACATACTGGTCAGAAATGCTAAGAGCAAAATTGGGGGTTCAATTGGGATAGTCAGTTGTACGTCATGAATCTACACCAGTTAACAGTTTTAAAAAATGCATTGAATGTTATGACATGGCTCATGAAATCACCCAGTTGTCCAGAGGATCAGAGGTGAAGGCCACGCAGCCAGGACCCATGCCCAGATTATAGCTGACATTGTGTCAGTGGAGCCATGCCTGCCCCAGAAATGCACGTGGACATTGTGCATTAAGCAATGCACAAGCAATGCTTATCCCATGTTGCCTGTGCGGGACACTTGGCCTTGAACCACCTGAAGAACAGGTGGTTTCTACACAATCGGAAGAGAAACTGCCCTGAGCCCACTTCCTCACAATATACTTCTGACTCAGAATCTCCCATTGGTGCCTCGGTTGGGTGGCCCCCGAGTCCTGTGCCTACATATTAGTTGCAAGAGAAAACGGGAGGCAAGGTCTTGATTTCTGCCTTGAAGAAAACCTTCCTTCTGTGGCACAGACTGTGTTCTTGATTTTTGAAGGGAAAAATAGATGTCACAGAAATAGGGTTGGAGTAACATTTTTTTAAGAAAAAGAAAAGGGAACCGATTTGGAATTTTCATCAGGATGCAACCAAACTTGTCCATGGGAAAGGATATCTTTGATCACTGGGCATTGAGTGTCTGGCCTGTGATAGAAAAAGGTCTCGTTCATCACCATCTTAATAGTAATGAGTACTAATAATCGAGGCTTTGGGTGCGTTCCGCTAGGAGGTGAGCGGGATTATTGTCCACGTGTTACAGATGATTACGCTGAAGCAGGGTGGGCTGCTAGGTCTACCCTTGGAGATGATAAGAGATTTCAATCTGGAGCAGTTTGCACCTTAAACCTTCGCCCTGGCAAGGAGGGAAGTTTTGTCCATTAATTTGGAGCATTTCTGCATCCAGGAGCCAGGCAACCAAGATGGCCTCCCTGGCCTCTCACGAGCACTTGCTGATGGCCATCTGAGTTTCATCCCCTGGCCAATAAATAAACATAAGCCACTCTCTGGCTAGAATTTGCTTTCCCATGCTTGATGTGGACTCACAGTAGCTACACTCCTCAGTACAGGAGCTGACGCATTATGGAGAGTGTACGTTATGTCAGCTTCCATAGCACAAGCTTACTTAAACTCCTCAAAAACCCTCCTGTCATTTGCATATTGAGACTGAGTTTTAGAGAGCTGATGTGATTTGGCCAAGGTCACACAGCTAAGGGGCAGAGCTGGAATCAAAGCCCCATGCCTCTGGCATCACATCCTCCCTCTGTGTCCCTTCACAGACATAGAATTAGGGACACTTTTGGTTCAGGACTCATTCTTATCATTTGGGCCTTTCACTGTCAATGAGACTCTAATTAGGTAAGTAAGTTGCTTTAAAGATATAAGAATCACCCCCCAAACAAGAGCAAGGACTTGAAATTCACATCTATCTCGCACAAAGCTTGTGTTCTTTAGTGCTAACTAGTTGAGTCTTTTTCATCTCTGTGGCATTTCTATGCTTTTTCCATATAAATTAATACATAAGAATTCCAGGATAAACTTGGACTCCTGCCCCTTGAGGAAAACAGGAGGCTGGTCTGTCTTGGAGGCTGTTCACTGTGAATGGGCACTGTTGAGAGGTGTGAAGGGAAGAGTCTGGAACCAGACTGACTGGTTCTGGATCCAACTCTGCCAGTTACCAGGTATGTGCCCAATGGTGTGCTGGCAAATGGTTTAATGACCAGCTCCCCAAGGAAAACGAGCCTTGATCTGTAGCGTTTACTGATTTCTGTGGTGTAAGCTGTCTCACTGTGGGAAGAGATGTGCGTAGTCGGCTCTCATGAGCTCTGTGAGCTGGAACAAGCTGGGTCTAAGCATACTGGCCAGTCTCTTAGTCTCTCCAGCCTCCAGAGACTGGGCAAAAGGTGAGGATCTACCTCAAGGTTCCGCAAAAGGATTAATGAAAAATGTGGTGAAGCAGTTAGAATTGTCTAGCACTGCGGTAGCTTTCATTCAATGGCATTATTATTAGCAGGGATTCTGTTGGATCCGTAGATCCCTAATGTCTTCCGCCTCAATTTCATTATCGTAAAAATAGTAAGAGAATACGTCCCCTGCCTCTTTTCACATTATTGTAAAGATCAAATGAAATAATCTACATCAACTGCTTTGGAAGGTTATAAGCTTATAAAAAAAAAGAGTAATTTTATTAAAATCAAATCAAAACCCAGAGAATGAACTTTTGCTAGGCAAAAATTATACAACTGAGTCATAAATTTTAGTTCTTTTTCTCACTCTTGTTTTTCTTGAGCTTTCGGGCTCTTTTCAGTTCTTGGTGCTAATTCTCATTTAGAAGCTGTTGAATTGAGAGAGGACTGGAAACTGGCCAGCTCAGGGAAACATTCAGTCCATCAAGAGGTTCTGAGAGTCTCTGGGGGTTTAAGTCCTTTTCATCCTTTAGCCCTCAATCCTCTAATCCTTGTTGTGGGGAATCTTCAATTATCCTGTTTTTAGTCTTTATTTCTCAACTCTCCCTTTGAAAAGCAGGATATCCATCATGTCTTAAAGGTGAAGGCAGTCGCCAGCCTGCCCTCGACAAGACCACGTTGGTTGCATAAAGACGCCACTTATCTCTGTTCCCTCGAGGCCCCAGTGGGGCGTTCTCTTAGAATTTGCTAGACTCTCTGCTCAGCCCTCTCTGTGATCTTGGAGAATGCCGTATTGAGACTAGAATCTTGGCATTTTCCACTCAGCACGCTTCTGCTTAGTCACTGGGTTTGGGTTTTGTCTCCATTTGCAAATAGAAATGCTGATTAATGCTTTGCCAACCCAAATCCATAAACTAATACTAATGGTCACAGATCATTTCCAGTCACAGGCATAGCCAGACCTCTGGATTATAGGGCAGCACAACAGTTATGAGCTTGTGTTGTGCAGTTCAAAATCCTGCAGTTCAAGTCTTGACCCTACAGCCTGCTGGATGTGAATTCTGGGTAAACTACGTAAACTTTCGGCATCTCAGCTTTTCCTATAAGAATGTGAATAATAAGAAGACCTACATCAAAGTGTAGTTCAGAAAGGTCAATGAGTTAGTACATATACAAAGGTTTTAGACTACAACCTGGCAAACAACTAAAGAAAAAAGAGGGGCGACTGGGTGGCTCAGTTGGTTAAGCATCCAACTCTTGTGTCAGCTCAGGTCATGATCTCAGGGTCCTGAGATCTAGCCCTGCATCAGGCTCCATGCTCAGCATGGAATCTACTTGTCCTTCTCTCTTTGTTCCTGGCCCCCTGCTCATGTACTCTCTCTCTTTCTCTCTCTCTCTCTCTCAAACAAATAAATAAGTAAATAAAATCTGTTTTAAAAGAAGAGTTTTAGCTATTATCATCATAAAACAATGTTTCCCTAATTTCACTCAAGTGATATTCATACTTTTTGCCATATCTTCATATACTTTGGCCTCTTATTTACTTATTTAAATACTTTCATTAAAGAGGAAATCTAATTAATCATTAACCTCAATTGAAAACTGGTATCCCTTGCCCAAAAAAGGCGCTAATGGCAAAAAAAATAGGTACATAGATAGACAGAAAGACAACTAAACAATATTTTTACATCTTCCCAGACCCTGATGCCTGCCTAAGTCTTGAAGCTGAGCTCTGCTCTGCCTTTGCTGTGGTAAAGGTTAGAAAGCGTTCCTGAGGGGTTAAATCCTTGAACTTGAACCTTGAACAGAGACTTTCTTCTTGGGAAGGAGTTCGAAGAAAATCTAAAACAGAGCCGCCTTTTACTCTGTAGTTCTGGTTTTTATTGGCGAGTTGATGTCCCTCCTAAAGCTTCTCACACATACCCAATGATGTGCACCCCATGGTTTGGTTAAGATGGGGCAGCAGGATTCATTACCACCCAGGTCCATGATGACTACAACAAACTCCGAGTAGTTTGATGGATATTATTCTTGAGGACTGTTTCTCCTCTCAAGCCAGTTCTCATTATCCAGATATCCCCTCTCCAAACTTTAAAAAAAAAAAAACAGTCTTGTTTCTTCCTCAGTTCTTTAGATTGAGGTGTGGGTTCACATCTCCTCTGAAGTCCGGAGATTGATGTCTCATTGGGGGATTTGGAACTTGCTCTAGGCTTCCCCATGCTGAGCAGCCCACCTCCCGACTCAAGGAAAAGATCAGATGTCAGTGTGTGTTAGAGGGATGGTGTGATCATATAGTTCAGTTGCCGTAAAGTTTTATGATTAAAAGACTACAAACTGTCCTATAACATGGTCACCCAACATGCAACATGCCCGCAGTTTCCAGTATTTAAGAATTAAGCTCCCCCAAATTAAGCACTGCTTGCTTATCTCCCACATCAATGGTACGTCCATGGTGGGGAAGGAGTTGTGTCCACAGTGGGGCCAGCTGGCTAGTGCTTCCAGGGATAGCTTGTCTCCTGTCCTTCCCTCCCACACTCCCTGTTTCTGAAAACACAGGCTCTGAAATATCTTTGCCCTTTATCGTAACTCAAGTTTGTTCTCTTCCTCCTTGGTCTGAGGTTAAAGCCATCTTCCTAGAAACTCCTTGATAATCCTGGCCCAAGGTTAATGTTAAAGTGATACAAACACAGAAATACAACTCTTATCTTTCCCCTGGTCAAGGTAATTCCAAGTTTCGCAGTAGCTCAAGTTTCTCATGCAAGCTTGGAATTTTTTCCCCCAAGCAAACTAAATGAGATGACATCAAGTTTGAGAATTTCTGCAGGGCCAAGGACCCCACTGCAAAGTGGACTCCAAAGTCTGCTTATTATAGAGATGAGAAAAATAAAGCACAAAGAGGAAATGACTTGCCCAAAAGCAAATCCAGGGTCTCCGATTCCCAATCCATTTACTGCAGACAACTCCAAGACGGAAAGAGGCACGTGATATTTGCATCCCCCTCACAACACCCTGGGACCTCCAATCATTTAGTGATACTAAATGATTTAGTTTATATTGCCTGATCTCAAGAGTTGCCATGTTCTTATAATCTCCTCCCAGTACAACGGGATTCAGTATATTTCAAGAAATAGCGAGAGGAAGGATGTCAGGAAATAAATTCACTATGAATCATGAAACCTCAAATTCAGAAACTTTGGGGCAAAATAATTCAATGAAAAAAACCATAGAGTCTTGATACGATTTCTAATCTATTGACTACAGTATTACTTGGGCAAGTCATTGCCAAGAACTAGCAGTCTCAATAACTGAGTTGGAACCTAGGTCCTATCACTTATTAAGGGTGTCACCTTGAGCAAGACGTAACCTGTCCAAGCCCCTGTTTATTTGTCTATCAAATGGAGACGGAAACAGGATTTACTCCCTAAGGCTATTGTGTGAGGTAAATGTTATCATCAGTTCTGTGCCTGACTCACAGAAAACACTAAATAAATATTATCTCTCATTATCATGTGACCTACTTAAACACCCATCAACCCTGGATCGTCTACTGTAGAATTTAATGGCCTCCTCTGTATACAAGAGGATCAGCAATGAAATTATACAACACGATAAACTTAATTCTTGTTCTCTTGTTTCTAGATAAGCAAGTAGGAGAAATTATGTAGCCATAAAGGGACCCCTTAGGTGAACGGGGCTCCAGCTTTCTTTCTTCAGCCTCTGGCCACCGCCGTCCAGTCATGAGTGATCTTCCTCCTTAGAGTGACTTTCACCCCCAAATCTGTAACCTCACCCCTATTTCTTCCAATTAAAAGAGCACGTATACATTCATATAGATACGGGTTTTTTCCAGAACCCACCACATGCCAGGTACTCTGCTGTGCACCAAAACGTTAATGGTCAACAGAAGAAGCTCTCGCATTCCTCCATTCTAGAGGAAAGAGGCCGAAAAATCAACAAATCAACAAACACACACAGATCATTTCTAGAGCAGTGCATCGTCACGACAGAGAGTAGTAAGTGGTATGCGTTAGGGTGTGAGTCGAGGGGGTAGGCTATCCTTATAGGCTTATCCGGGGAGTGTTTAAAGAGGTGAGCCTTTGCTGAGACATAAGTAAGTAGAAAGCACTGGCCTCGGCAATCTGGGGAAGGAATGGGCCAGGCTCAGGCAAAAACAAGTCTCTGATACAAGAAAGGGCTTGGCTTGTTTAAGAAACAGAAAATGGGGCAAGAGGTGGGGGAGGGGGTGAAGTTGGGAGCTGGGCAGGTGTATGAGGGCAGAGTCGTGAAGGCTGCTCAGAGGGAGGCAACAGAAAGTCATCTAAGAGGCGTGAGCCCGGGGGTGCAGAAAACATACGTCCAGACATAACTGAGCGAGGGTGAAATGGGTATAGTGCAGCTCAGAATCCAGCCTCTCTTCTCTCAAAGCCAAATAAATAAATTGCATGCTTTCGTCCTTAAAAAGGATTGCTTACAAATTATCTGCATCACCCCTGATAACTGTCCAGCACTTAACTTTTGTCTCATTCTTGAGAAGTGTATGACATGCCTCTGTCAAGATCAGGACCAGTATATCCCAAAAGGGTTTGTGGGAGTCATTTTTTGGCCTATGAACAGACTCTAAGAGGCACCCAATTCCTGTGAACTGTGTAATTCCACCAGTCAGTGCTGACATTACCCAGGGTAGGCAGGGGAAACTTGGAGCCTGGTTATCAGCTCATTCCTGGGCGAGCCCCCAACAGAAAAGATGATGGACGGCTACCTATACCCCTTCTGCTCCGTTAAAGAGATCCGCCATACCCTGTTCTGTGACAGACCTGGAGCGTTTGAACACAGCTTGAAACAGTCACACTAACAAAGTCAAGTAAAAGTGAGGGAGCTAATCAGATTAACTCAAATCCCTCCTCCCCAGATTTGACATCAAATAACTGAAACTGCTATTTCCCTTAAATTATAATGACTCATTGACTTTCCACATTAAGTCCTCCATAATTATGATACATAGGTCCCACATAAAACTCTATTTCACATAGACATCATGGACCTGATTTCCTTTATAAAAAAACATATTTTGTTATAGAATAGGCTAGTGGGTTTCTTCTTTATTTTGGTCCTTTAAAAACATATGCTATTTTTACTTGTTGTCTCATATGGGATGACTATTCCTTTTGTCCTTTTGTTGCCAACGTCATCTTTTTTTATGTTTTTTAATTCTAAGATGAAGATTATTCTCTACCCTCCCCCCACGCAATTTCGCCTCTTGGTTCTCCCAGTCGCTCTATGAGTCAGGTCAGCTTCGCTCCATGTACAGAGCCCCGGTGGAGAAGCCGTCATTGGCCCTTGGCACAACTCAGCAAGCAAGCTCTCAACCGAAGTTTGAGTTTTGGCCACGCGTCCTTATTTGCTGGTAAGCATCGAAAAATTTAATTAGGTGGCTACAATGTGAGAGTTCTTACTCGGACAATTCATTTTGCATCATAATCTCCAGATGCTAGGGGACACCAGCTACTCAACAATCTACAGAGCTCAGCAGACGGACGACTCATTGCCCAATGCGATTGCTTAGTTTTATCCTCGAAAACTTAAAAACCTTAAAAAGTAAAATAAAATAGAATTGAAAAAATGAAATGCAGGCATGTTTTCTTCTGCAGGGTGTATCTTCTTTACTTCCTCCATGCTGTTCGTCTAATTCCCTGCCAGGGGAGTTCAGCTGTAACCCAGCCATCACGCAAAGACGTGCCAAAGACACTTGCGAATCAAGTGTGTATTTCTCCTGACAACAAAGCCAGCAATTTTCAGATTTTCGTTAAGTGCAGCCCCCAGCGAACCCTCGCTACCTGTTTTAGTAACTTCCCACAGACTTTTTCATTTTGGAAGATTCTGTAGCATTGTTTCATAATGATCTTTAGGAGAGAGAGCACGGAAAAAAAAAAAAGCATAGCAAATGTCAAACCTCAGGATGTATTCAAGAGGCCTTCAAGTCAGTACCAATTCGAGATCCGCAAAATCACTAAAGCACTTACATCCCAATGTATGCCTTTTAAGGTCAGAAATATCATAAAATCACTCAGGACATCTTGTTCTGTTCGAGTTCCTTTTCATTTTCTCATCCTAATGGCAGTGGCTCAAACTTCTTGAGAAAGGCAACATTTGATGCTCACCTGCAAGAGATTTTCTTGACAAAAGATTTGAAGTGTTCGTGTTTTCTTTCTTTTCCTCTTCTCTCTCTCTTTTTAATCTGAAACTTAGTATTTTTGATCTCGCCTATATAAGATACAATGAGTTATTCCACACCCCCCAACCTACCCTTTTTCTTTTAAAATGAGTGGCGTCTGCCTGTGTCGGTATGATTTTGGCGAGTGAGTGAATATAATTAGCCTCAGATCAGCTCAACACATCAGTCAATGTCTTTAACTGGGCAAATATTCTAATTTCAAGTTCACTTCCGAGAGTCTAACTGCTGAAATCATAGAGCTTCGGCCGGATCTCTTTGGGGATTTGCAGAGAAGGCAAGAAGGAGAGGAGGGGTCAAGATCGGTCGTTTGTCCTCATTTCATCCCCCGGGGAAGGTGTAGAGGATTTGTTTTGCGGATGGCACAACCCAAAGGGTGGGAGGCCTGTAGACAGTCATTTCCAAACAGACAAAGAACTGTCACATAGAGAGAATATGCATCTCAAAATCAACGAGACTGAGCTGAATTCCTTCTCAAGGACTGTGTGACCTTCAGCAGGCCACTTAACCTCTCTGAGACTTACTTTCCTCAACTGTAAAATGAAGGTTACAAAATACCTACACCACAGATTTGCCAGGAATATGAAAAATTCAGTAACGATGGGGGCTGCCTGGCTGGTCTGGTCGGTGGAGCACGTGACTCTCGATCTCAGGGTTGTGAGTTTGAGCCCCACTTTGGGTGGAGAGATCACTTAGAAAATAAAATCTTAAAAAAAAAATCGGTAACGATATTCGCAGGATGCAGCCATAAACTCTCAGTACATGTTAGTCTCTGCCCCTCCTCCAAGTGAAACAAAGGCTTGAATATTTATACACGTAGAAAACACTTCTACCAGGTGCCACAGAAACAAGGCAGCGAGAGGAGAGCCTATGTCATGTAAGCAACACAGATCAGGGTTTGCCGAAAACGATATTCTGTTCAGAGGGTGCGCCTTCCCTTTACGCCGCTCCTTAGTTGCTTGGCAACTTGCCTCCAGTCACCCCGAAAATCACAGGACCTTTCAACTCCCCACATCCGGATTTTTTTTTTTTTTTTTTAAGAAGGAACCTTCTATTAGGAGAAAATTCACCTTTGTGGCAGTGCCATTTGAGGAAGAAAAATATACGTTTTAAAAGGCACTGCAGCCAACACGAATACATCTCTCACTGAGTATTCGGCGATGAGACGATCATAATATTTAAATCAGCTTTGAGAACTTTTCCTTCAAAGAGAAAAGGGGGGAAATCCACGCGTTGACTACTCCGGGAGGCCAGGGGGGAGTTCAGTTACCATAGAGACTTCCTGCTGGCAAATGGTGTTGGGGAGCAGATTGGTGTCTGTTAATTTTTTTTTTTATTTGTAATTTATGTGTGTTGGCTCATTCTCTGGGCCAGTCCAGATTTTCCTGTTTACCTGCCATTCTGTGTGATGCAAGTGAGGGATGACAGTGCCACGATTCAGCCATGTCTTCAATTTGTAAACATTATTGAGGGTCAGGAGGACAGCAGAAAGCACGTGGAGAGGCCCCCGCACTTGGTTTTTGCCTGATGACGGCAAAGCCCTGGGAAGACGATGCGGGGACTGCTGGACGGAAAGAAGAGACTTGCGAAATTCTCGACAATAATTCTCTGGATAGTTCCAGGACCCATTTTGGTCTTTAAAAAATCAGGTTTCCTAGAACCTCTTTCATGACTAATTGTGATTCTTTGGTGAATGCAAAGAAAAATAAAGGGGAAGTCTGTCTTATCCTATCACCTTGTGCAAACAGTCCTTGAAAAGAAATGGTCTTGGCAGCCTAAAGGGCTAAGTAATTGTCCTTCCAACAGTTCATGGGTGCTGGGTGAGATGTTACCGGTGTTTTTTGAGTCTTCCTTCACTTTCCTAGGATTAGGCCACTGGAAAATGTCAGCCCTCCTGGCAATTAAATGGAGACCGTGCCATATTAGCAAGAGAAGAATAAGGAGATCACCCCTTTATAGATACCATCCTTTAGTCTCAGCGAGCCACGGACTAGGAAAAGCAAACCTTCGAGATGGGCTTCAGCTGGATGTCAACTAATAAATACTCATTTCCATAAAATTTAAATGAACCCGGTAAAATCTACCTCTCGCTGTGCAGGAACCCCATCTCATTACTCAAAATAGCAGCAGTGTCATTATTAGAAACCACACCCTCCACACCGAGGTAGTAAAATCGTAGCAAATTTGCACACACCCGGGCGCTGCCACGGAAAGAAGTAGCTGGAATGCGGCGGGCTCCTTCTGCTGTAGGCCATACCCCCCTCCAACTGCATGTACCTTATAAAATAATAATTGTCAAATGCAGCGCTGCATTTTGATTAGCCGAAAGACACAGCAAAGATTTCTTTTTCCTTCAACACAGAGGCAACAGCCCAAATACTTAAATACATAAACACCGCATGTGCTGTTGAGGAAAATGCAGAACTGTAGACTCCCACAGAAATGGACTGATTTGCCTCCCTGGCTGAGTTTTGCATCCTCTTTGCATTTTAAATGACCTTTACGCAATGATGAGGTCTGTCTTGTTGAGACTTAATTGCTTAATTAGAGAAGCCGTTTTTCAGTAGACAAATATTTCCCTAAAAACCCATCTTTTAATTTTAAAAAGACTCCATTTGATTTTAGGCAAAACGGAAACTGTTTTATATTTTCATCTTTAACAGCAAAACTGGAAAACGCTTTCAACAAATGCTGAGGCCAACTGCATTTTTCCATAAAGCTTGAGTCGCATCTCAGGCAGCTATTAGCTAACGTAGTGGATCGATTGACATTTTTTTCCAGTCACTTGAGAAATGCACAAACTTCCACACCGTCTGAAGATCCAGGGCCTTCTTAACATTTCTCTGAGTTTCTCAGAAGCTTTATTTTTCTTTCTCACCTCCGGCTACAGTGGGGAGGCAATATGGCGTCAGGGTGAAGAGCTAGATGCTGGAATCGGACAGTCTAGAATTAACTACTGAGAGACGTTGGACAAGATAAGTAAACTCCATGGTGCCTCAGCTTACCCCATCTGTGAAATGGGGGAATTAGATCCTACCGTATAGGATTATGGTGGGGATTGAGTAACTTAAACTTTTGAGCCTTTCCAACAAGGTTGGCCATGTAGTAAGGGCTCAAGACATGTCTGCCTTTGTTAATTTTGTTGCTACCGATTTGCTTTTCACTTCTTTTTGTAGTGTCTCCTCTGTCACTTCCCTAGTGTTGACCTAAGGCAGACACAGTCCTCCTCCTTAATCATTGACCACCCGCTCTACATATTATAAATATTATAATATAATATAATATTATTATGTATAGTATTATTATATATAATAATATAATGTTATTATGTATAATATTATTATATATAATAATATTATATTATTAATATTATAAATATTATAAATCAAACAACACAGTCTTGCAGTTTTTTAAATCGAGGGTGGAGGTGGAGGTGATTAGACCAAATAATGTAATATTTAGTTTGAGAGTTCCCTATTAGTAGAATGCATATAATCGTGCCATATCACTATCCTACTTGTGACACTTATAATACTAGAGAATAAGTGAAAAGTTATTCTTGCCGACCATGTTGCTTGTTTCTGTCCCTCGCCATCTCACTGCCCCACGGAAAAGCAAAAACAAAACAGAACTTTTCTCTTAATGCTGCAGACCTAACAATGCTGCAGAATAACATTCTTTGCTCTAAGTCTAAAGGTAGCCTTCAACCAACCTTACCTGACAAAGATGTGAATGAACTTCTTCAAGGCTGGTAACACCTCTAGGACCTTATTTGTTTCTGCCTCCCTCGGTCTGGGTAAGAAAGAGGGAGTGAATGGAACTGTGTGACTTAAGCTCTGCTCTCCCCAAATGGCTCTCCTCAAAAGTCTCCTCCCATTTTAAATAGCCAAAATCTATTTCGTGCCTTCTTTCCTGGTGCAAAGGTCATTCAGCTTGCTGGGTAGAGGCCCACCTGCCCTGAGGCACTCCGACCTATCTCAGCCAGAAAAGATCCACCAGCCATGTGAGAAATACTCCTTCCCAAATTTCAGGCAACCACAAGTTCCCCCTTGCTCCCTGCTCCCATGCTCTTGGCGCTGGCTTTCGGTGGGCCCCAAAGGGATGCCTCCAAGATCTCACCCTGAGCATGCTTTAATCTCAGGATCTGGCTCCACACTGGACATCACATATGTACCTTCTAGAAATGTGCTGGGCTGCAAGTAACAGAGAATCCTGTCCTCATGGGTTTTAAACAACAGACGCTATTGTTTCTCACCTAACAAGGTAGCCATTCTGGAGGTGCTGAGACTGAACCATGTCAGGGTCCCTGTGGTTCTCCTCGCCTTCCTTTCGTGCTTCGTACCACAATCAATATATTGGTCTGTGAGCATCCCAACTGCGTGCAAGTCCAGAAGACTGGGAAGGATGCCACCCAGCTCATATGCTCTTCTTGCCAGAAGAGCAAACCCTTCTTTGGACCACCCCCCCCTTGGAAGAATTCCATTAGCATCTTATTTGCCAGAAATGGGTACTCAGCCACACCTCGATGAAAGTTAGGCAGAGAGAGTATTTGACTCTTCCAGCCCCTGCAGGGAGGAAGCAACCAGCAATCCAAGAGGACCAGCCACACCAAAGAAAGCCCCAAGATTTATAGATTTGAAGTGGCTGATTTCTTGCTTTTGACTCTCTCTCTGCCTACCAGCTACATGATGCCAAGAGTCTGCAAGAAACCTCGGGGAGAAAAAAAAAATCAGTTAAATATTTAGATGATTTGCCGACACAGGGAACTTGCCGTTGGCAGCGAAGATTTATTAAGCAGGCTACAAAACAAGATGTCATTAAACAGTTTGAAAGCATGCCCTCGTAATTAAGAAGGGAGAAGCTTTCTAATTTGGGTAATGAAATCTGTGGCTCAGATAAGCGTTCATTTTATTAATATTTATTGTGTGCCTACTGTGTGCCAGGTACTGCATGGGCTCACTCCATTCGCTAGAACAAAAAAGTCTCCCTTATGCCAAGCTTACTGGTGATAATCGCTGTCATTTTTTGGATACTGATGCTATGCCAAGCACTGCGCTAAGCATTTTACATAACAAAGGTTTGTCCTTACGACAACCCCAAGAAGTAGTAATTGAAGCCGTCAACTTATATGGAGTGAGCAGCAGACTCAGTTTCTCAGGGACGATGAGGTTTCCCAGGACACAGGATTTTCAAGGCTAAGCCAGAGAAGTTCTGGCAGTGTCTACCAAGACATGAGCAAAGTAGGACCAAACGTTACCTAGCCAAGGCCCATGGCATTCCTAG
This sequence comes from Ailurus styani, assembly GCA_002007465.1. Lineage (NCBI taxonomy): Eukaryota > Metazoa > Chordata > Mammalia > Carnivora > Ailuridae > Ailurus > Ailurus styani. The sequence continues at coordinate 2,091,028 of LNAC01000171.1, forward strand.
AACCCAGTCCAGTCCTACCTACTGCCATGCCCCTCCCCCTCCCAGGCTGCAGCCTGATTGCTAAACCTCTTCTTGAACCCACCACTCTTACCACCTTCCCTTCCTTGCCTCTTCTTCCTTCAGCTTCTCCTTCCACTCCCAAACACACAGGAGCAGACCACCCCTGTTTTGAGCCATAGGGCTACCAAGCAGAGCCCCCATCCTCAGTGAACACACTTGGGTGGTCTTCTAGGGGCCAACCCCACTGAGCCGTAGCAGCTCTGTGCCAACCCTGTACCATAAGGGCTGCAGCACCCCTCAGCTCCCTTCTTCAGGCCATTAGGACTTAATCACCTACAGACTATTCCTCAGTTGGACATTAGTGTCCCCTGGGGAGCTTTCACAACCTCCTGAAGCCAGGACTCTTGGAAGTAAAATCTCTAAGAGCAGGCCTGGATGGAGGAATGTTGCACTTTCTTTAAAAAATGAGTTTATCTTATCTACGGGAGAGTGCATAAATAGTACGCATAAAGTTCAGTGGGTTTTCGTACTATTACCCATGTAACCAACCCACAGACCCAAAATATGGATGCTTTCCAGCCCCAGGAGATTTTTTGTGTGTATAGATCTAGTTTTTAAACCTGGACAGGTGATTCTAATGTGCCATCCAGTCTCAGTCATATGGATATAGGACCCAGATCCTTGGTGGCCAGAGACGATCTGTGTTCCCAAAGCTATCAGAGACTACCAATTCCCTCTCTCAGTGGACAGGGATGGAGGAAGGGAAAATAATCCTTCATCATGCATCTTAAATACGGCACACGCTGCTAGAGTTATGTGTCTGCACATATATGCCTCTCCCACAACATGGTGGGTGCCCGGGAGGCAGAACTTGCGTTTGGCCAAGAGCCTAGCAAAGTGCCTGACCCATTGTAAATATTTATCAGATGAAAAACAGAATAAATAGACACATGTAGTGGGGAGTCGTGTTCGATCTCCATTTAGAAGGCTCCTTGAGGTTCTCTGGGAAGACACACACAGACGCAGCATTCAAGCCTCTTTTCAGATTTTGCCTTTTTTTCTTTGACCTGAAAAGGGCAAGTTCAGGAAAATGTTGCTTTCGGGTCTCGTTCTCTTGCAGAGTTCACGCTCCGTCTGTGCATAGGTGACACCAGCAACTTGCAGTGCAATTCTGCGGTGTTGAAAGCTGATGTCTACTGCTAAATGGGGAAAGGCAGGGTGTCTCGGTGGCGATGTGTGTGTGTGTACACATGCAGCCGGAAAATAAGCCGAGTTCTCGGGGAAACTGATGTTGTACTAGCAAAAGGCCAACGACACTTAGGAATGATCCATGTCCAATGCACGTCTAGGTGCCCTGGGTCACCCGGGGAGATCTTTTTTTTTTCTATTTTTTTTTAAATGTATAGAACTTATGAGTTTGAAAAATATGTATTTTGCCTGGAGGGCAGTTAAAAAAGCCTTTATTGTGTCAGCCTCCCCAGATCATTTATGTATTTTTCTGCCCACATATTTTATTCATAATGTCTGTTTTATTCTCCCTTATTTTGTCAAGTTGGTGTTCAACATTACTCCTTTTCTCTTAGAAAACAACCCATTATCAGAGCAAGACCATGTGGCCGTGGGTAAACTCGAGAGCCCTGCTGGGCGAGGTTAAAAATCAGGGCCATGTTTAAGCAGCTGGGAGGGCTTCAGTGTTTGGGCTTGAGATGTATGATTTTATGGTCCTTAAAGTCTCACGTTGAGAGGTGGTGGTAGGAGAGGGTGTGGATTCAACAATGAGAACTCGGGGCAAAAGACTGGCGGCCATGACAGTTCTTCGTGTAAAGGGAAGATCAAGGCTTGATGGGTAAGGTAGAGCAGAACATTCAGAACATTCCACAGAATGGCTAACGAAGCAAAATACAAATGACTTGTTTTTCATAAATTCTCCAGGCAGCTCAGAAGTCATGGGAAATGACTACTCTGAGCTGAGGGCTCAAAACCTGGTATATATTCAAAGAATGATCATCCTGTGGCTGTTAGGCTACTTCAAGAAGTGTTTCAAGTGGGTTCTGGGCTCCAGATGTGAGAATCTGAGGATATTAATTCCTCCTCCTTCCCTCTCACCCCACTCCCATCCCAGAACGAGGCATGCAAAGCTCTTTATTGAAAACAAATAATAGAATGCATTTAGCAAAGAGGAGTGAGAAGGGGAAGAAAGAGAAGGAAAGAGAAAGGGGAAAGAAAAAGAAAGGGAAGGAGGAAAGAAAGAAGGAAGGAGGAAAGGAAGGAGGGAGGAAGAGGAAGAAGGAAGGAGGGAGGAAGGAGGGAGAAAGAAAGGAGTGGGGAAGGAAGGGAGGGAGGGAGGGAGGAAGGAAGGAAGAAAAGAAGGAAGGGAGGGAGGGTGTAGGGAGGGAAGAGGGAGAGAGGATGGAGGGAGAAGAGAGTGATAAAGGAAGGAGAAAGGAGAAAGGAAAGAAGCATGAGGGAGAAAGGAAAGAGGGAGGAGGGAGAAAAGAAATCATTGCACATTAGAAAAATGTTAGGGAGAGAGATTTCAGTTCATGAGAAGGTGGATTACAAATAAGAAGAAAACATTTTATTCTCTGGGGCGACTAACTTGATGTATATTTCTGGCATATTTCTCACACCCCCTCACATCAGTATGCTACCAGAAGAGTGACATCTCCATATCATTATTGCTTGCTCCTCAACGGAGCTTTTCAAGGCAGGGTAGGCCACGTCCCTGTGTTGGATCTCAGGGCACCAAACTTCCTGTCATCCCAAGTCACTTGAGAATCAAAAGAGTATGAACTCTCTTCCATTGGGTTCTTCTTTCCATCTAGAGGAGAGTTTTGATCATTATAAGGGAGGTTGTGGACCTTCCTTTAGTGTGTTCTGTGAAGCACTAGTCCCAAAACTCAGAGGAGAGAAGTGGGAGAGTTCAAGATCAAATAAGTTTGGAAAATGCTATTGGCTCCATATCATTATTGGACATTCCCAATGGACATAAGCAAATTAATAGCTCTGAGAGGTCCTGAAGTGAAGAAACCTGTTAAGAAATGTTGTTTAATTCAGCAACCCCCAACTGAATTTGACCACAGGATTATTTTCTCCAACTAGAATCTTTTAAAACAAGTGTTCTAAAGAACATATTTTGAAACAAGCCAGGGGCTCAGGAGACAGAAAACCCACATAAACCCTAAATTACCTTTGCAAGTCAACTAGCCCAACTTTTCCTTTGATAGATAGGGAAACAGAATTACGTTGGTACAGAATCATACAGCCTATGGAAGAGGCCAAATTAGAACCATGTGACGCAGGACAAATGCACTCACCTCTGTGGGCCTCAGTTTCCTTGTGACTATTGGACTAGATCAGAGGTTCTCCATGTGAAGGCCTTGAATAGACTCAGATGTATCCCCAAATTCTGATTAATGTGTGTATTTGTTGATGGAAGATAATACATGTGTATTATCTTATAGTTTCTCTGCAACAGAGTCTCAGGCAAGATGGAAGCCACAATGCAATGCATCATGGGAGTGACAGCGGATCACCTTTGCTGTCTTCTATTGATGAAAAGCAAGAAGGGAAGCACACTAGGGTGTGGACACCAGGAGGTGGGGACCATAGGTACCAGCCTAAGAGCCTGTCACAATATGCAAATTTTATTTTTGCTGCACATGTGTATACCACTATAGAGATACCTGCTTCGGTGGAACATTATGTGGAGATGATCATTTTAAATACTGAAAGGCAAGATATACCTTCCGATGAGCTGAAAGTGAGACTCATAGCACAGTGCAGAATTGCCCCTCGTGGGTACAGACTGCCAAGGGCAGCTTGTAAGACAGAAAATTACCCACAGTCAAGTTTGCCATTAAAAATCACTTAAGGGTCCCTGGGTGGCTCAGTGGGTGAAAGCCTCTGCCTTCAGCTCAGGTCATGATCTCAAGGTCCTGGGATCGAGGCCCACGGAGAGCCTGCTTCCTCCTCTCTGTCTGCCTGCCTCTCTGCCTACTTGTGATCTCTCTCTCTGTCAAATAAATAAATAAAATCTTTAAAAAAATAAAAAATAAAAAAATAAAAATCACTTAAGCCATCAGTAAAAGTCCAGTGCACTTGTTTTTGTGTATGACTGTATTGTGCATAACCTTGAGCTGTGGTTCTTATGCAACTTGAAGTTTAAAAATTTTTGAGCCAGGTTAAAGGAATCCAGGCATTCAAACCATCCTGACTTCATACAAATTGCTAACAGTACAGAGAAAAGAGATGAAGAATAGTAAAGCAGTCCTCAGGCCTCCAAAGATTATTCCATTCTGCTTTAGAAGTAAACTTCAGAAACTTCATAATAGCCTCATAGATTTGTTTTGTTGATGATGGTTAAATGAGATAATATACATGAAGCAAATATTCACTAGGCGAGGCACATAGTAGGCCTTCGATGAATGCTTGCAGACTTTGGATGTCCGCCTGGGTTGATCAGATCCCCAGATATGCATGCACATGTGCCCACACGCACACACACACAAATACACACACACACACACAGTCTTTTGAAGAGTCAGAGAGAGCCTGGCTACAGGTGTTCTGCTTGTCCAAACTGGCATGTCCTATGGTTGGTCCCCAACTCCCATCCGCATGGGCATCAGGCTCATCTTCATGGAGCAAAGGGGCCATAGTGAATGTTTTTGGTTTTTTTAGTTTTTTGGTTTTTTGTGGGGTTTTTGTGGTGTCTTTTTGTTGGTGGTGGTGGTGGTGTTTGTTTGTTTGTTTTTAGTCTTTCCTGCCCTAAAAAGAATTAGGGTTCTAAGACTGAGGTCAAAATTCAAATCCACAGAAGCGAGGTCCATATGTTAAAAAAAAAGAGCAGGCAGAAGACAAGAGAGAGGAACACGAAGCAGGATGAAATAGCAGTCCCTCAATCTCGGTAAAGGAATTCAGATTTGGAGACTTCTGCCAGCACGGCACAGATGTAACATGGCAGGCCTGCAGCTGGATTCTGCCAATGAGCCTATCGTTCCACGTTCTTAAGGGCCTGCAGGTGGCAAAATCTGTTCATATTTTCCGTCAAACCCCAGGTTTTTAAAAAGGAAACTATTGTTGTCCTGCATGGAAACAAGATAGTAGATCTTATGTTATTCTGACCACATTGAATCCTTTCAGATTTGGGGTAACAGGATGTTCACTCTAGAACCTGTAGCCACAAACCTCCTGGAAGGGTTAGGAGGAGGTTAGGCTTTATTTCCGTTACTTTTCCATGAAGGACTCTCTCTCAGTAACTCTCACTCCTATTATCCCATCTGGTTATAAGTGAAATACAGATTTGGAATATCATTTTTATCTGCACATATTTAAAACGTAATGTCCAAATATTATGCTGTTTGAAAAGAGACACCTGTCCAAAAAATTCCCAGGAAGGTTTTAGAGAGTGCACTTAAGCTCAGATTTAGACACAAGTAAAGCTCATTTTTCATTTAGTAGAAGCCTTCAGCCTTGCCAAGACTTGGAATACTTGCCGAATGCTTTGCAAATGCAGCGATGCCTCATTTGTCTGACGTGGACTGTTCCATGAAAGCGAGCTTTCCATGTAACTGAAGCTTATCCCTTGTGTGCACATCAAATCACATATTTATTTTAACCATTCTGCATAAGAATACTTGTGAGAGTGCATTACACACTTCCCAACCTCCTTAAGAAGATGAGAAACATAATCTAATCTTTGCTTTCTGACTCAGGGTCATGGTCATGAATCTCAAGTATTGGGCTGCTCTGGGCTCAAAGAAAGGAATGCCTCCAGGTCCCTCCAGCATCAGTGGGAACTGGGGTTTGTCGTGCTTTTGAGATTGTGCCTACCAGCTTTCCATCTCATGCTATACGGTTCTCATCACACCTAAAAATCCTTTTGTTCCTTAATCATTTAAATGTGTCTCTTCTATGGAATAGGAGGGTAAAGTGAAAAGAGTATCTTCCTTGGATACAGAAATTCAGGATTATTTTCTGGTTTTTAATGCACTCTTTTACCTTGTCAACCTGAACAAGTTACTCAACTTCTTTTGGCCTTTGTTCCACTATCAAACAGTGAGAGGATCAAGCAGACATTGTCTCCAAAAGCCACAAAACCTAATTTGCATAATTTTATATTGTTTTTGACTCTGCTATAAGATGAACAAACATGTTAACATTGTGCATAAACATAGAGACTGTAGATCCTGAGTGAGGACTTCCACATCCCTGCCGGAAGCAGAGTGTGGGGGTTGTATATTACTTTGTCTATCCATTCTCAGTTGTAGTTCCATATGGTTGAAGCTGTCAGAGAAGGGAACCCTCAGTAACTGGAATACCATGTTGTTTCCATTATCTCTTGCCATGTAACAAATCAACTGAAAATTTAGCAGCTCAAAGCAACAATGGTTTGTTATTTCTCAAGAGTTTATGGTTCAGAATTTCAAGAAAGTTTCTGCTAGGCACTTAAACTCAATGGGGTTTAAACTGGGGGAGCTCCCTTGACTGCACTGAGCAATTGGACTGGACTCAGAGTTCAAAGAAGTCCTCACTCACACAGCTAATGCCTTGATGCCACTCCACCTGGTTTCTCTCCGACCACGTGGTCTCGTCATTCATAATGTGCATTTTTTACAGCATGGTGTAAAAAACCCTAGCTTTTTTACAGCATGGTGACTGACCTCTACAGGAGAAGGCAAAAGTTGCTAAGCCCTGTAAAAGTAGTCCCAGAATTAACACACCACCACTGCTGGCCAATCAAGTCCCAATCCAAGGAGATTGAAGGGAAATAGACAACTCCACCTCTTGGTGGGTAGGATTCATGCATGTATGGGAAGGCAAGGAATTAATAGCAACCATGTCTGGAAACTCTACTACACACTTGAATACATCTTCACACTATATATTAGAAGCCTAAAAGTTTTCCTTCAATGTCAAAAGTATTAATTAGTTTTGATGTACCTAATCATTTCCTTTAGCAGTATAGGTTTGATAAATAGCAATTTGCCTTGCTTGTGGGAAAGGAATAAAAAGCAAATCCACACTTTTAATTGGATACTTCTCTTGAATTGGATTCCAAATCTGTACTTTTCTCTTGGATACATACAGCAAAAGTTTCTGAGTTTTGATTCGGGATCTGATGAATCAAAGTCAAATGCTGTGAAACGAAACATTACCTCCGTTGCAACTTTCTGTATAGCTGCCCTTGCCTTTGTGGTTATCAAAATTCTGTGAAGGTGTTCCCCCAACAGATCGAATTACCCAACTGCAATATTCTACTTGCTTTTTTATCAAAGGGAAAATAGGTTCCTTTCTCCTCTTGGCTTTTGTAGATTCCTTTTGTCTGTCCGGATGTTCATTCATTTGTTTATACAGATTTCTTCAGCATATTCTATGTGCCAGGCTGATGCAGGCAACAAATAAGGCAGGCATTGCCTTGTTCCCATTGAGTGGACATTCTAGAATGGAAAATGGATAATAAAGAAATAATGAGTCAATTACAACTGCAGCGTAGGCTTCAAAGGAAAAGTATAAAGGGCGAATGTTACATCAGAAAGACCTAACTTAGTAAGAGAAGTTGGCAGAGGCCTCCCCAAAGAAGTGATGTTTAAGTTGAACTCTGGACCTGGATGGGTATCTGCTAGGCGAAAGAACCCTGGAAAAAGGAGTTGAGGAGGAGGGCCTTCAGGCAGAAGGAACAGCACATACAAAGGCCCTCTGGAAGAGAATGGGATGTGGTGGGTTCAAGGAAATGAGAGGAGTCCAGCGTGGCTGGAATGACAAGAGTCACCGTGAAGACATGTGTGGTATTGAAACTACAGTAGCCACTTAAGATCTATAAACCTTGGGCATAATAGTCAAACTCTTTGAGTCTTCGAATGAGGAAGAAAAAGGAAAATATCTTCTTTCCAACCACCCCCACCCACAAAGAGGGATCTCTATGAATTCCGTTCTCCATCTAGCTAATCCTCAGCTAATCGTCCTTTAAATGTATCAATAACATCTTCTCAGCACCAGGCACCATGTTACAGACTGGGAGTAGAAACATGAATAGGTATACAATAAAGATGAACTGATTGAGAGGAAAAGACAGAGCCCTGCAGGACCCCTCAGCCTCTGTTGTAGGGAGCGGGGACAGGAGGGTGGAAGTCTGCCCTGAGATTCAGTCACAGCTATGATGGAGTCATCTGGAAGACATAGTCAGTCAGGTTAGATTAAGCTCTTTAGCATATCCTAATGACTGAAAATGTTTCTATGCCCTTCCTTCCATCGAAATGCATTTCAAAATCATATTTTATGTTTAAGAACAACAAGACAAAGACATACTCTGAAAATAAATTCTATCTAGATGTTTTGATAGTGTAAATTTGGCTAGGCTTATCAAAGCTGAACTGTACTCATTTATTTTTTTACTTATGTATACCTTTTGGGGTCCTCACTTTGCCAGTCACCTAAGCACATGTTTGCCCTACCATTTGAATAATTTATCAGTGACTCAGTGCGGGGTAGGACAGGAGTACGTCCATTCTACTGGGGTGTTGGGATAGGGCAGGAGAACAGGAGAGAAGGTGCCAATCAAGCTTCATCTTAAAAAGTGACAATTAGTTAAGAAACAGATTTTGGTTCCTATTTTTTTTAAGTCCCTAATATAACAGAAGTCTAAATAAGAGTGTCTAGTTCCATCTTACCTTAATGGTACAAATATAAGCAGCCTCAAGACCAATATGGTGGATTTATAGCGTATTGGTTCCTAGTTCTTCATACGTTATTGCTCTGCCACCCTCAACACATGGCTTTCATTCCATGATCTAACATGGCTGCTCAGCTCTTCCCATTATATCTGCATCCAGTCTGCAGGAAAGAGGGATAGAAATAAAGGAAAAGCATGCTTATTCCTTCTAAGGTTACCACCCCCTTTTGCTCACATCCCATTGGCCAGACCTAGTCACATGGTTCTACCTAGCTACAAGGAAGGCTGGGTAATGTAGTCTTTAACCAGGTGGCCATGTTCTTGGCTAAAACTCAATGGCTCCTATTACTAAAGGAAAAAGGGAAGAATGGATATTGGAGAGCAACCAGCAGCTGCCACCACAGCTGGCATGTGGGCATGGGTAGGATGGGCAGCCAAGCACAGCCAAACACGAAAATCATCCATGAGGTTTTACAATGCCCGTTTTATAGAAGGGAAACATAGAAACACGGAGAGGCTCATACAGAGTGGCCTACCAAGGCAGGTGGTGGGAATGGTCCCTCCCTGGGGACAGGCCATAAAGAAGTGCATTGTCTGTGTAAGAATAACAAAACCCATGAAAAGCTCCTCTGCTTCTCATTATCACCGTGCACTAGTGACCCGAACATGTCACTGATCAAACACTCCTCCCCTCTGGGCCAGATCATTCCTGCTGCCCCCAGGCCCCGTGCCACACTGAGAAGACAGGAAGTGCTGGGAGAGAAGTTTAAGATACTTGAGGCTGCACAAACAATGAAGAAGGAGAAGGGCAGTGGGGCTGACGTCACACACACGCGCGCGCGCACACGTGCACACACGCGCACACGCTGTACACACGCACCCTTCTTTCGGTTCTGGCTGACTCCTTTTTCACTGATGAATAACCTTGTCCTTGAACCCGGCATGTTCTGGTATTTAAAGTTCTCTATAGATCTTTGTTCAAATCTTGACTCTGCCGCTTCCTCCGTCTGTGACTTTGAACAAGCTAACGAGTTTACAGTCTATCTAAACCAATGAGGGATTCTCAAACTCGAATCCCTGTGAGTCGGAATCCCCCGGTGGCTTGTTAAAACATAGGCTGCGGGGCCCTACACCTGGGGTCTTTGATGCATTAGGACTGGGATGGTGCTTGAGAATGAGAATTTCTGACAAGTTCCCAAATGACGTTGATGCTGATGGTCCAGAGACCACTGGTGCAAGAGGAGGGAAATGTGTTTTACTTTTCATTGTAGTGTCCTCAAATGGTTATAAAAGAACCTGATGTCATGGGAGGTCATGGGAGGTCATGGGAGTTTTAGCTGTTTTCGAAAACAAAAAAATTCACACAATAACACATTATATTATTGGATGATTTACAATTTCCTCTTCTCTTTTGCAAAGCCTAAGCATTATTAATAATAATAATTAACAGTCTTCATTAGCATCATAGATTTTAAGCTCAATGAGACAAAGAACAATTATAAATATACCACCTGTCCCCATAATAATTGCTCAATAAATATTTGTTAGGTACATGAGCTTACTGAGTTCTTGCTATGTCCCAGACATCATGCTATGCACTTCATGGGCGCTATTTCCACTGATCCTCCAAATAACCATGAAGTAGGTGCTACCAGTAGTCCCACTTTTTAGATGGGGAAATCAAGGCTCGCAGACGTTAGGCATCTTGCCAAGCATCACTTATCAAAAGATGGCCAAGCCAGGACTTGAATCCATGTCTGCTTGACCCCAAGGTCAAGTATTAATCATAATTCTCTATTGTAGAGGTCAGCAAGCTATGCCCTGCAGGCTCAATCCTGCTTGCCACCTTTTCTTACAAGATCCATCAACTTAAGCCTAATTTTACATTTTTAAATGGCTGAAAAAAACTAAAAGAATCCAAACAAAAGAATAATATCTCACAACACAGAGAAATTGAAATTGAAATTTCCATATCTCTCAATAAAGTTTTATTGGCATCTGGCCACACCCACTTGTTTACATATTCTCTGCAGCTGCCTTTGTGCTATAATTACAGACATAAGTAGTTGCGAAAGAGCCCATATGGCTCCCAAAGCCCAAACTATTTACTCTCTTCCCTTCACAGAAAAAGTTTGCTGATCTCTGCTCTTTGGCTTCATATTACCCTTTTCATAATGGCAGATTCAAGGAGAAATTGCTCCAGGTGGAAGTCATCACAATTAATCGTTTCTTTTATCTTTTCAAACAACGCCTGTTTCAATGAGCTGCTTGCAATCCCACCATTAAAGCTCGGGTGTTTAGGGCTTAATGCTGGCTTCAAGGAGTGCCTTTCAAGAGGCGAATCCCCCTGAGAGTGGTAGCTCGTTATTTGGTTAATAACAGTGAAAGAAAGCACTGTGGTGTTTAGCAAAAGGCAACGGTCCAAGGAAAAGGCCCCCAGTATTCCCAAAATGCTGCCACATCTAGTTTTCCAGTCCAATTTCCCAGAGTGAAGCAAACCCCTCTGGCCCAGGCCGTGGTTTCTACAGGTTCCAGCCAGCCTGAATTCCCAGGTCTTGGGCAAAGATATGTTGGAGACTTAGCCTGTTTGCCGGATCCCAGAGAATCAAAGATAAGGATTAGAACGGTCAAGTTCACGCAGAGAATTGTTGACTGTGTTTTATCCTTTTAAATATGTGTAAGTCATAGAAGGCTCTGCAGTCAAAAATATTGACTGCATTGATCTCTGCCAACCACAGACGCAGCCCATGCAGGCTGCAGTGGAGGGCTGGGAACTACTTAAAGATTTCTCCAACAGAAGATGCAGTGCCTGGCCTCCTTCCCCGCCCCCACCGCGAAAGCAAGCTCAAGCTGAAAAGGCACAAATGCCAGTCAGCAGAAGGAAAAAGTACTTTCACAGTCCCCTCTGACATCAGCATGCAGGCCTGGAGTCCAGCGCCGCGTTTCAGGGCAGCGAGAATACAAATTTCGGCAGCACGCAGAGATTTTACAAGGCGTGTGTCGGAGTGAATCGTATTACAAGGCCTGATGAGCAATGTTGGTTTTCTTAGAGCAGCACCTTCATCATTCGAGGGGGAAAAAAAAAAAAGACAATGCCGGTCAAGAGCCCTGTTTGCACACCCCGCAGCCCTGTTCCAGAGCCAAAGATTTATGCATCACTCCCTTATTTGGTTAATCAACCCTCTGTTCTGCAAGGCCAGCCAGCTAGTCTGGGACAGTCCCTCTGCCGAATGTCGGGGACATGTCTCTGCCCTTGGGACATCTGTAGGGAGAGAGACATCATCTGCCAGTCTTCTTGGTAGCAGAGGTATCCATCTCATAGCCTAAGAGCGTGGGGCCTGGCCGGTAGTAGGGGGCTAGCCAGGATTTGTCAAACAGATGACTCGAGGAATAATTCTAGGAGCAGAAAAATGAGGTGAAATCATAGAAGAATCCCTAATTCAGCCAGGCTCCAGAGAAGAGCTGTGATTCGCCCTGGGTCTTAAAAGATGCATAGGCGTTAGGGAAGTGGAGAAAGATGGAACGATTCTTCTGGCAAAAAGGAACAGAGGATGGGTCTTTCTCCCCAAGGCCTTTCTAGAAATCGGCATTGAATAAATCAATAGAGCTAAGCCTCTCCATAAATGCACACAAACCTTCTAGAATTCAACATGTGAACACCTTCAAGGTTATTCAGAATGCATCAAAGCCTCCCTCTGCTGCCTTTTGTCGGTGTTGCTCGGGGCCCAGCAATGAGGACAGCATGCGCCCTGTGTGATGCTCGGAAGAGGACCCAGTGAGTGGCAGCCATGGGTCCTAGAGAGCCGAGCACCCATGGGGCGCAGGACCTGCCAGGAGAAAGGAGGGTAGACAGGGCTGGCATCCTGGGCAGTGTTGCTGTGCGGCTTCCCCGGGAGAAGGAGGAGGAGGAGCTTCGGGGCTCAATTCTGCCCCAGCGGGCCGGGCACCAGGCTTGGCCAAGAGACAGAAGCGGGAGACTCGGAGCAGCTTAGCACCACTGAGGAGAACATAGGCTTGGCACAGCATTCACTCCCTCACTCAGTACATTCACCTAATATTTACTGAGTACCGGACACAGCTGTGAAAGGCCAGATACAGTGCTGCTCTCGTAAAAGTTATATTCCAGTAGAAAAAGACAATAAATAAATACTAAGGTTTATGGAGGGCTCATCATGTGCCAGGCATTGTTGTAGGTACTTCATATACACGTTAACTACAACATTTAAAACTCACAAGACACCTACAAGGTAAATTACAATTACACTCCCATTTTACGGATGAGGAAACTGAGTCACGGAGAGTTTCAACAAGAGTCAGAACGGGGATCTGGAGCACAGGCTCCCGGCTCCACAGTCCACTGTTGACGGCCCCATGGTGCTGTCACGGGATAGAGAGAGGTCGGGGTTGGGACAGGAGACAGACGTGAGTTCGAGTGTGATCCAGGAAGGCCCTCCGCGCAGTGACACTGGGCGTTCCGGAGAGAAGGAAGACAAGGGGCCGAGGTCCCGAGGAGGAGACAGGTGAGTGGCTGGAGTTTCGGTGCACGTCAGGGAACAAACTAGGCAGGTAGACCAGCCACATCTCACACGGACTCTGCTCCTTTCGTACTGGGAATCATGCATTTAAGTTCTTGGACTTCTCTGCACCTGTTTCTGCCTCTGAAACACAGGACAAAACTTCTAAAAGAGATTGGATATGATGGGCTCACCAAAAGCCCGGGGGAGAGAAAGTGCTAACAGGGCTGTTACGCCTGCTGATAAGGCCTGTGCTTGTCCTCAAGAATGTCACAATCGAGAGACACACAGAGAATTACGATACAGTAGGGCCCGGATGCAAAATGTTTCTCATTCCCCAGAAACCTTGACATACGAGGTGCGGCTTACTTTTTGCATTTGCTTTCCCTTCTTCGAGAGAAATCTCAGCCACCCGTGCTGGGCCATCAGCCTAACGTTTCATGGGAACCCTCCTGAGTGTCCTCCCTTCCGCTCATCCCAGACCCATCCACAGAGCAACCTGGCTCCCACCACCGCCAACCAGCCCGCCCCCCATAGCCGGGGAGTTGTCTGGGGAAAGGGCCGCCCTTGCAGGATTTACGTTCCGGGAGGGAAAGTCGCTTTCCGTTCGGCAGTGGCTGTTGGTCCCTCGTGGTACACAGCCGGCATCACTCACAGCCAGGACAGTTGTCCTGTCATAATGACTAATCCACAGAGGAAGCAAGGAGAGACAGCAAACCAGTCCCCGGCTCGCAGGTGCAAGCGGAGTATCTTGTACCTACACCGCCCAGAGAACAGGCCAGGTGTGGGACTCTCACAGGTGGGGAGAAGGGGAGGGAGTGCGGTGGGTCCCCTGGATGGGAAGGCTGTGGGCTTCCCTGGCAACGGGGAATGGCCTCATCACCATCGCCACCATCATCCTCATATCTAACCTTTACAAACTACTCACAATGGGTCAGGCTTTGCTCTAAGCGCTTTTACCTCGCCCAGTGACCGTAGTAGGCTCGGAAACAGAGGCACAGATCACAGGACTTCCCACCATCAGGATCTCCTTGCCTCTCAGCACTACTTTCCTGCCACGATTTACATCAGGTTTCTTGTTTGCATTGACTCACCGTTTTTACCTAAATCAAATGAGCACTTTGTAAAACCTCCACCATACACGAAAAACCAGTTTTGCTTGTCATATAAATAGAGGCTCACTATAACAATGAAACCGTAATAGCATCAAAACTATGGCATCGAAATCCTTGCTAGACATGTTGCTGATCGAAGGTTCTGAGCCCAAGTCCTGGTCCGTCTTTGCAGAAAGGGGAGGTGACAAGTGTTAGGGAGGTGTTTGCTTTCATCACACAAAACTCAGCTTTGACCTCGACAGAAAAAATAAAGAAATGTCTTATTCATATATCACATAAAATATACCTCTTCCCCCATATTTCACCCCATTTCAGGAAAGATTGAAGTAGGAGGTGATCAGGGACCCATGGGTCAAGACACTTGTTTATAATGAGCTGTGTGTCTTTGGGCAGGTTAATGCCCCTCTCTGGTCCCTGTGCCTACTCAGAATGAGTGATGAAGAGGTTTCGGATGCAGGTCCTCAAGAAGTAGTTGTTAGATTGATTCTGGTTCAGAATAATTTTTTTCTAGAAAAATCAGGAATACAAGTCCCAATAAAAGTGAAATTTCCACAAAATTAAGTTTATTTGAAGGGCTCTTTTTTATCTGAAATTCATCCAACAATATGCATTCAACAATATTTGTGGAGCAACCACTATATACCATCACTCTATAGGCAACAGCGTTTCAGATGAAAGATTTGCTCCTTCTTTCTCTGGGAAAATTTTAATGTCTTCTCTTTTTATTATACAGCAGTCATAGAAACACCTTTCTCATTTTGTGAAAATGAGCAATTTTCACAAATTCACACAGCAAATTAAAAACCCGGCCACTTACATAGTTTTCTTTCTTTCTTTCTTTCTTTCTTTCTTTCTTTCTTTCTTTCTTTCCTTCTTTCTTTCTTTCTTTCCTTCCTTCCTTCCTTCCTCCGTTCCTTTCCTTCCTCCCTCCCTCCTTTCTTTCTTTCTTTCGTTCCTTCCTCCTTCCTTCCTTCCTTTCTTTCTTTCTTTCTTTCTTTCTTTCTTTCTTTCTTTCTTTCATTCTTTCTTTCCTTTTCCTGGGAATTTAATTGGTCTGTCCATTATATCCCCAAATCCGGGAGCTCCTGTGTGAGTGGTTCCCTCTGAGCTCAAGAAAGCTGGTATCCATGTGTGTGATTCTTTGCAGAAATTCCTGCAGGTGACAAACTGAGCGAGGGGGTTGTCTAGGGACAGATCGAGCTGAGCCCATGCCTCCGCTAGCAGGATTGGTGCTCCTCACTTCCGGGAGTTGTTGCCTTGGGAGAATGTGGACCAGGGATGCTTGATCTTATGGGCATGGAAGAAAAGAGGAAGCATGATTTTCACGTGTGGTCCTGAGATCTGGATCTGGTAGACAAGACACAAGTTGTGACTTGCACTCACAGTTTCCAAAGCTTGCCCTGTCGTAGTGCAGGAAGATAAAAGGGTTAGACAAGAGGGCTGCCATATGCCCCTTTTTGTCATTAACCAGCTCACCTTAAACCAATGCAGGTGGTGAAAAGATGGAGCCGTATGTTGTGAAAAAAGCTTGGACTTTGGGTCTGCGGAGCCTGAGCCTCACTGTTCTTAGCTGAGCAAACTTAGGCAGAAAAATAACCTCTCTGGGGCTGTTTGCTTATTTGTAAATCAGAGATTTTTTTATCCTACCTTGCCAATTTTATAGGAGATTAGAAATAACATCTAGTGATGCAAAGTAGACAGCAGCGGTTTTATTTTACAAGTAAAATACTTGAACCCAAATCTTCGGGTCTCCCCCTCTAGCTGACCCTCTGGGGGTCACTGGCTGGCCTTTGCTGCCCTCCTGCCCCCCCTCAAGCCTCTGAAAGAGGCATCGGGGTTCTGAATTCCAAGGGGTTCTTATCTTCCAAGGCTCAGCTCTTCTCGGGCCAGAATCCAATATAAAGCAATTTTCTTGGCAACAAGGCTAACAGCCGGGGCGCCCGGGGGGCTCAGTGGGTTAAACGCCTGCCTTCAGCTCAGGTCATGATCCCGGGGTCCTGGGATCGAGCCGCACATCGGGCCCCTAGCTTGACAGGGAGCCTGCTTCTCCCTCTCCCTCGGCCTGTTGCTCCCCCTGCTTGTGCACTCTCTCTCTCTCTCTCTTTCTCTCTCTCTCTCTCTCTCTCTCTCTCGGACAAATAAATAAAATTAAAAAAAAAAAACAAAAACAAGACTAACAGCCACTAGCCTAAGAAATCAGGAGGCACCCGTAGAAATGAAACCTCACCCTGCCCGTCTCACTGAAGCCTGCGAGTTCGGTGACCACGGCAACAAGTATCTTAGGGGTTGTGGGGTAGAGGCCCCGCCCCGCAGGTGACCCCCTCTCCAGGCTGTCCAGGACAAATGGGGCTTCCAAGATGCCAACTCCCAGCTTAAAATCAGGGCAGTTCTGGACGGACCAGGACACGTCGGTCAACTTACCCCCAATGCTTGGTCTGGAGAGAAGACCCGGGGTGCAGGACAGATTCTTTCTAGCTCCGCCACGTCAGGACTGGACTCCAGGTGTGTTCTTGGCACCTGACGGCACGTGTTGGGCTGGGACCGTCTCCTGAGCTGCGGAGAACTGCAGAATCTCCGGCACGATAGGATCCCAGGGGACTTTCACAGAACGGCCTTCCCGGGTGCACCAAGTGACACGATGCTCCATCCTAGCCCGAGTCCCTGTATGCCACCAGATGAGAGCGACAGAAGTTCCCTGGGAATACTGTTTCATGAGTAAACAAAGAACCGAATGAATGGCACGGTTAAAGGCTAAAGACTTGACTGGCTATAGATAAATGGGGGCAAGACAATTGCAGGGGAAGGATTCCTTCCTTCCTATCAAAGCCACCCCTGTTTATCTCACATCCTCCTGATCAGATTCGTGAAAACCTGCTGATCTGGGTACATCTGGGCAGCAGGTGCGAAGGGCTGGGGTGTAGTCTGGACCCTGACTCTCAGCCTGGACCTAACCTCTTGACCTTGAGCTCCGTTCACTGATCTGTCCACAAGAGTGCCCCTGCGACACCTCCCAGTTCCTTCCTGTAGCCCTCCGTGACCATCCCTAACCGCGCTCACACCAGCCCGCCACGTGGAACCCTCGCCTTTCCACTCAGACCTTCCTGAGAGATGCTTTCACCCGCACAAACAGGTTCCAGGGTTCGGGGATGCGAGTTCAAGGGAGCTTCCCGTGCCTCCTGACCACATCAGGGTCCAGGGAGCACCTGCCCTCCCCGTTTCATGTAGTGCTCGCTGGCCCGGCACCAGCCCAGGGGTCGCAGCTCTGGGTAAGGGTGGGAGTCTGCAATCAGGTGGCACATCCTCCGTGGAGCCTTTGCTGACCTTCCGGAGAGGAGCTAGTTCATCCTGTTGGTCCCTCCTCTGTAGTGCTGATTTCACTGCACCAGTCCGCTCCATTGAGAGCACCTGGGAGCCGGGACTGGGAACCCAGGGCTCAGCCCTGTGTCAGCCGCGGAGGGCTGGTTGAATTCATGAGCCCACAAATGGCCAAATTAGTCAATGGAGTGGCAGAGTCCGTGGGGGTCCAACCACAGCAAAATGCATGAATCTGGCAGTTTCAGCCCTAATTATTGGGAGAGAGTTTTGCCAAGGGGCACGGACTCATCCAGAACCAGTGTCGGTCTTGGTTAAACCTCATGAGGAGCACAAGGACTGTGAAGTAAAGATCTGTGCTTTTCCACCAGAAGCATTTGATGTTTCCGTGTTTTGTTTAGGGGTTATCATTTCCCCGAGCTGAGCTCTCCCGCAGGCCATTCATTGTCTCAGAGCACGTTCTGTCAATTTCACCCGGTCTCCTTACATCTCTGAGGCCAGAGTTTGTTATAACTGGGGAGTTTGAATGGCTCTCCCTGAGCCTAGGTCTAAGGAGAAAAGTCATCAGTAAAGAGAAAGGCGAGGACCACACGGGGCTAGGTTGGGGTCCTTGAAGGGGGCGCTGTTGGGACTTTGAAGCAGGCCCAGGGAGAGCCACCGGCCCTGAGTGGGGGCCCCACTGCCCTCCAGTGGAAGGAATGTCAGGCCCACCCAGGAGGGCCACTGCCACCAGGGAGAGCGGGGAGAGCCTCACCTCTATGCCTGCTGGGAGGCCTCCCTTCCCGAAGCTCACCCACAGAGCCACCCAACATCTAACTCAGGCAAATGAGGTGCACGGGAGGGGTAAGGGGACTGTTTTGCTTGTTGTTTGTTTTCAACTGTGTGACTTCTTTGGTATCCGTGGAAATAGGAGAGAACACGAACGAAGGACTAGCCAGTCTTAGAAATGGCAGCCATGGTGTCTTGGCTGAAGGGCCCTGCATGTGCCTCACCAGCGCCTCCCTGCTCTCAGGTTGCTTCTTTGGGAATAAGGAGGAAGGACAGTGCTTCACGTGAAGGAATGCGTGGCTACTGGTGGCATTTCAGAGAGTACTGGGAGAAGATTCTAGCCATTCAAATCAGCCAATACTGAGCAATTGCCTTCCTTGTCTTGGGGACAAGGAAAGAAAGACTGGGGTGTCCGGGTGGCTCAGTCGGTTAAGTGTCCAACTTTTGGTTTCGGTTCAGGTAGTGATTACAGGGTCATGAGATCAAGTCCCACGTCAGGCTCCATACTCAATGCCGAGTCTGCTTGAGTTTCCCTCTCTCTCTCCTTCGGCCCTTCCCTACCCTTTCTCTAAAA
The DNA here is from genome assembly GCA_002007465.1 of Ailurus styani. Classification (NCBI taxonomy): domain Eukaryota; kingdom Metazoa; phylum Chordata; class Mammalia; order Carnivora; family Ailuridae; genus Ailurus; species Ailurus styani. The sequence goes on from LNAC01000171.1 coordinate 2,109,985, forward strand.
TAAGTAAATACATCTTTAAAAAAAAAAAAAAGAAAGACAGACTTAGACAGAGGCTTCTATCCTGAATGAGCTCACAGTTCCGTGGAATAAACAGACCTATAATCCAGTTTGTCAGCAGTCGAGATCTCAGTATTTGTGGATTTATTTGTAATTTAGACCATTGGTTCCTTAGCAACCCACGTGATAGAGATGTGGTAACATATCTTTTTGCTGTGGCATAAATTTGATTTGTGTTGCAATGCTAATGAGAAACACCAAGTCAATAACCCAGTGAGTGTACCCTGGCCAACCCAGCATCCACTCTTGATGAGACGTTACCTTCCTTCACTCATCATCGAGTGCGCCATGGTGCTAAGTGTTATTGTAGCTGTGTTCCATTGTGGAGAAGTGCCATCAAGTTTGCGGAGCAAACATGACTTGTAAGGGTTGAAATATTTCGTTGTGTAAAAGTATTTACAGAAAATGTGTGACTCACAAAGAAAACAAGGATTGGGAGAATCCCATGAGCCTATATCATCACAAGCCTGTGTTCACCAATTTGGGAATCTGGGAAGATCTTCTGCCACGTGCCTTGCAAACTGGCAAGAGGCAACAGGTCTACAATGATTATGATCAGATTTTCCAGATGAAAATGAGCTCCCGTGGTGTATGAGTTCATGTTCTGGAAAATATTTGAAAGCAGGAAGGTCATGGAAGCCTGAAGCCACACACAGTGTGCAGCAGGGCGATGCACAGGGCACGGAAGACAGTGAGCACTTGCTCTCAGATCACACCTGCTCCACCGCCTCTGAGAGCTGAGACCGTTCTACCGCTTGCTTAGTCTGTTGGGTAGAAGTTACCAAACCAGAACACAGAAGTAACGCATTACTCCTTCAGGAATAGGAGGGCCCCAACACCTGGGCACGAGCTGTGGGACATCAAAAGGTTCTCAGGTTCCTGAGCAAACACTGATGTGTAGCCACTGACTCTATTACTCATTAGAAACAAACGCATCGGTCCAAAACCCACAGCTCCAATGAGATCAGGAGGATCCTCCCAATGCCATGCCAAGGGTTGTCCGCAAGACATACAGTGTGAGTTCTGTGATTGCCCGTTGATTCATTCTCTGATACAATAAATATTGACTGAGTGCTTGTTATGGGCCAAGGATTGTCCTAAGGCAGTGAACAATGAGAGAAAGCTCCTGCTCACAGCAGGACTCGCTTACAACTGCGTACAAAGAGAGAAAACAAACAAGACTTAGAGGCACCCACACAGGCTGCTCGTAACCCAGGGTGACAGCATGACGGGTGTACACAGGATGATCAACGTGAGACCTGAGGGTAAGGAGTGGGCAGCCACATGAAGGATCGCAGGGGCCAACCCTCCAAGGAGGAGTGAACGGAGCATGTGAGGAACAGAAAGGCCTTGTGAACTTGAGGACAAGTGGGAGGAGGGGCATGCAAGGGCCCAGGAAGGGACCCGATCGTTCAGGGACCTGAAGTCCGTGGCAGAAAGGATGCAAAGGGAAGCCATCGGAGGGTTTTACAGAAGAGGGAGAGGGTGTGTGCTGGGGACACAGTCAGGAAAGGCAGACACGTCAGTGCTGCTCCCCCAGAGTCCAAACCTGCTCTTGCGTCGCCACCAGTAGGAGAAACTGTATGTCCATCTAGGCGAATGTCCAGGACATGCATAAACCTGGCTGCATGCTCTCTCTGTGCTATAGCTTATAAAAAATCCACATGAACAACTACTCCAACTCCATTGGTGAGTTGGTTTGGATCTTAGCTTTACAGATTACCATTTTCAATTTAGACTGCTTATTTCTTAGCAGCGCCCAGATGGGAGACATGGGAACTTGAAACTTTGGTCTGTTGACAAGAATGCAGTCCATGGGACTAGATCAGACATGATGAACTTTCCCTGCCACCTCTGCCCTAGCTGATAAATGATGTTTTATTGACAAGCCACCGATAATCGATACTCTCCATGTAGAATCTCTGGCGAGGCATTTCTTTTCTACTGCAACAGAGGAACTGACAGCTTTCTATTTCGATCCTAAGAAGATTGAATGCTGTATTGTCCCTTTTCTCATATTGGTTTGTTTTTTTGTTTATTTTGTTGTTGTTGTTGTTTTGTTTTGTTTGCATTGGTTTCTTTTTGTTTTGGGGGGTTTTTTGCATTTGGTTTTTTGTTTCGTTTCGTTTTGTTTGTTTGTTTTGCATTGGTCGCCAGGATGCTCATATCCAGATTGAATGGTTGATCACAGGAACTATTTTAATTCTTATCACTGAGGTATTTGCTTTCTCCTCCTTTAATTAGCTTTATTATTTGTTTCCATTTTATGTCGCCTTAAATCTTTTTGTGGCTAGAGGTGGAATATCAATAAAGCAAATTACATACTTCAAAGCCACAGCCACATAGTCGGCTTGATATGTACCTCAGAAGTTTTATATCCACCGGTGACAGGGTATGAATAGTTAGTTGAATTAGCAATTAAATACACTATTATCGATAATTTCCATAAAACGTTAAGCTTCAGGACTTTGGCCAAGAATCATTTCTACTAGAAAATCAGGTTCTACCATAAATTCAAGGTCTGACTATTGCCATCAGAAAGGTTTTAAGCTTAATATAAAACAGGAATGCTTCTCCTCACTGGAATGCATTTGCCAAAGAACTTCAACTTCTGTCTCCTTTCCTGTTGAACTTTACAAACCGGAGAGACAACTGTCTGTCGAGACTGTTTTGTCTGGAGCTGGGCTTAAGGCAGCAAGCCAGCGTGCTACATTTCAGTTCTTGGTCCCCAGCTCAAAATTTCAGGAAGCACCTTGATCGTACCCTGTTAATTGCAAAATTCACTTCCAGTAAAAGTAAAAGAATAAAAAAGCTTCTCTCCTCCTTGGCTTCCTACAAAGCAGGAAGTGTGGGGGCGGTGGTTGCATACAGACCGTCGGCCCAGGTGTCTGTGATCGAACCCTGCAAGTCATTTATAACCGCGTTTAACCCTGGAAAGCCCTGCTTCCTCTCTCCCTTTGGTCACCCATATCAATGTCAGTGTCATAGCTCTGGCATTTGCTGGCACCGCTGAGCATAACCATACTGGAGTTATTACCAGATAATCCCACATGTGGGATTTAGTCGTAAACATGGGTTCTGCATCGAGACTAACGACACGGATCATGGTTTCGGGGAAAAAGGGACAAAGGTGCCAGATTCCACATGATATTCTCGGTGGTTCTCCGTATCGTTTCTAAAACCAAACCAAGAAATCATCAAAACCAGCAAGAACCTTATTTTTTAATGATATACATAACAAATACCCACTAACAGGAAATGAAAGCATTCAGGTAGACCACAAAGGAGGTGAGGGGAGAGAAAGAAAACATCAATGTATATTCCTAACATTTTGGTAGACATCAATGTTTAGTACGCAAAGTCTAGGTCGGGAGTCGACAGACTGAAGCCCTAGGCCAAATTCAGCTCACTTCCCGTGTTTTTTTTTTTAATAAAGTTTCACTGGATACTACCCTCCCCGTTTGTTTATATATTAACTGTGGCGAACTTTATGAACCGGGGGCAGAGCAGAACAAAGACTATGTGGTTGGCAAAGCGTAAAATATTTATTATTTATTGCCTGGCCCTTTATAGTATAAGTTCGCTAGCCCTAATCTACACTTTTTGTCTCTACATGTTCATGCTTATACATAGTCTCATACACATTTGGGGGGGGGGCTTTTTAGTTTGAAATGATTATAAATCCACAGGAAGTTACAAAGAACATTCGTAAAGGAAAGTTCTGTGCACTGTCACGCTGCTTCCCTATGTGTTAACAGCTCGCGTGATGATAGGATGGTATCAAAACCAAAGTGAATTCAGATTTTACCAGTTTCCATGCAATCTTTTGTGGTGATACACACACTTTTTAAATATAAAAGTGACATGAAATATGACGCCTTTAAAGTTAAGAGTGACTCCATATGACAGTAAAGAGAAAGAAACACGAATGTCGTTCGTGGATCCTGAGAAATCCCCAGGAGTTCAATCTGATCTATTATCCAGGAGAAAAATCAAAACCAGTAGGCACTCCCAGACCACATTGACCAAAACTTCTGGTGGGGCTTACGTTTTATTTGCACGTAAACTTGTAATCCTCTCTACTTTCTCCCTCCTGCCCCCCTATCATCTTGACACTTAAAAAAAAAAAAAGTGTGCCTGAAATATGACTGGGGAATCAAAGATGACAGCACATTGATAAGGTCCAGAAAAGTCTCAACTCCTCTGAAGCCAGCGATTAAAGAGAAAAGTGACATTTGGTTTATTCAAATATGTTTATCTGACATCTGTCTGGGATTCGTCTGAAGTATGTGGGGCTCCTTCCCAATCCTTTCCCACCATGTGCCTGGCCTCAATATAAAACACTTTGCAAAGGATGGAGTTCTCAAGCTCAACGGCTAGGAAGAAAAGATGCCAGGGTTTCTGGCAAATCATGTCAGAGGGAGAAACACCTCCGCGGGCTTGTTATGAATTGTTACTGCATTAGAACACATTACCCTTTGGCTACAATTACCAAGTGTCCGTGCAGATTTGGGACACACTAATATTTGTGTTGAATGAAGTTGGGGTAATGGGAGTAATTTACATAGGTCTTTAGGAAATGTACAAATATAGTAGGTAGGGAAGGATAATAAAGCTTAAAAAAAGAACAACTATGGGAGAAGCTGGAATTATAAGGCAGTGTGATTAAGAAAATTTAATAGAGCAGCTTGGATGGAAGATAGCAAACTACCAGCGAGAAGCCAGTGAAAGACACGAATCCTCTCTTAGATGCCAGGGAGGACTGTGCTGGAAAAGCAGACAGGACTGAGGCACTTGGTTCTTTCTGGGATCCAGGGGGAGCCAGGAAACCTGAGCGAGCACAGCTGTGCTGTGGCCCCCAGGGGAAGACAGACTCTAAGTGGGTAAGGGAGACCCCGGGAGACCAGTTAGGAGGCTGCAGAACAGCCCAGGTGAGAGGTGACCATGTGTGGACCAGTCGTTCCCAAAGTGTGTCCCCGAATGAGCAGGATCTGCTGCTCAAAAGCCAGCTCTGTTCAAAAGCCAACCCTTGGCTTTCCCGGAGACCAGCTCATCAGAACCCCGAGTGTGGGGCCCGCATGCCCTGCACTGTACTGAGCCCCTGATGTGGTTGATGCACACTGAGGGCTGAACCACCCCACACCCCCTAGGACAGAGGTGTACACAGTGTAAGCAAGGAGGGGTGCTCAGACACTGTTCTTTTTTTTTAAATTTTTTTATTTAAAGTCAATTTAGGTAATATATACCATATTATTAGCTTCAGGGTAGAATTTAGTGATTCATTGGTTGCTTATAACACCCAGTGCTCATTACACCACGCACACCCCTTAATGCCTTGTTCTAAACACAGAGTTCGTGCAACAGGCAAAGAAAGTCTCAATCAGCTCTGTCCCTCAACACAGGATGCTTCTTCAGTATACCACAGTCCCCACTCAGCCCTTCATGTTCCATCTGTGGACACTGTACTTGTTTGGTTTTGCCCCTGCCCTTAGGCCCCTGGGTGAAGGAGAAAGGCATTTCAGCGACAGGGATCCCAGAAACCTCTTCTGTTATCAAAATCGCCTCTTGTTTTTGCTTGTTTGCTTGTTTGCATGGGAGAATTCTCTCAACTGTCCTCTTGGAAGTGCAAGAGAGGGAAAGAGGAAAATCTCTACTAAGGTTTCCAGAAAGGATGTTGGGGGGAAAAAAGGAAGGAAAGAAGGAAGGAAGGAAGGAAGGAAGGAAGGAAGGAAGGAAGGAAGGAAAGAAAGAAAGAAAGAAAGAAAGAAAGAAAGAAAGAAAGAAAGAAAGAAAGAAAGAGAGAAAGAAAGAAAGAAAGAAAGAGAGAAAGAAAGAAAGAAAGAAAGAAAGATAAAGAACGAACGAACGAACCGGGCCCCCTGGCTCCCTTTTTCCAATCTGGCTCCCCTTCCTCAGAGGCAACACTCAGTACCTGCTGTTACTTCTCACAAGCGTGAGAAAGGAAAATCACTTCTCAGCCTCATCTGCCAGGCAACAGAAGTTTTTGCTGCAAACTGCCGCTCCTACAGGCAGCTCTTACGAAACACCGCTATCGCATTAAGCCCAGACAGTGACCTGCTCTGTCGCCTGAAAGAATCTGCAATTAACATGGGGAGTTTAATCAGGATATTAATGGGTTTGGTTTTTAATTCCTATAATATTTTCATCAGTTTAAAAAAAAAACCTCATTTCAACCTGCATTAAGCTAGAAAAGTGGATTTGGTGGGGTGAGAAAGGACAGGATTTAAGAAAGCTTTTATTTCTCATCAGGTAAAATGCAAGTATATGGAGGATTCTGTTTGTTTGCAAAGAAACCTTCATTAAGCAATCAAAGGTTGAGCCTCTGGCCACTTTGTGACACGGCAGCTGACTGCAGGAGAAAAGACAAAGTGTCGGGAGCAGAGAGGTTTGCTTGTACAGTTGCTAAATGCTGATTTTCCCAATTCCCTTCCCGGGCTGGTTGTTTTGTAGCCAAGCCCAGGGAGATCAAGTGCACGCATGTTGGCCACTCCAAAACAGACAATAGCTGAAATCAAGTCAGTACTTGGTTTGCATTTACCGTCATTTACTAAATCAAGGATACCACTCACTGTAAGATGTATCATTATTTACGGACCTCCAAGGGGGGAAGAAAAGTACAAAAGCAACGCTATTAGTTGTAAGAGATCATTGATCAGAAGATGCATTCTGATTTCAGATACATTAAGATGCCTGGAGGTAGGCTGTCCAGATGGTAGGTAAGCGCAGTGAAGCAATCATCAACTCTTCTTCCTTCTAAAATTTTCTGCTCCATCAGGCTTAACATCAATGCCTTATCTGCATGTGTGTCACTCACGTGGCAGCAAGATGGTGGAGCATCTGACATCCCCCCTGAAACAAGGTGGAAGAAGAGTGTATCAGTGAGAATTCTGCTAGAGAAACAAAACCAGTGGAATAGAGATTATATATATATATATATATATATGTATATATATATCCATGACAGTGGGATTATTTATTTACTTACTTGCTTCCTTTAAGGAACTGGCTTATGCAATTGTGAGCCTGGCTGGCCAAGTCTGAAATTTTTAGGGCAAAGCAGCAGACTGGAAACTCTCAGACAGGAGCTGAAGCAGCTCTTAAGGTCTTCAACTGATTGGAAGTGGCCCACCCACATTATCACGGATAATCTCCTTTATTAAAAAATCGCCCGATTATGGAATTCCATCACATCGACAAAATACCCCCACAGCAACACTTCGACAAACGTTTGAAAAACCAGGAACCAGAGCCTAGCCAAGTTGACATATAAAACCAGTCATCACCAAGAAGGAGTGGATGACAGCAAATGTCCCAGCAAGGCTTTGCCTTTTAATCAAGGAAGGACTCCAAGTCCCATGTACCTCACTGGTGCATGATCAGCCCCAGCTGCGAAGGAGGCCGGAGGTGAAGAATTTCGTTTTTCAGCCTCTATCAGAGGGTGTATGTAAGGAAATTGACTGGGGGTGGATTTGGATGAGCCAAACCACAAGGTGTGGCACAACCTATTTATTGGACAGCTAAGGAGTATAAGAGGCCGAAGCACCATGTGCCACCCAGATTCGATTCTTGTTTGTCATTTACCAAAGATAAATAACCTTGACTCCTAACATGAACTACTGATTCCTTTCCATGCGTGGCTGCCGAAACGGCTTTTCAATTTAGAGGAGCGCCATAAAATGCCTTTTAAAATACTTAAGCCAGGGCACCTGGGTGGCTCAGTGGGTTCAAGCCGCTGCCTTCGGCTCAGGTCATGATCCCAGGGTCCTGGGATCGAGGCCCACATTGGGCTCTCTGCTCAGCGGGGAGCCTGCTTCCTCCTCTCCCCTCTCTCTCTGCCTACTTGTAATCTCTCTCTCTGTGTCAAATGAATAAATAAAATCTTTAAAAAAATAAATAAAAATAAAATACTTAAGCCAAAAAGTAAATCCACTTAAAGAAAAATATTAAATAGATAATAGGACAGGTGGTGTTCTGGAGCAGACAAGGGGAGGTCGCACAGGACACCTTCAGCCGAGCTCGGCCCCTCCAGGCTTGACTGGGAGAAATCGCAGGTTCACGGCCCCGTGGCTCATGGAGCCCCGGCTGTGATCCCGGGAACGGCCGTGAGCCTCTTTCTCGGAGGCTCCCTGTCCTCACCTGGAAAGGAGAGATGCTCTGTCTGCATCGCTGCGTGGCCACGAAGGCAAGTGGGATCCTGCAAAGCTCTTCAGGGTCGGCCTTCCTCAACGGAGATTTCCTGTTCTTCCTGCCTTCATCATTTCCCCAGCAGAGAGAATGTTTTCATCGTTCTTCCCATAACACGTTGAAGGATTTTATTGTAAAAAGAGCGATGAGCCTAGGTTGGAGGAAATCTCTTAACCCCGCCAAGCCTTAATGTCCTTCATCTAGAACACTGGGCTGGGCCAGAGTAGAGAAACATCTGGGAGGCCCCTGTGCCATCACAGGGAAGCCCTCATAGGAGACCTCATTGGATCCAAACCCCAAGAATGAACGGTAACAGAGATTCCTACCTCCTTTTCCGAAAGGAGTAATGCAGGCCTTTTATGGTTAAATCATTTATTCTGGGTCACTCCGTGGTAATTGGCCGTGGTGGATTTGAAATCACCAAGGGTGATTTTGCCCCCGAGGCAACAGCTGGCAATGAATGCATGAGGCATTCTTGGTGGTCATGATGGAGGGGGGCTACTAACATCCAGCGGATGGAGGCCGGGGCGGCTGCCTAAGGTCATGCAGCGAACAGAACCGACCCCCAACAAAGAGCCACCCAGCTCCACATGTCAGCTGCGCGGCGGGGCAGACCCCCCTCACCTGAGTCTCTGCAGGCCTTGATTCGCAGGCGTTCCCGAGGGCCACATGAGGTCACCTGGGGGCAGGACCTGATTACAGGCGCTGCCAGTAATCATAGCCACCGACGAAGCTGTTATAGCAAAGTGGAAACATGCTGGCCAGTGCAGGGGCTTACAGGACTGGATTCCAGATTCTTCCCCTCTGAATCACCGGCAGGATAAACAGAAGACAGAAATAAGAGCCAAGCTCGGCTTAATCACCCAAAGAATGAAACTATACGTGCAATAGGTAAAAATCTCACTACCAGTCCACAAACTCAAGTGTGGAAGAAATGCAACTTTCTCGAATGTTCTCCACCTGAACCCAAGGTCAATTTCAAGTCTGTGCTCCGAGTGGTGGAAACGTATTCCCCGTTGGCTCAGGACTCCTCCCCTTTCCCAAAGGACACAACTGATAGAGGTGGTGGGTAGGAGCAGGCCGGGGAAGGTGGTGCTTCACTGAGCCGGCATGTGGTGGCCTCAAGCTCTTACACGTCTTTGGTCCCCTAAGCCCCAGGCCATCACTCGGCTATTCCTGAGCCACTGTGAACTCTGTGAGGCCTCATCCCATTTATTCCCCCTCAGACTCGTGAGGTAGCTGTGACAGTCTCCCCCTGGGGCACACGGACACTCTGTCAGGCGGCCACAACCAGCTACACCATGCGTGGCCTATTGCAAGATGAAAATGTGGGGTTCAGAAAGTACTAGGACTTTCCAGACGGTATTCATCCAGACACAGAGAGAGCCCTGTGTGACTGCCCAGGTCAACTACCCATGATCACAGCCCTGGAGGGACCCCGGCCCTGAAGGACTCTACCCGCTAGGCCCACCTGCCTGCTCAGCCATTTGGTGCCTTTTTTCCTCCACAGGACATTGGAACCCAGGGCATCTCGAGGGACTCACAGCTTCCCTATGTGCTGCCAGGAAAAGGTCCACATTGTCGCGACTCCTGAGTCCCCTCAAAACTGTTAGGCTTTCTCTCAGGGACACCTGGCAGCATTTGGCTGCCTAGTTTCCCCCAGTTCTCCTCTGTCCCCCATCCACAAGTTCATCCTGTCATGTCCAGCAGGGAGACTTACTCTGTACTGATGTCTTGTCTTGTCCCTGAACTGCCTTGGGAATCATGGGTTGGTGAAACTCACCTTTGTTAAACTCAAATTCCTTTCCTTGTATTTTTGGTGTGATCATGAGTAACTGATGCCTGGTTGAGGGAAGAGCCACCAATATAGGAATGCTGGGAAAAGTCAAGGAGATTTTTCAAATGCATTATCCCACCAAGTGCACCAAGTGCAATGGGCCACACATTATCAACCTCCCCACAGACCCCTGCAGAAGTGTATGTGAAGATGAAAAAACACAGTAGGAAAGGGACGAGGGAAATTGTGTTGGTGGGCTCCCGGGAAGAATCCCCAGGTAGCCTGTAGATCTTCACTTAGATTCTCTCTCTTCCAGGAAGTCCTCTCTGGTTTCGCCCAGGTGGTGGTAACTACTCCTTCTCAAGCCCCCATGGTACAACAGCTGTGCCTCCTACCCTCTGATCTCTCTCCTCTGTCCTGCGGACCTGTGGGAGGCAGCTTGGGGTAATTTGGAAAACCACCATGCTTAGGAGATGGACAGATGAGGGGTAGGTCCTGAGTCCGTGTCAGCTTGGGCAAGCTGTCTGACCCCTCTGAACCCTCATTTGCTGATATTAAAAAAAAAAAATTGAGGCTAACTTGAGCTACTCTGCAGGCTTGTTTGCTGCTGTACTGACTGTTGTTTTAATTCTTATTATTATAGTTGTGCAAGTTGTAAGTTTGCTCTGAGACTATGCCCTCAGGCCAAGACTTCTGCATCTATGTGTCCCCAGCCCCTCTCTCCCCAGGACAGAGCACAGTCTCTGACACATAGTAGATGCTCGATAATATTTGTCAGGTCAGCGAGTGAATTCCCTACCCTGGTTTGCTCTTCTTTAAAGACGTAGATATGAACTCAAAGCTTCTCAGCTCACCTTCACTTACCTCCATTCACCCACCTTCCAGAGCATGGCTGAGGTGACCACCAGGGAGCTGACGTGTGAGTAACACTCACTGGGCTCCTGCACTGTGCCGGGCTCTCAGCTTAGGGAAGGGTGACCAGCTGTCTCAGTCTGCCTGAGCCTGAGTCTTCCTGGGACTCTCAGCTGCAGAGCTAGGATCATCCATGGTGAATGGGGACAAGTTGGTCATTTGACTGAGGCTTTTCATATATCATCTCTTATTCATTTTTAAATAGACTTTACTTTTGAGGGTGCCTGGGTGGCTTAGTTAGTTGAGTCCAACTCTTGGTTTTGGCCCAGGTCATGATCTCAGGGTGCTGAGGTCGAGCCCTGCATCGGGCTCCCCGTTCAGCATAGAATCTGATTGAGAATTCTTTCTCTCTCTCTGCCCCTTCCCCCCAAGCTCTCTCTCTAAAATAAATAAACAAATCTTTCGGTATTATATACCCACACACACTTTACTTTTTAGAACAGTTTTAGATTTATAGAAAAAATACGGAGAAACTAATACAGTAAGTTCCCATATGTCCTGCCTCCTGTCCCACTCTTCTTAATGTCTTACATGAGCATGGTACCTTTGCTACAACTAATGAACAAATATTGATACATTATTATTAACTCAAATCCACCCTTCATTCACATTTCCTATATTTTTCTCTATCGTCCTTTTCCTGCCCCGGGTTCCCATCCGGGTCACCACATCCCGCGTTTTGTTCATCATGTCTCCTTGGGGTCCTCTTGGCTCTGAAAGCTTCTCAGACTTTTTCTCCATTTGATGAGCATGACGGTTTCAGGGAGCACTAGCTAGGTATACCGTAGTCTCTTCTTAATGCTCACGTAAATCCTAAGTGATAGATTCCAATGTTCCATTGTGCAGGTGGAGCTGCTGAAGCTAAGACCCAATGTGTTGGCTGGTAAAGGACTGAATGAGAATTTGAGTTTCCACTGGGGGAACCAATGATTCCTTAATAATGCCAACAACAATACAAGTAATATCTTTAGTGCTTGCTGTGTCCCAAAGACCCCACTACAAAGCCCATAAATATTATAGTGTTTAATCCGCACGATCGTCTAGGTCGTGGACACTAAAATTATGCCCATTTTACAGATAAGGAAACTGAGACCCAAAGAAGTTAAATACCTGGCCCAGATCACACAATTGACAAATGGTAGAGTGGGGAAACCCCCCCCCCAGGCCTCTGGACGTCCTTTATCCCCTGTACTTGTAGGAAATACTTTCTCCTTATTGGGGATTGCACGGTTTTGAGGAACATATTCTCTCCCCCTGTGGAAAGTCTATATTGGGGTTTTTCACACCTGACTGTACACATCTGTCACCTAAGGATCTTGTTAGAAGCACGGATTCTGATTCCATAGAGGTGAGGGTGAGGCCTGAGAGCCCATATGTATAACAAGATGGCAGGCGAGCCCATCCTTGGAGTAGCCAGATGGAGGACCACCTCCTCCCACTATACAGCTGACTTTTCTTTCCGGAGCAAATAAGGTAACTACCATGTGGTCAACCAAGGCAGTAGCCAGACCTCCTCAGGTCACTCGGGCCCTCTGGAGCTCCGACTGCCAGCAGATAGAGAGAAATCTCAGAGCTGAGAAACCCCAGTCGCTATCATTCTGGACGACCAATTGGCAACTCCAACTTCTCCAGCGGGGGTTTGTAAAAAATGTAATTAGCCCAGGTGAGGCTCATTAGAGCCAGCCTGGCATTCTGCCAGTGCTACCACGAGCTTTATGCCAAGCCCTTGATTTTAATATCAATGGCAGCGCTGACAAGGAAGCTAGAAGGCATGGCAGGCTGGGAGGAAGCTTTGTACCCAGGCGGACGGACGAGCGCTCACCCTCCTCCCCTTTCCCTCGCTCTCGCTCTCGCCACAAGGTGAAGCAGTTGGCTTCATCAAATCAGAGCCAGCTCATGAGTCATTTCCACTGTCCTCCCCTTTCGAGCAGCCTGGGCCCCAGGTGATCTAAAAATTAAATGAAGCTCGGAAAACCAGACAGCTTGGGGAGCAGGGCGTCCACAGCCCCTCCCGGTCTCCAGCAAGACCGTGTATGTCCCTTGTTGGTTTCCGTGGAATTCCTCTGGGTCTTTGGCACATGGCAAAGGTTCCCTCCAGAACCCCACAGCTCTGGAGTGTCTCTGCCAGAGGGTCCCGATCCCCCGCGTGTTTCCTGTTCTCATGCAAAATTTAAAATGGGCAATTTTAGCCAATGCTGTCTTTCCTCCCTGTAAATTGAGATATTTATGCTGATGCGACGTTTTCAGAAAAGGACTCCAGGTTAGCGCCTGAGCTTCGGGATGCTGCAGATACCAGCACATGATTCTTATCCTCCTCATCCTTCTTTCTCGTCATCACTCTCATTTACCGGGGACTCATTATGTACTAGATACCGGCCTTTGCATTTTGCCTGTATTCTCCCAATTAATGCATACCACAAAGAAGGTTATGCTCACATTACCTAGAGGGAAAAAACAGCCTCACCCAAAGCCATCCTACCACTTAGTAGATCATTCTGCCTGTTGGGCCCTTATAGTTGAGAGTAAGATTATTTTCTACTGTGCAAATCCCCCGAAGAATTTGGATTTAAAAGCAATTGCCTTATAAGTTTGGTCAAAAACCAGAGCGTATGAGAGAGCAAAGAAAAGGAGGGGTGGTCAGGGAGGAAGAGACAGGGGGAAAAAGAAAATCAGGTAAATTCACGGGATAACGTCCTTGGCACACGAGTGAGAAAAAATGGGAGCAGTGAAGTACATCATACACTATATTTAACACCAAGCATTAGAGAAAATGAATTCCAACTGCTTCTGTTAGAAATGGGTATATATTGATGTGTATGTATTAATTTAAGATGACAAAAAGCAGCCCTGTTGAGAAAGCCTAGAAATAAAGTTTGTAACTTTCGCTTTCTCTCCTACCTATAAAAAATTGAACTTGGGTCATGGTAAAATTCTGTAACCTAAGCATTCATTTTTCTAGAGATAATTTGACGAGTACATTCTACGTACCAGGAAAGAGAGATTTAAAATATGGAGAGACAGGGAAAGAACTTACCTCCTAGTGGGTAGATGGACAAGTCCACTAGCGATTGCCGTACCTGCTAAGAACTAGGAGAGTCCAAGTGTGTGTGTGTTACAGTCATTGTCGGGGAAGTGACAGAAATGGATTCTGGTGAATTCAGGAAAGCACAGGGTCCCAGGAGAACAAAAAGGGCATCTAACGGAGATGTGAGGCCAGGAGTCAGGAACAACATTGGAAGAAGCCATGTTTTTCACTTGCGATTTTTTTTTTTTTTTTTGCTCCAGGGGTACACCTTTCACAGCACTCATCGTAGCACAAACTCTCCCCAATGTCCATCACCCATCCACCCTATCCCTACCCCCCCACCCCCCAGTAACCCTCAGTTTGTTTTGTGAGATTAAGAGTCTCTGATGGTTTGTCTCCTTCCCTTGCAATTCGAGGAAAGAGCAGGGGAGCCGTGCAGCCGAGCGTAGAGGAGCGTATTTGTGGGTTGTAAGGTGCCGGGAGCGGGGTGGGCAGGTGGAAGGTGAGGGTGCCCAGCGAGGGGCAGCACGAGTGAGGGGTGAGAGAACATTCCACAAGGAGGTGATGGAAACCCCCACAGATGGGCACTGCCTCCAGACACCTGGAGAAGGGGGCGAGTGGGCAAACGTCAGGGGAGTAACCCACACAGAGGCGGGGTCCCATCCCTCCCCGGTGGAGGCAAACCTAAGAAAAGTCTAAGAAATCACAGAAGGAGGCAGCACAGATGAAAACTCCTACCACCGTAAGCATCTAACAAGTATTTTATGAAGCTGCTTCGCAAGGAACTACTTCACTCCAGGAGAATGCCTCCTGGTTACCATGACTCAGAGAGTGATCTGCGAAATAATTCACCAAATTAGAGTTTGCCGGGTGTAAGTTTGTAAATCTGATCCCCCTGCCCGCCCCCCATTACGTTGATTATATCTTTCATCCCCAAGAATGAAGCCAAGAGCCTCCCCCCGCCCCTCCTCCCCTCCCTCTGTAATCCTCACCCCTCATTTCTCAGCATTCTGCCACCCCTAAGGCAGTGGCGTGATCCCCGTGAAGCTTCCAGGGAGTTCATTAAAAACCGCCACCCTCTCCATTGCCCACCGGGCACTCCCAGCAGCCCCCGGGGCCATGGTGTTGGCAGAGCGAGGCAGCCACTCAGGAGGGGCCGGCCCCCCGGAGGACGGGGCCCCCCGCGCGACCGAGAGGAGCCAGCAAACAGTTAATGGTTTAATCCTTTACAGAAAAAGTCAAGGCAGACTTGTGATTCTTGATGTTAATGAAGGTGTCACACATTGTCTAGAGAAAGTTGTGCCTGGCAATCTTCCCTTTTTCGGATGCCTACCCCAGTGACATTTCATCTCACATCCACCTTAATGAAATGCATAATTAACATATTCTAATTGTGCTGAGCGCTGCGATGATTTTGACAGAACTCACTTTCCATGTCTAATTTGATGCTAATTTAATCTGTTCCTCTCCCGCTGACATGACCTTTCTTGATTGAGTTTCACTGAGGAAATTTTTTGATGGATTGATTTATCAGCATTGCAGAGACAACAAAGGCTCAGGGTGCACGACAGAAAATAGGGAGGGAACGGCCCTGGAAGCCAGCGCGCTCTGAACTTGCCGGCTGGAATGTCCTCTTTCCAGAGACGGCTTGTCTGATCTACTGATGGAATTTGAGAAATGTGACATCTGTGTGTGGGTTTGATCTCTCCGATAAAGACAGTAAATATCTTATTGTGCTTGTGAAGCTTGGCATGGAAAACTCCTCCAGGGCTGGCGGAAGGAAGCTTAGGATGCCCCTGGTGACAAAGAGCCACGCCGGCCAGGCTCGGCCACCGGCTGATGGCCACGTCCTGCCTGGGCTCGTGAGTGGAATCTGGTCGCTTGGCTTCTGCCAGGAGGCACGAGGAGGCAGGAGAGCGCCTGTCTCCGGCTGAAACGAAGGAACGTAGCGACCGTCAGCCAGGGTCAGGGCGTGGGGATTTCGGACTTTCGGGAGAGGCTCCCCTTGATCTTGTGTCTGCGGGCTCCTCCCCCAGGGCCGCTGACCTTGGGTACACGGTATCTCAAGGTGATCCATAGAACGACGTCTTTGTCCAAACCCAGGTCTATGGGGACGGATGTGCTTAGGGTACAAGCAGACAGTCCACCAGTTGGTGGGAAACAGGTGAATCACAGAGGGGAGCCTTTGAGCAAATTGCCAAGACAGACTCCTCAAAACTGTAACAAAACAAAACAAAACAAAGAAAACCCCTTGGTTTGGGGGTTTCATTTTGTATAGACTCTACTTTGTTTTCCCAAATGTTTCTTCTCTTAGGACGCACGCAAGGCGTCCACAGTAAATAGACGCGTGCTTCGGAGCGGTCCCCGAGGAGGAGGAAACATTTATTCCAACATGGCCGCCGCCACTGCAAAGATTTTTGCAAAATTTCTCCAGGAGCTGCCTGATGAGCCCCACAAGGATAGCAAGATAACGAGATTATAATCATTATAATTACACTTCATCGTAGATCAAAAGCAGTTTAACTCAGCAAAATGACCTGGCCGGCTTCACTATCCTTTATTCTAAGCGACTTCTGGCTTCGCACAAAGATTCAATCCCTCTGCCAAGCCCGGCTGGACAGTGGCTGGGTGTGCCCTCAAGGCCGCGGGCACAGCGGAACATGGACCCGGGGGCCACACGCCTTCCTTTTGAGCCACCCCCCACCCCTCCGTCGTGAACTGGGAAACTGGACAGTTGTCTCATGGGCAAGATGGCATAATGATAGTCCTACCCTAAAGCGTTCTCTTGAGGACTAAATTAGTTAATAATGTATCTGCCAGGCAGAAAGAACAGTGCCTGACACATAGCACGGCTCATCTTTTAGGTACGAACCTCTCTTCTTAGAGGAGACGGGCCTAAGTCTTCCTGACACTAGTGTGGGCTTCCCAGCTGAAGTCTGGAGCGGCTAGACCTGCTCTTCTCTGAGATTATTATTATTAAGTAACCGGACATACAGTTTTGAGGCAACTTCAACGATGCATCCATTTCTGGTGCTGTTGTAGCAAATTACCACAAACTGAGGGGCTTACCACAACACGGACAGATGGTCTTACAGTTCTGGAGGCCTGAAAGTCCCACTCCGTCTCTCTGGGATAAAACCAAGGTGTCAGCAAGGCTGCTTCCTCCTGGAGGCTCCAGGGGAGAATCTGTTTCCTCGTCTCTTCAGCTTCTGGGCGCTGCCCTACATTTCCTGGCTCACAGCCCCGTCCTCGATTTACTCCAACCTCCTGTCCTCATCTCTCCTCCTACTGGCTCTTGCCCATCTGGCCCCTCTTTCAAGAACCCTCCTGGATAATCCAAACAAATCTCTCCAATCTCAGGATCTTTGATTCACTCGCATCAGCAGAGTCTCTTTTACCACGTACAGGAAGATCGTCACAGGTTCTGGGGATGGAGACGTGGGCATTTTAGGGGCCATTATTCAGCCTGCCATATTGGCTTCACTTTAGGCAGAAAGTGGTTCTCAGCAGAGAAGGTCAATGCCCTCCCACCTCTCGGTGCAACTCCGCTGTACCATTTTGAGGGGAGAAAATTGATCTGGAGGAAACAACTAAAATCTAGGGTGGGACGGGGTCTCCAGGATGGTGTGGTCCCCCTGAGATGCTCCACCTCCAGTGGCTTTGTGAGGGTGTTGGGAGCTTTGGCGGTCAACGTCAGGCTTGAAACTATTCAAGGATTCCAACCCCAAGTACATGTCCCTTTGAAGCATACCCATCTGGCTGCAAGTTGGCTCATGACAGGGCCTCCTATGGGATACGTTAAACACAGCATTCCTGTGTTTAGCTTGGTCAAAGCCTTTCTTTTTTTTTTTTAAGATTTTATTTATTTATTTGAGAGAGATTACAAGTAGGCAGAGAGGCAGGCAGAGAGGAGGAAGCAGGCTCCCCACTGAGTAGGGAGCCTGATGCAGGACTCGATCCCAGGACCCTGAGATCATGACCTGAGCTGAAGGCAGAGGCTTTAACCCATGGAGCCACCCAGGCACCCCTAAAGCCTTTCTTACATAGCCTCCAATGAGTCAGGATTTTTTATTTCAGTCCATTCTCCGTTGTTTCTGCAGAGCCTAGGACAGTGCCAGGCCCCTCCTAGGCCATAAATAAAGATACTTGTCATCTAAATGAGTAAGTGGTTGATACTAAGGGCTTTTATAGTACTTGGAAACTAAACCTGTTTTTCACAAAGATGAAACAAGTTTTGTCTATTCTGCTAATATTCCACCTGGAAAATCCTGGATTTCTCTGAATATTATCATACTCTGTGGTCACCATGAAGCTTCAGGTTTTTCCCACGTGAAACCAGAAGAGAGACTGGGAAACCATTGTTGCTTAGAGCAATGTCTGCTCATCAAATCGTTTTCATTAGAATAGTTCACTTCAATAAGATCCTGGGCATTTTTGATAAGCCAGCATCCAGGGAACAAAGCTGTTATAAAATGACTTACTTAGAGGTTCCAGCCATAATTTTTGGCCTCAGAATATTGCTGGGTGTTTTTTTTCTGTCAGTCTAAAGTGAAAATGTAACATTTCAATTGCAATCCATTAGGAAGAAGCAAAGAAGGGGCTATTTGCATTTGATCCACAAATTGGACCAGAATAATTTTTGTCAACTTCTGATCTGCCAATACTCAGTTTTTTAAAAAATTAAACTAAATACTCATTAATTCACTGTTTTCCCTTATTGAGTGAAAGAGGTTTTTTTTCTGTCAACTGTGTTTTTATCCAGAATCAGAGAATATTTTGCATTATTAAAAATTGGGAGGTGGGAAGTGACATTTCCTTTGAACTCCAAACAAATTGCAAGCTTCAAAAAATGTGTGACGAAACAACATAGCATTATAACCCAAAGAGTCTACAATTGAGAAATAAGATGAAGGAAATGAAGAGATTTTTTTTGCAAATGAGATCCTAGTGATACTTAATGCCCATGTATTAGTTTTAGTGTTTACAAGTATTAATTGATTCTCTGTCAAAAGAAGTATCATTTTAGGTCACATAAAATTAATTCAATCATCATCAATCCAACAATTTGAAAGACTGTATGTGGTAGGTAAAATTCTAGAGATGGTCTCCCACAATCCCCATCTCACGTTTGTTCAAACACTAATCTAGGTATAACAGTTAAGAGATTTTGCAGATGTAATTAATAGCTCAACTTAGTTGACCTTAAGCTATAGAGATTATCTGTCTCGGGTGGGCCTGATCCAATCAGGTGGTCCTTTTATTTTTTTTTTTAAGATTTTATTTATTTGACACAGAGAGAGAGATTACAAGTAGGCAGAGAGGCAGGCAAAGAGACAGGGAGAGGAGGAAGCAGGCTCCCTGCTAAGCAGAGAGCCCAATGCGGGCCTCGATCCCAGGACCCTGAGATCATGACCTGAGCCGAAAGCAGAGGCTTTAACCCACTGAGCCACCCAGGCGCCCCAGGTGGTCCTTTAAAAAGCAAAGCATTTTCTCTAGCCGGAAGCCAAAGGACACATCAGAGAGATGCATCCCTACTGGCCTCAGGAAAGGAAACAGGAAGAAAATTGGGGTCACACATTTGAGTTCAGATTCTCCACTATTGGGTCTTATGACTTTAGGAAACTTTCTTAATCATCTTATGCCTTAATTTCCTACTTTATACTTCTAGCAATCTCATAAATGTATCACAAGGCGCTAAGGTAATATGTACAAAATATATTGTGACACATATAGGGGCACAAAAAAAGGTAATGATTATTATTATTTTAATATTCTCTTGTAAGGTTATCATTCACTGACTCTTTTGCAATCTGGGTTCTGACCCTAAAAAGGTATGAGTCCAGCCACATGAAACAACACAGAAAAGCATAATCCAAGTATGAAGCTTTGTATTATGTTGGGACTGTGGGCGGGGCCAGCTCTTCACCCGTCTCTCCATTTCCTTTTGCTCGTCACCTAAGCTCAATATTTTACCCCTGGATTTACTGTGTAGCTGACTGTCCCTGTGTGTTTCCAGAAGTTCAAACCTTTATCACCATGCCTTTTTCAGCAAAACTAGCTAGCCTGGGTCCTGTTCTTCCAGGACCCCATAAAGTAAGTGGAAATAGTCTTACAGATTAATTTGTACGAAGTTGATAATGACCAATGATCACTTAGCTTCCCATATGTATTCCATTAGAGACTCTTGATGCCTTCACTCTGAGAAATAAGGTGGGGTTTCTGGCATCAGCTTCAAAGCTAATAGAAGGATAACTGGGGGGACTGCGAGTCCTTTTGGTGTTACTGGAAACTGTCCCATGTGGACGACAGTCTATACCATGTCCAGCTAATGACATCTTTTCCTGTTGCCACCCCCTCTGCTCATACGGTCGCCTAATTTCTCTACTTGACACCGTAAAGATTTACACAAGTTCCTTCTTCTCAATAACTCATTTGTATTAGTGAGAAAAACAATCAAAATAATGTAAGTTTCTTTAGGAATAAATAGAAAACAAAAGAAATCAAAATAGAAAAACCTAGAAATCATCCATCGTCTCGTCCTCCATAGGAGAAGATGACATGGGAATGTCAGTCACAGAGGTGGCTATGGTTGGCAGGTGAGTCAGGTTGGAAGAGAGCCTCAAATGTTTTCCCCAAAGCTGTGTTGCATAGCAAGCATCCTGTGGTACCTGGGGGTATAAGTAAGTTGCTGATGGAGATTAAGATAGGGATGAAGCCCTGTCGCCCAGCTATGAGTGAATTTTATGGTATGAAATGGCATATTTGGTATATATATCATATATATATGGTATGGTATTATAAATCATATCTCAATAAAGTTATTGATAAAACAAGAAGAAGAAAAGGTGGACACAAAGAAGACAGGCCTTTCTGAGGAGGTGACATTGAAGCTGAACATGGGGGTGTATGCAAAGAGAGAGATTGGCTGGGGCAGGGGAGAACATTATAGGCTGAGAAAGAGGACTTGGTGTGTGTAATGAACTGGTGGAAGGCAAGGATGGCTTGAGTATGTTGAGCAAAAGCAGAAGTTTTGAGAGAAGAGACTGGGAAGGCAGGCAGCAATAAGCTTTGCAGGGTGCTCAAGCCTGATATGAAGGGTGTTCCAAGTGCTATGGGCCATTGAGAGATTTGAATCAAGGGAGTGACATGTGGTGATATATAATTGGCATCATTTTCTTTAAAAAGAGTAACAAGCAATACTGTATCCTTACTATTTTAGGGATTTCATGTTACTAATTTATTTATCCTTCACAATAACCCTGAGGTCAGTATCCAAAGTAACTTGCTCAGGAAATCTCAAGGAGAGCTATGATTTGAGCTTAGTACCTCCCACACCAGAGCCTGAAATCTTAACCAATACCCTGCACTTCAAAATAGGGATGGACATACATCCTGTGCAGTTATACATGGCCCCTGCTTGGAAAGATCCCACACTTGGCTTAGTGCTCTACCATCACCATCTTGAAATGCTTAATGAGAGTGCCTGGGTGGCTCAGTCAGTTAAGCATCTGCCTTCGGCTCAGGTCATAGTCTCAGGGTCCTGGGATCAAGCCCCACATCCAGCTCTCTGCTCAGCAGGGAGTCTACTTCTGCCTTTGCCTGCTGCTTCCCCTGCTTGTGTGTTCTCTCTCTCCCTCTGACAAACAAATAAAGTCTTTAAAAAAAAGAGCTCATCAACCTTTAGAAAGAAGGAAAGAGAGCAGGGGGGAGGTTTAATGAGGGGTCCCAGGGTGGCTCAGTCAGTTGGGCATCTGCCTTTGGCTCAGGTCATGATTCCAGGGTCCCGGGATTGAGACCCACATTGGGCTTCTTGCTCAGCGGGGAGCCTGCTTCTCCCTCTGCCTCTCCCCCTGCTTGTGCTCTCCCTCTCTCACTCACTCTCTCTTCAAATAAATAAATAAAATCTTTTTAAAAAATGCTTTATGATTTTTAAACACGAGGCCTCTGGTTTGCATGGGACCTACAGTTATGTAGCCAGCACTTCTACCCTTTAGAGTTTTTACTATAAAAAGGAGTCATTAACCCACTGAAGGTCAAGGATGGGCTGGCCAGGGAGGAAGGCCAAACTCTTCAAGTCAAGCATGAAATTTCTCATGCGCATCCATTTTGGGAGAGAACTCCCAGCGCCCACCAGATACTCAAAGAGATCCAAGAATCCAAAAGGAATACAACCTACTGATTTACCAGTGACCTCTCATTCTGATTACGGGGAACAGTTAGATGATGGAGTGAACTTTGTTCTTATTCAGCTTCCTGTTATCTTATAATTATCAATTGTCTTAGTATTAGCAACACTCTTTCCAGAAAACAGAAATAATAATTATTATTAAGTTTATTGCTATTATTGTTATTAATGAATGAAAATAAATGGAAAAGAAAAATTATAAGCCAAAGATTTTGTTTGGTGTGTTTTTCTTCCTGAAGAACACCTAAAATTCTGTCTTTGTCTCCTCTACCAACAGAGCTTTTTAAATGCCCCCCAAAAACAAAAATGAAAACAAAAGAAAAGCAGTACTTCTGAATTTGTACTAATGAATTCACCAGGTTGCCAGAATTCAATCTTTCTTTGTTTCAGAGACCAGCTTGGATAATGCGGGTACTTTTCACTAACCATATTACATCAGAAAATACTCTGTACCCAGAATATTTTCATAATAATAAATGTGAATATGTGTATTCCATAATAAATAACTGCTAGTTTTAATATTCTAATTAATTTATTCAATAATTAGTTATTACTATCATTTAGAGCCTAGGCTTATTTATAACTAGGAGAAAACTAGATTTCAAAGGTAGGTCCTCAAATCCATTTAAAATAACCCCCAATTAATTTCTAAGCTGCTGAAGGCAAATGATAAAATTTTTATCTCCTGGTGCAAAATTTCCTGAAAGTTGTTTGTGCTCAGAAAACAATTACATACCCATGAAAAGAGAATTATCCACTTTAAGAATAATAGGAGTGAAAATAGGCCTCTGGATTTATAGTGAAATGGTTTCTTGTTCTTCCCTGTCGAGGCGCTGATGTCTCCGCACGCCTAGCCTTGCAAAGCATGAGGTCCCCGGCTCTCTGAGCTATTAGACACGTGCTCTCTGCGCCTCCCGGGGCTCTCCCAGGGCGACCCCACATGGGGACCTCCCGATTCTGTTTATTCTTAGAGTGAGCAATTGCATACAAATAGAAGATATTAGGATATAGCCTGCTAGCACAGAATACAGAGACAAGAGAGAAGAAGATATTTCTCTGAAAACAAAATATTAATTCTACTCTAAACCTAGCATGGATTTTCCAAAGTGGAAAACCATTCCTGGAAAGAATCAGAGGGCGTTGGTTTGGTTTCATTTTCTCATTTATCCACACAAACCCCGTGTCTCTTCTAAGGGCAGGAATGCACCCGAGGTACACAGACTATTTCTTGAGACAAAAGCAACGTTTCTCACTTGCTACTTAATATCCTTTTAATTTACCGGACAGTTTTATTCTCTTTATGGAAGGAAGGAAGGAAGGAAGGAAGGAAGGAAGGAAGGAAGGAAGGAAGGAAGGAAGGGATGAAGGAGGGAGGGAGGGAGGAGGGAAGGAGGGAGGAAGATAAAGAGAAAGAAAGAAAGAAAGGGAGAGAGAGAAAAAGAGAAGGCAAACCCAGCATGGATTGTTTCCATGAAGCTTCTGAACCTAAGGAAACTGGAAGAAAAACCTAGCAACTGAAACCCAGTAGGAAAAAAGTTCTATTCTTTTTTTTTTTTTTCATTCCAAACTC
Source organism: Ailurus styani (assembly GCA_002007465.1). Lineage (NCBI taxonomy): Eukaryota > Metazoa > Chordata > Mammalia > Carnivora > Ailuridae > Ailurus > Ailurus styani. The sequence continues at coordinate 2,133,716 of LNAC01000171.1, forward strand.
TTTCATGGGAAAATCCACTCATTTGTGCATAAAATAAAATGGTAAATTAGACTTATTTGAAGAAATAAACTGTAGAAACCATTCATCCATTATTTTTAATGGTTCTTTGACACTTGATGAAGCAAAAATAACACTTCAGTTAGCTGACAGATGAGCCAAGCAACAAAATCCTCTTTCCTTTCCTTATGAGATGACTGCTTTGAATGCTGTGTTTTATTTTAAAAACCAAAAGCCAAATATCTATTGTGAACTTGTGTCTAACTAAGAGCTATACTAACTCACCTTTCCACCGTGGCATGCTTTTTTGCTGGCTAAAAATACTCCCTCTCTCCTATTTTCCCACTGGTTGCTCTCTTAGCCCATATCCAGAGGTACTGTTTATTGAGGGCCGATGGTACCCCCGTGTTTGGTCTGTGTTTGGCATGTACTCTTTCACTTGATCTTCCCAACTATTTCAGGAAGCAGAGTTACAATTCTGCTTGGTAGATAAAGAAGCCCGGCATTAGAGTCCTTCATTCATAAAGAGGCACCCCACGGCAGCGGGAGTCAGGCAAATGGGGGTCCCACCTAGCTCTTTCTCACTGTGCGACTAGTTATTTAACCTCTCTGTGTCTCATTTTCCTATCTGTAGAATGGGGAAAATAATACAGGACCACAGTCCTTTGGCCATAACTCGGGAGTCCAAAATCTCTGAAAATTAAAGTGCTTTCAGAAAGCACCATCCAGGGCGCCTGGGTGGCTCAGTGGGTTAAAGCCACTGCCTTCGGCTCAGGTCATGATCCCAGGGTCCTGGGATCGAGGCCCACATCGGGCTCTCTGCTCAGCAGGGAGCCTGCTTCCTCCTCTCTCCTCTCTCTCTGCCTGCCTCTCTGCCTACTTGTAATCTCTCTCTCTGTGTCAAATGAATAAATAAAATCTTTAAAAAAAAAAAAAAAAAAAAGAAAGCACCATCCAGCAACAGTGGCTTCACACCAACACTCATTTGGCAAAAAAAGAACTCTGCCGGCATGAGATTATTATAATTTTTCTTTGCCCTACAGGGTGAGGGTCTGAGCAGGGGAGCCAACAAACACAACGATTCTGAGCCATGGCCCTAATATATTTGAGAGATAGAAAGAAAAGCCGTGGGGATGGAACTGAAAGATGGGAGGTGGGGGAGGCACCGGGGATAAAGTCAGAAAGGGAGACAGAAGCCATGTCACATGATAACGGTGCCATGCTGATAATGGTAAGTGGCCAGTCCAAGGTCCCACTTCGGGTGGGCAGCAAAGCCAGGACTCAAGGCTGGGTCAGCTCTATCAATTCATTGGCAAGTCTCTCAATTCACACCATGGGGGAAAACTTATCTTTAAGACGTTATTATAAAGAGTCTTAGGCTCTGATACTAAAGAAAAGATTCATAAATATGACGGCACTGGGGGAACTGGGTGGTTCAGTTGGTTAAGCGTCTGCCTTCAGTTCAGGTCCTGGGACTGAGTCTCATGTCAGGCTCCTTGCTCAATGGGGAGCCTGCTTCTCCCTCTGTCCCTCCCCCCCCCCACTCACTCTCTCAATCTCTCTCTCTCAAAAAAAAATGGATAAAATCTTTTTAAAAAATGGCGGCCACTCAACTCCAACATTGACTTTGGTACCAGGTGGGTGTGCAACTTCAGCAGACTTCAAGTTCAGGGTCTAGCATCAATGCTTACATCAAAGCTCTTGCTGAGTTTCTCTATAACACAGAAGAATCTTCGTGAAAAACCAAGATTTCAAAAAGTGAGGACAGAAAGGATATATTGCATAAATATAGCAAAAATATACATAATATGTTGTAAACACAATATAATAACAAAATTATTTAGTGTAAGACTGTACCTTGTTTTATCCCTAATCTTGTCCACTGCTTGTTACACATATCACCTCCTTTTATAGCCTAAGATTTAATTTACATAGACTAAAATTGGTGCAATATAGTTATCTGGTCAGCCTACTACGTATTTTCTGCCCTGAATTTTCTACCCTCATCAACTGAAGTCCAGAAACATTCCTTGAGTTTTTACTCTGCACCAAACACAGTGCTGGCTCCTAGAGTCCTAGAAGTGGAAAAAATATTGTCCTGAATTCACCAAACTCCTAGTAAATACAATCTGTTTTCTTTCTAGCATGCCAAACAGGTGATATTTCATTGTCCCAAAAAGTTGTGATTTTTTTGTCCCAATTTTAATAATAATACCAACATTCTGCCAACTCTTACAAGGTGCTAGTCATTATGTTCAGCTTTGATGTAGATGACCTTACTTAATCCCTACAAAGTCTAATATTTAGCATCCCCATTTTCCAGATGGACAAACTGAGGTGCTAAAGAATAAGTATTTTATTCAAGACCCAGTGCTTTTAAGTGATGGACCTGGGGCGTCAAACCTTGGCAATTCTGACTCCAAAGTCAGCCTTCCTATTATACCATGATAAAATGTATATTAAAACCTTTTATGTCTAAACCAATGTCTGTAGTCAATCTCCCTTTCACTTTAGCTAATGTGGGCTTCTTTGTCTTACCCTAGAGGGCTAGTTCAGGCTTTGCTTTTGAACCAATGAAGCATAGAGAATCCACATGCACTGGACTCCCCATACTGGCGCTGCACTCCCCCTAACCTCCTCCACCCCCCAGGATTTGCCTGGCGTGGCTGTGCTCACTAGCCTTTCCCACATTGTCACTGCTGAAGGGTTAGTAAATAGAGAACACACCCAAAAGCCTGTCAGATTCTTCTGCACTGGTGCACACACCCTGATGATGAGCAAACTCCTCTATCATTTGTCCAGGATCTTTGAATTTAGATGCTGGGTCAAGAAAGAATGACACTTTTGCAAGATGCTATTCTTCAAGAGAAATGATATTTTTTAGCATTTTCCCAAGGCCTGCAACATAATAGGCAGGTATTGCTCTGATGATAAATGATAGCTCCTCCAGGAAAAAAAAAAATACAACACTGTGGGTCATAAGCTGAGGCTTCTCCAGCATTCCTCCCTGCTTTCACAGTGAGTGTGAATCTGGCCACAAAAGTCAGAGGTACCTGCAAAACCAACTCTCTTTCCTTTAACTCAGCTTAGTTTTTATTTCAAATTCCCATCCATCTCAGTGAATACAAAATTATGTCTCAGTCACTCTGGGAGGCTCCCATCCACTCCTTCTTTAAATCAATAGTTCATAAATGGGAATGATACTGACCCTAGTGAGCTTTCCAGAAAATTCTTCTGGGGAGTTGGTTGTCACAAAGATGGGTAGATTACACTAGTATTTAGTGGTCAGAATCTAGAGATGACAAATTCTCTGCAGAGCACAAAACAGTCACATACCATGAAGAATCATCTGGGATCTCAACTTTTGAATGTCCACTAGACATCCGTATAGATAAAGCACCAGTGTATAACTCTCTGAGCCAGGACCCTAAGTCCATCAGACATATGCACTCAAAATATCCTTACACAGTTTTAACACACACTGAATAAGAATGTAAATGCCACATAAATTGAGAGGGGGGCTGTACTTTGTTCTAACCATACCAAGACTTGTTCTGCCTATCAGTAAATCATGTTGTAAAGTCAATACCATGAATGACATTCAAGTCTTTGATACAACACACAGGTCTCAACCTGTATTTGTGGCTGTCGAGTTCAGTGTTTCTGTGTATAAGGGCAAGCATCTGACCGCCTTCTCACATGTTTAGGTGTGTCAAGCTCAAGTTTTTAAATGTTAACATACATATTTTATTATAAATATTTTCCTCATATTTGTCCTTTAAAAAATTATGATTGCAGGGGTGCCTGGGTGGCTCAGTGGGTTAAGCCTCTGCCTTCAGCTCAGGTCATGATCTCAGGGTCCTGGGATCGAGGCCCGCATCGGGCTCTCTGCTCAGTGAGGAGCCTGCTTCTCCCTCTCTCTCTGCCTGCCTCTCTGCCTCCTTGTGATCTCTCTCTCTGTCAAATAAATAAATAAATAAATAATTTAAAAATTTTTTAAAATTATGATTGCAGATAAAGAATTTTAGGTTTGTAAAGGGAGTATTTAGTAGACTCTCTCAATGTCCCACCCAAACCCAGAGCACTCATCCCCACACATAGAAAGATGGCCTCTGCCATCACCCACCATCCTTGGCCCCAGGGCATTTCCCTTGACCTTAAAGTGGCCCTTGACCAATGGCACATGGCAAGGTGGTGTGTAATGCACCCCTCAAGTGACATAACTCTGAGGCATGTTCTGCACATCACCCAGAGGCCCCCAGTTGGGTGAACCACAGCTGCCTGAACTGGCTTCTCATCCTTCCCTGTTTCATGACACCATTCCCTTAACTGCACTTTTGGAATCATCTCTTATATACGCTACTTCATCTCATGTCTTTGTCTCAGGATAAACTTTTGGAGAACACAACAGAAGATAGGCTGTTCCAAAGTATTTCTTTGGAAAGGGGATGATGAGTGTAATAACACTGAGAGCCTCTGCTCCCAGCTTTGTCAAAGTTTAGAGTAGCATGCAATGCCAAGAAATGGGTCAGTGGGACGCTGACTATCCCTCTGCATGTGGCTCTCCCACAACAGAGACGCTCCCCTAGTTCTGGGCCAAGCCTGGGAAACAGATACTTCTCCAACATTGAAGAATCCAGCCCCATAACCCAGCCTCTGGCCTTCAGAGGTTGTGGTGTCTGTCCCATAGACATAGAGCAGGTAACACGAATGAGCAAAACTGTCCAGGTGCAAGAGGCGTCATGCAGATAGAAACATCTTCTGTTTCTCACTTTTCATAGAAACATGGGTTCAAAGAATATGTATGCTTCCAGTAAGCGAATATTTATTGAGCATCTATAATACGCCAGCACTGGGCATACGGCGGTGAACAAGGCAGACAAAATCATTTCCCTTGTTGAGCTGGGAGAAGCTGCCTGGAAACAAATACATACCATATGGACTGTGTGAAATGATAATCATCCTATAGGAAAAAATTATGCAAGGAAGAAGGAGGGCCAGAGGTGAGGGTCGGTGAAGACCTTGCTCAAGAGTGATAAATGTTCAGCCTTAACATCCAGGATTTGGCTTCTTGCCAAAAGCATGGTGGGCACCGCAGAGACGGTCCGCCCCGTGGAAGGTGTTCCTACTCAGTGGCAGCGAACATCACTATGTCACATGCCAAAGCCCAGAGCTGCCAGATCTTCTGATTTTCCAAGGGAAGCCTAGAGCTTTGTCATCTCCCTAGAGGGCTGCCAGCAAAGCAACACAAAGTGCTTGGCATCTTTAGGGTGTCCAGACTTTCCTTCCTTCAGCCAGGAAGTTAGACCGGGGGCCTTTTACATCCTCCCCGTTCTCCCCGTGGCCATGGCTCCTCGCCTGAAGGATGGAAAGGGGGCAGGGGATGCAGAGGGGAAATCGAATCATAAGTGAGCCTTATCTGGCCCCACTCGCTTTCTCTTCTTCTCAGCATACCCAGAGCCCGAGAGGCATCTCCTTGCAAAGTCAGTAATTGACTGGGAAGGTTGTGAGTTGTTTCTTTCTTCCAACACTTCGGAATGGCACGTTGCTGGAGATCCCAATGGGAAAGCCCCACATAGGAAAGCCATGCTGGCTCCCAGGAGCTCCTGCGTTGGCAGAGCTGGGCCGATGTTTAGAGGGTGCGATTGCCAACTCCAGAGGAGCTTTCATCTCAGCCGCTATTTGGGCAGAGGCCTGATTACTTCTAATGACTCCTCTTGGACAGCAACGGCCAAGTCCTCCGTCATCCTGCCGTGGGCTGGAACGGCTCAGGTTTTAGGAAAGAGATGCTCCTTGTGAAGCATGGAGGTGCTAACAGCCGCTCTCCAGGACGCTGGTCCCGTGTGCCAAGAGGCAGAGCGGCCAAGAGCAACAATGCAAGTGTGCAGAAACCATCCCCGAAACAGGCGGGATAATTAGTTTGCCCATTACTGAAGATGTCCTAACTCTTCGAGAGTCAAGAGGATCTTTGTCCTTGAGTGTTTATGTATTTCTCTGGCTCCTGAAGAAGCCAAGGCCTGAGAATCAAGGGAGGCTTTGTCATGAAGAGTGATGGCTGAGCAAAAATGATTGGCCTGCTCTCTGGTTCTAAAACATTCTCCTAAGTGCCCAGTTGGCTCTTGACCATAGGTTCCTGGCGCATCGCGGGTCCATGTGGCAGGGCTGTTGACGGCTCTCCCAGGTTGGGGGTTCTCTGATTCGGTCAACATGCCCTCCTAAAACACACACACCAGGTCTCCACACTATGCCCTCCCTGGCTCTCCACTCCACCCTCTCTTGGGGGGTCACAGTGTCTGGGGCTTTGCAAGTGGAGATTTCTACCTAGAGTGGGCCGAGAGGGAACTGAGCAACATCTTAGGGCATGTGTGTGTGCTGCGTCGGCCAGGAGGCGACCTGCCCGATGCGGGATTCGGACAAAGGGAGGGTGTGATGACCCACCAAAGGTGACGAGCGGTGGTAGATGGTGTAAATGTGCAGGTCCTCTACCGCCACATGGCCTCTGGGGTTTCGGCCAGTGTGCTCCTCGGCTGTCCTTAGTCAACGCCACCTGCCCAATGGCCCCCACGCATGGACTGGCCTCTCTTCTAAAAAAGCCCCTCCCGCTCAGATCTCTGAGACTCCCCCTTTAGGAACTCACTTCCTTCTTCATCAACTCAAATCCTTTTTTTTCTTTCGAAAACAGAATTCCTGGTTTCCACTACACACACACACACACACACACACACACACACACACACATGCGCGCGCGTGCGCGCTTTCTTCCTCTTTGTTCTTTCATTCTTTCTCATTTCCAGATCTCGATTCTTTAGGCTGAAAGCCAGAATCAGCCACAACCCAGTTTCCCCGAAAGAGGCAGAAGAGGGCTCAGCACTTAAACATGAGGTAGCACAGGCAGAGAGGAAGGAAGAGCATCGCCACGTCTCCGCGTTAAAAGAATCTGAACGCCTGTACCCCACGTGGCCCGGAGGAGAGTTTCTCGGCCCCTGTTCTGGAGTGTTGCTGTAGTGTCAGTCCCAAGGGGCGACGGGTTTGCTGTGCCTGGTGCAGGCAGAGTCTCTCGGACTCCTTGAGGAGAGCCGGGAGCCTGGCTAGCCAGGCACGCTACCTGCGTTTCTATAGAGCTGAGATACGTTTCTGTCTTTCTGTCTGTGTGTCTGCCTATCTGTCATGTAAATAGGTAGTGGGAAGGATATTTAGCCTATTTAACAACTCAATCCTTGAAAATATTTCTTGCCCTTTTTTGCGTGCAAGCGCATAGGTTGGTTCCAAATGTGATAATAAGTACTGCGGTGCTGAATTCCAACTGCCTGGGATCTCGTGCCAACTCCGCCTCGTGTGACCTGGTGCAAAATGACTCAGCCTCTGCCCATCCGTTTTCCTCTCCCAAATGCAGGTGGCAACAGGCTTTCCTTCATAGACAGTTGTAGGTGTTAAATGGGAGAAGCTATGTCAAGGTCACATAGAGAAGGACCCGTGTCATGCAAGGTGTGGTTACAGGGGTTACTACTAGGAAGAGGCAGGTAGACCATTCTGTGGGTCCCTATTTTTCCCCTTTGGTCAACAGCTTATGTTATTGCATATTCTTGAAAAGTAGCCGAACCACATGTCCTTTCAAACAATAATAACCGTAGATATCCACATCCACTTCTTACGCTGAGCCAGATAATTTGAATGTGTCGTTTCATTCAAACCTGGCAACAATTCCATGAGGTGCCACTACGGTCAGCCCAGCTGCGCAGAGGAAGGGAGGGCCTGGGCCGCACGTCTTGATCAGGATTTATAGCCTTAAGTGTAGACACCAGGATCCACCCTGGATCTGACTCCATAGTCCTTCACTAGTACTCCATAGTGCCTTGCTTTCCAAATACCAAACAATTCAGAATTCTGCAGGAACTTTCTTCTACTTAGTCCAAATTGGACTAGCTTTACAGTACACTTACTTCACATGATGATCCTAAGATGGTTAGCCTTGCTTCAAGTAAAGTTCCAGAATATTTCCCTTCCTCCCCGCTCCTCCCCTTCTTTCGGCCCTTCCTGCCTCCTCGTCCTCCTTCCCTTCTTCTCCTTCTTCTCCTCCTCCTTCTTCCTCTTCTTCTTTCTCTTCTTGACTAACAAATGACTAGAAGTGAAAGCTAAAGACAAATTTATTTTTATAATTTCATGAACTTCAGCTATTAGAGACCAGTGAGCACTGATACTAACAATGATTTCCGCACACTTGTTTCCATGCGGCGTGGCATGGATTTCACAATCTGGACTCATGCCTTTGCATCCCCCCTGCCCTGGAATGATAGGACATTACAATAGCTTGTCAAAGGTTCCAGGAGGATTGCCGTCCAATGATATGTCTGGTTATTATTTTTTTAATGTGTGTGTTTTTAGTTGGAAGTGGGAATTCTTGTAGAGGAGGCTGAGTTGTCAAAACTTACGAGATCTTTACACACAACGATGACTGCTAAAGCAAACCAAAATACCGACAGGGACTCCATGATGTTTTCGTCACCATGGTGTTATCTAAGAGTCAATCCACAAACTCATAACAATATAGGATAACATTTCCACCTCTGATGAACAAAATGAGAGGACATAAAAAGGATGTTGGGGTTTTTTAATAAGTGAAATTTACCCCATACAGTGTACCATACTTTATCATTTGATTCCAATTCAATAAAATTTAGTAGGTACCTTCTATGTGACAGCCACTATTCTAAACATTGATGAACACAGAATCCTTGTTCTTTGTTCTTATTATAACATGGAGAAATAATCAATCGATAAATTTGGACTAGGCGGGTAGTGACAAGTGCCACAGAAAAGCACGTTTGGGAGCATCGAGATGAGTGAGGAGAGTCTGGGCTAAGAAGGTGACCTGTTAGTAGCCATTTGAGTGACTTGAGGAAGCAAGCCAAGGAGATATCTGGGAAAGAATGCAGGAAATACAAAGTCCCTGGGGCAGGAATGGCCTCATGTGTTCAAAGAGGGGCAAGGAGGCCAGTGCACTGGGTAGGTGAGCGTAGCGGGGAGCAGAGGAAGGAAGCAAGGTTGGAGAGAACATTGTCTGAGCCAACACAATCCTTGTCTGAGCCAACACAATTCTTATTTTTACTCTGAGCTTGTGTGTTTCCTTCTTCGTTGGTGATAGAATCACCTTTTTTTTAATGAAAAGATGGTAATGGCAGTGTTCTTTTTTTTTTTTTAACATTCTTGGCAAAATAAAGTGTTGGAAACTCTTTGTCAATTCCTTGAAATTTGTTGAAGCTGGTCTGTGAAATCGAGGAGTCTGGGATGTCTGCTCTCGGAAACATCTTGTGGCATTCTGTAGGCGGAAGAGGCACGGTGCGGTAGGAAGTGTGGGCACCCCGGCCCTCCTCTGTCGCAGACACACGGGGTGACGCCACTCAGGGAAATTCTATTTCTGGGTTTCACTTTTCAGGCCTCTAAAATGAGGAGAGCGATTTAAAGGAAGCCTGGGTCCATGAAGGCACACAGGACAGAGAGAGCACGCAGGTAGGGTAGAGTCAACAGGTCCAGCTGTCCTGGCCTCAAGGAGGGGCAGGACCCCAGACCTGGATCCTGTGGCTTCCTTTACAAAGGGGCAGCTTCGGGGCACCTGGGTGGCTCAATGGGTTAAGGCGTCTGCCTTTGGCTAAGGTCGTGGTCTCAGGGTCCTGGGATCGAGCCCCGCATCGGGCTCTCTGCTCAGCGGGGAGCCTGCTTCCTCCTCTCTCTGCCTGCCTCTCTGCCTACTTGTGACCTCTCTGTCAAATAAATAAATAAAATCTTTAAAACAAAACAAAACAAAACAAAGGGGCAGCTTTACTCAGCACCATGGTCACCACCTAGGAAAGATGTCTCAAGGTTACTGTCATCTTGTTGGACTTTTCAAGAAAAAAAAAAAAACAGAAATTGTGGCTGTTATGTGCAGTGTCCCTGTTTGTAGACAAGTGCAACGACTCCAATGAAAACAACAAGAACACTGTGTAGCCCACAAAACACATGGGTGGGCTGCGTTCGGCTACAAGGTGGTATATTCATTTCCTACGGCTGCCATAATGAATTACCACAAACTGGGTGGCTTAAAACAGGAGAAACTCATTCTCTCCCAAGCTTTGGAGGCCGGAATTTTGAAATCGAGGTGTCGACAGGCCCATGTTCCCTCCGAAGCCTCTAGGGGAGGACTCTTCCAACTTCCAGCATTCCTTGGCATTCTTTGGCTTACAGCTACATCACTTCAGCTTCTGCCTCCTCTTTGCTTGGCCTTCTTCTCCGTATGTCTGTGTCTTCTCCTCTTCTCATAAAGATCTGTCACAGCATTTAGGGCCCATCCTGATCTAGTGCGACCTCACCTGAAATTGATGCCATCTGCCAAGACCCTATTTTCAAATAAGATCACACTCACAGGTACCACCCATTAGGACTTGATCATATCTTTTAGGGGATTCAATTCACCCACTGCAGTTGGCTGGCCTCTATTATGAACTCTTCAGGATGAAGATGCTGCCCTAGAAATCTGGGAGCCATGAAATGATTAAAACCTGCTCAGTAAAGTTTAGGACGTCCATCTCACTAGGAAGCAAATGATAAATGGAAGAAGTTGGTACAGGTTTCCAAATGGCTTGTCCTGGCCCCCAGACCTGGGTCAAGCCAGGGATACTCTTTCTTCAGAACAGTGTTGGACCATTTCCTTGGGGTTGCCATATAAAGTACCATGCAGGGGGTGGTATAAGGCAACAGAATTCATTCCCTCCCAGTCCTGGAGGCTAGAAGCCTGAGACCAAGATGTCAGCAGGAGCACACAACCTTGCTCTAGGGAAGGATCCTTCCTTGCCTCTCCCTAAATTTCTGGTGCCCTCTGACAATCGTTGATGTTCCTGGACTTGTAGCTAGATCATTCAATTCTATTTTATGTGTCTCTGTGTTCTGTCCTCTTCTTACTAAGTCAACAGCCATTGGCTTGCTTCTTCTTGGCTCTCAGTTCAGTGGAAATGGGGAAACTGTTTGAGAGGACAAGGTAGTCAGCCCAAAGAGAGATGATGATGACATAAAGCAGGGTTGAAGTCATGAGAAATAGTGAGATTCAGGACATAATTAACACCCACCCTAATCTCATGGTCATGAATTGAGGGGCAAATCCATTCAACCCAGTACAGATTCTGTTACCAGTAAGATCCCTCCCATCTGCCTGACTCTGCGATAAACTTTTCCTTGAGAATCATTGCTGACCTTTCCACCCAGCTACTTCCTTACAAAGCACGCAACCACTTCCCAACATCCACCACAATTTCAAGTCCAGCGCCATTTTGAAAATGTCATAAGTGGTAAACAATTTTGGGGTGGGGGGTGGGAGCGCAGACTTTAATTCCTCTGAAATTTTTTAACTTGATAACCTCCTCACTTCTGGACTTGAATCTTCAGTGGACCCTTCTGAAAAACCACCTCCAAGGACCATGATATCTTGTATTCAGGGCAGGAAAACCAAACTCTGGTTTCAGTTTCTTTGTCCCAGTGAATAGAGAACTTGAAGAAAAGTGCTCCGTGCCTTTTCCAGTCATATTCCTTTATGGCCTCTTCTAACCACAATTCTTTACGAGTTTCTTTTCCATCACATTTCTGATGAGTCTTTTTACTGCTTTGCACGACAAAATACAGCAAATCCTAAAATATGGATGTCTTGTTCTTGTGAGAAAATGGAAAAGTTCACAAGAAAAGAAAATGACATAAGATGAGTGAGTCCATTCTTAGCAATGGTATTCAAAAGTAAGGAGATTAGATAATGATGCAATTAGAGCCCATTTCTATGGTTTTCTATAATTTTGAACATTTGCTGACTTCTGTGACTGGTTTGGTATTTATTCTTATATCATATCAATTTAAAATCACCCTGGATGCTATGTCCAAGAGGGGTGACAAATTATGAAGAAAATATGTTCGGCGGAATTTTAAATGAAGCTCTCTCATTTTGACCTCAGATATGGTTATGAGGCCAGCCAATCATTTCAGTCTTTTTTATTCCATCATTTGTTTTAAATATTTAAATTACATTTCTTCTTATTTTCCTAATGAGAATGTCTTTGCATCTAGTACATAATAACTGACTAAAAATGGCTTCCTTCTTTTTGTGTTTTTTGGTCCAGTGGAAATGGGGAAACCAATTAGATGGTCAACTCAAAGAGATGATGCTGGCTGAAAGGAGGGTGGAAGTCACGAGAGTTGGTTGGGGGGGGCAGGGATTCAGGACATATTTTAAGTCTGAGCTAACAGGATTTGTTGATGTCTGGGCCAAAGGTGCCATCCTACAGAAAGCAATAGGTCAAGGATATCTCTAAGATTCTATGCGTGAGGTTTCTATAAAGTCAGAGTTACCAGGCTACTGGAACCAGGATCTGGCTGGGGCTCAGGGAGGACCTGGGCAGGATTCTTCTTGGGCCACAGGTTACCTTTATAGTAGCAATTCCAAGTTGGCTTCCTATTAAAGGGAACAGATCACTTAGACTATATCACTGGTTCTCAAAGTGTGATAGATGCACTCCCTATACTAACAGGATTATTTTAAATTGAAAAAACCCTACTTCATAACATAGCTTCATCCCAAGTCATAATTCATGAAATGATGGCTTTGAAGGGCATATTTTTAAATTATAATTTTCAGGCATTCATTTCATTGAGAATTATGTATACATGTGTGCACATGCACATATTTGTGCACACACACACACACACACACACACACACCAGCCCATCAAACCCATAATCATATGGATCATGACTTAAGGGTGAGATTCACTTAAAAAAAATAGCCCCCTTTTTTTAAGCATTAGGAGAATCATAATTAGATTCTAGAACATAGTAAAAATTATGAAGGTGGCCCACATACCTGTGCAGTTTGAAAACACAGAATTATATCAAGACTTATCTGCATGCCTGAAAGTGACAAGAGAATAAAACTCAAATTCAGTTAGTGGGAAGTTCTTCTGATCCACACGCTATATACTTCCACAAATCAAGGCGACAAACTAGCATAAAGCAAGGAGATAAAATGACAGAATCTGAGGGGTGATGTGAGTGGTACTTATTCCCCAAATGAAATAATGACTTACTAAAGGAAACTTGAGTGAGGGAAAACATTGATAATTGTCCAATAAATCTTTCCATGACCTCCCATTAGTCATCGCAGCGTTTTTGTCTCTTTTTAACCTACTAAGGAAGGGAAGTAAGATGTAGCACACAGGCAAGCAATGGCTGGAGCCACACAATGGAGCAGAAAATCCGCGGGTTCCCCATCTCAGGAGAACTGCAGGTCTTCCTTTCCAATGGCAGCAAGACTATCAGATCAGATATGAGCCCAAGTAGATCACCATTCGCCCATGTTGGAACTTTTGGAAAATGCTCTTGGGCTGCCCAGAAATCATGTTTTCTGTGCCAGCCTTGGGACAAGGATCAAGTCATCTCATAAGCAACAGAATTTGAAATTTTCAGAAACTTTATACCTTCTCTCTCAATCTGAGACAAAAGCTGTGACTCTGGGTACCATATAGACTTGCCAGCTTGCCCTCATTTTGTTATTTATTCTTTTATTTACTGAGGGCTGCCTAGGATAACAGCAACAGAGCAAACACAATCCTCAAAGGCTTGAGTCTCACCGTCTAGCGGAAGAGAAGATGTTCGTCCAATTAATATGTAAATAATGGGCAATCTGGTTTGGTGTTTTAAGAAGTTCAAAGTGTTCTAAAAGCCTAGATTAATGAGAGTCTACATAGCCTATATCACCTAGTCTTGACAGATAGAGAAAGTTAACAGTAGGGGCTACGGTGACCTGAAGGCTTTACTGGGTTGAATGAAAATTCAAGAGGGATTTCTCCACTCACATCTGACAACTCAGCTGGGATGGTTGGAATGGCTAATTTAACTTTCTCACAGCACAGAAGTGTGTCAGAGTGGTCAGACTTTCCACACAGTCCTGACTTTCCCAGAGCCAGGATTCTAAGAGACCCACAGAAGTTGCAAGGTTTCTTATGACAGAGCTCGGAACTCATTTCTATCACATGCTATTGGTCAAAGTGAGTCACAGGCCTAGGACAGATTCAAAAAGATTGAATGTAGTCTCCTTCCAATGGAAAGGATAGCAGAGAACTTGTGACTATCTTCAGTCTTTCAGAGATGCTCTGGGTCAGTATGCCTCATGGAATCATGGTGGACTCTCTTGGCGAAAGGATATGCTTGGCTTCATGGAAAGAGATGAGGAGGCATCATAACTCTAGCTCAAAAATATACATTTGATCAAGGCTTCTGTGAGTCAAGGCCTTCTCAGAGTGCAACATTTTATAGTGCCTTTCAAGATCATTATCCTTGCTCTCTTCACATCAGCAAGACATCCCATGCGATGAGGTAGAGAAGGAGCAAATCTGTGAAGGGAAACTTCACCTCAGGTCAAAAATACGTATTTGCCTTGAGGGCTTCATAATTAACTCGTAAGTACCTCATAAGTAATTTTATTTTCTTCTTGTGGACTCTTAGCATATTGGGAAGTCCTACATCCTCTTGTGACTCTCTAAAATTAAATCAGAGCACTCTCAGTAACTTGGGAGCAAGACTGTTCTTGGCTCTTCCTTGCTTGTCCAGATTCCAGCGACTATCAGAGACCAGCAAACTTGCTGGTCAGATAGACGTTTTAGGCTCTGCAGGCCTTACAGGCTCTGTCGCAATTACTCAACTCTCATTACAGCCAAAGACAGTATATAAATGAGTGGACGTTTTGCATTCCAATAAAATTTTATTTGTAAAATCAAACTCTTGGCCATGGGCCATAGCCCACTCCTGGATTACATGATGGCTTCAGTTATAAATATTCTCCGTGTGTGCTGGGGCATCTCTGAGGACAAAAATATCCTAAAATGAGAGAAACTCCCGCTTCCACTATGTGATTCTGCTTAAAAGATAAAAAGAACGGGACCTGGATGCCTCAGTGGGTTAAGCATCCAACTCTTGATTTGGGCTCAGGTCACGATCTCAGAGTCATAAGATGGAGCCCTGCATCAGGTTCTGCGCAGAACCTCAGAGGGGAGTCTGCTTGAGATTCTCTCTCTCTCTCTCTCTGCTACTCCCCCCACTCTTGCACACTTTCTCTCTCTCTCTCTCTCTCTCTCTCTCTCTCTCTCTCAAATAAACAAATAAATCTTAAAAAAAAAATAGGACCTAATGCGAAATAGTAGCCAAGGAAAATTTCTCCCAGAATCTCTCACACCTTGAGCTGGAGGCCAGGAAAAAGAGTCTCTTCAAATTCACATGGAATTTGCACCTTTCCCAGAAATTCTGTCCCAACAGAATTTTCCCTGTTTCAGTATAGACTGAACATTCATAATGGAGTTAAACCCCTGCAGATTCCTTCTTTCCTGACTGGACTCAATTAGTGCATTTGAAAATTAAATCAGTGTTTTCCAAAATGTAAAAAGTAACCCCCTGGTAATAAGTGAGAAGACTTAAAGTAGTATGATTCAGGAGTACTTTTTATTTGAACTGTCCATTTCTTGATTATAAAATTTATTTTAATATGTATTTCAAAAGGAGAATTGCCACCTGGAAACTATTATTTTACAGATGCTGCTAAGGATAAGCTAAGAAGGTATTAACATTTTTGAAAAATGAGTGGGTTAAATAAAATGACTAAAGAAAAATATTAGGGCGCCTGGGTGGCTCAGTGGGTTAAAGCCTCTGCCTTCGGCTCAGGTCATGATCTCAGGGTCCTGGGATCGAGGCCCGCATCGGGCTCTCTGCTCAGCAGGGAGCTTGCTTCCTCCTCTCTCTCTGCCTGCCTCTCTGCCTACTTGTAACCTCTCTCTGTCAAATAAATAAATAAAATCTTTAAAAAAAAAAAAAAAAGAAAAATATTAGAGATGACTGAGAATGGGGGATGGGGAGGGATTGTGGACAGAGGAAACAAATGATTCTTTCTCGGAAAACACTGGATTCAGTGTCTCCCCTCTCACCGTGGCTATCCCAACGCTGGACCGACCCCTCAGTGAAGACAGCCACCATGTGATTTTCTGTTTATTTGTTTTGTTTTTTTCATCTCTCACCTGGCACAGTGTTTGCTACATAAAAGGCCCTCGGTAAACATAGAAGGAACAAGTAAATTAATTAAGTTGTCATACAAATTATTAGGTTAATTTTGAGTCGTGGAAAGTAATCCAACACAAACTCAAGGATGTAGTATTTCAGATGCTCCCGAACACAGTCAGAAGTTCGCAGAGCGGAAGGGATGAGCTTGTTTCAAATCAGTCAATTAGAAGTGGACAGTCCCTTGGGATGTCTTTGCCAAGAGAAGCCCAATGGTGCCATAAATCAGGATGTCTAATTGAAGCAATGTTTTAGGAATTAAATAGCAATTAAATCAAATGGGAAACTTTCTAAGGGACACCTTTGACACTATGGGGGAAAAGTCAAAACAACCCCTAGAGTCTATGGGAAAAAATGGCTCTCTTCCAAGGAGCTTGCTGGTTAATAATTATCAGAGACATCTATGATTAAAATCCTCTTCCTTCCAGAGGCTTTATGATCTTGCCACAGACCTTGCCACAGATCTTGCCTCACGCAAGATCATAAGACAAAGCAGAAAAATCGCTGAGGTGCCATAAATGCAGCAAAGCACTGATAAAGGATTTGGAAAGGGCCAGGGTAGCCCTGAGTTTTGGCCTGCCGAAAACTAGTTTTGAGAAACCAGTTCTCAGAATAGAAATCGTAATCTGTGTCTCTTTACCCAGGGAAAGTGATTCGGATCATTTCAACATTAATGTCACTGACTTCAAGGGAAGCCCAGCTTGAAGGCTGATAGTGTGTGTGTGTGTGTGTGTGTGTGTGTGTGTGTGTGAGAGAGAGAGAGAGAGGGAGAGAGAGAGAGAGAGAGAGAGAGAGAGAGAGAGAAAGGTTTATCGAACATTATGGTCTATTTGTCCAGTGTTTCCAAAAATGTGGGTCTCATCCTACCATCTGCAAAAGAGGTTATCTTAGCTAATATTACTGGGAGGGGGCACTTTGCAATTAAACAATTAAAAAATTAAACGTATCGTCGATATTATGAATTGTTGCTTGGAATGAGGTGCATGTTTTTAATGTGTTAATTTTTCTGCGGAGTCTATTTGGGAAATGATTGAACATGGGGATAGTGCTCAGGCACGGTAAATTCATGAAGGTTGTTTCCCAAACAACCAAGGATGGTGAGCACTGTAATACAGCAGAGCTGGGGCCATTTCTAATACACCATGCGAAAGAGGGAGTCCACATCCTTTGTGCAATAGAACACAATGAAGACAAAAGTAGTAACGGAGGGGAGGGGTGAGTATAGACTGAGGAGGCAAAATTCCCATTCCAAGTTGAGATTATCCAGGTGGATTATCTAACTGATCGGTTTGATTATGAGATTGTTGAAAAATAACCTTCATTGCCAGCATTTAAGTGAACAAGTAGGCAAAGTCTTATATTTCAGAGGGATCATTTATGTGATGGTTCAAGAGAGTAGCCACTGTGTACATCTCTACTTTTTAATAATAATGACTGTTATCACTATTTTATTATATGATTATTATATAACTAGAGCTAAGAATTCGGGTTACCATTCAAACCCTATGTGGAATCTTGAATTAGTGGCTCTAATCCAGGATCCATTCCATGTTCAGTAGCTGTGTGATTCTGGGTGACTCATGCCTCCCCTAAGCCTTGGTTGTGTTGCCTACAGTATGAAGAGAACAGTTCCCACATATGATTGATGATTAAATCAGAGAATGTAGACAATGTGTATGAAACACCAAGCGTGAAGTAGGTCCACGGTGCATGCCAATGCCCCCTGGTTCTTCTCCAGAGAGAATTCGTCCACAGTAGACCCTTGATTATCTGAAAGGTAGCTTACAAATCTTTAAGGATACCAGTTCCACACAACGTCCTCTCCATCCGTCTTAGATTTCCCGGGTTAGAACTATCATTTTCTAGATCTCCCAACTCTCTCTTTGTCCCCATTGCTCACTTAGCCATCTGCTTCCATTGGGCAGCCATTCTCACAAAGGAACAATGTTTTGGTAACTTAAGAGTGACATCGGTCAGCCAGCAATTTCTTCTCAGCTGAGCTCCGTGTCCTTCTTGGGAACAAGGGAAATGTTGACTTTTCTTGGGGACAAGGGGGACGTGGGGTGTTTCCAAGAACTTCTCCGAGACCATGAAAATCAAGGCGGGGCTGGCTCATGCCAAGATGGAGGACGGAGCTCGGAAGGCGTTCCCAGCGCTGCAAGGGATGGGTCTCCTCCTGACCTTCAAGTTTACCGAAACGAATTTTTTCATTGTCCACCTAGACTTAACCCCAACTCCAGAACCCTTCCTCAGAGATCTAGCCCAGCGTCTTTGCCTCCTCTTTCCTGAGACTCCTTCTCCTCACCAAATCCTCACTTTTCTTACCACCTCTGGGGCCAGGGTGAGGGATGAAGGAGGGTAAAGCCTGGCTCTGAAAGCATTTTATCAAATCTATCGCTTATGCCAGACCCTTGGGCTCCTTTGTGACTATCCCCCATCCGCATGGAGAACAGTCAAGAAAAAGAAATCAACAAATCATCCCAATGTTAGCCCACCACATGAGACAACACAGCACGGGGTGCTGAGGTGTGGGTGGGAGCAGGGGGCCGGGGGGCACAGAACAGCGGTAAGGGGAAGTCAGATGAGACAAGAAATAGAAGGTTCAGGATAATGATATTCGAATTGCTCCTCTGGAGCCCCGGTGGCCTTTCTCAGGTATCCCGTGGGTCCCTGGAGCCTGCAATTTCCTCTCTGGCTTCTGTCACTCAAGCCTACAGAGACTGGAACCATACAGTCACACAAGATGAATAGTAACGACACATGTGACCGCCAAACCTGAGACTCTGGGGACCCGAGAAACAACCTGCTGTGAACGGGAGAACAAAGTCCTACAGCTTGCGTAGGATTTTCCATCTCCTAGTTCTATGACCTTGGGCAAGTCATTGCTTCTCTCTCGGCCTCAGTTTCTTGATCTGTAAAATAAGACATTAGCCCCGACTTTACAGGGCTTTTGAGAGATTATCTATGAAAACGCTTTGTATACCAAAAAGCCCATGTATTGTTTTTATTTGTGGTCTGCAACTAGCTTCAATACAGCCCCTAATCCTGGGCTGTATCCTAAGAGTCTTAAGGGGT
The DNA here is from genome assembly GCA_002007465.1 of Ailurus styani. Classification (NCBI taxonomy): domain Eukaryota; kingdom Metazoa; phylum Chordata; class Mammalia; order Carnivora; family Ailuridae; genus Ailurus; species Ailurus styani. The sequence continues at coordinate 2,152,901 of LNAC01000171.1, forward strand.
GGCTAGATCTATGACTTTTATTTTACAACTATTTGACCGTTACGAAAAACATGCACTTTTTCCATTTCCTCCTAAAATACCCCGTTTATTTAAGCTTACTAGTTATTTCAATTCTGGAACTTTACCATGACAAATGATCAGTTGTTCCTGTAATGTAATTTCAGGAGGTAACCAAAAAGCTTAGCTTCCTAAAGAAGCCAGAGCTAACTTGTGCAATTTGGACTGTTCCCAGAACACTCTTCAGGATGACATGGGAATTCCACCTGAGAATCTGCATTTCACCCTCTTGCTATTTTGGAAAACCTAAACCGGTCGGAATGGTGCCCCTGGGAAGGCCCCCATGACCTTGGCTAAGGGGAGGTGTGAGAGCCAACCAGATTCCCCGAGGAGCTATGAAATGGAGGGATTTCTTCCAGAAATACAGCGAAATTTATGTGGGGAGCACACAGTTGGGAGCTGGGAGCTGGTCTTGCTTAGAGACAAATAGCAGGAAGCAGCAGAACAGGGAGGAAGGAAGACATTCATTACCGCAGGCGGGAGATTTGACTAGGACTGGAAACCCCAGAAAGAAGGCAGGCGAAAGTGCTGTCCCCAGAACTGCTTCATAAATAAATCCCTTCACTTCCAGCCATGCACAGACATATTTATTTAAATCAAATTAAGATTAGAATACAGCATTTTTTTTTTTTTACTATTTTATTTTTTGGCCAGGAAGGCATTGTACATTCCATTATCATCTTGTTTTCCGGCCTCGTTTTGTGACACTCCGGAAATTCTGCCCTAGCAGCATCTGTAAAGTGTGTGCTGGATTTGCCAACTGCGGTCCTGACAACGGGTCCCCACCTTACCACTTCCCAGCTGTGTGACTTCAGCAAGGAGCTTGACCTCTCTGGACTTGTGTTCAGTTTTGTAAAATGATGACCATGGCTGTTGGACCCAGTTCTAAGTGCAAATAAATACTTCTTGTTCAGAAAAGATACAGCCGTGATGAGCCACGGGGTACCTGCCTTTCTTAGCGCTCTCAAATCAGCGTTTTTAGGCATAAACAGAGGACGCTCCTAAAACTGCGGTTCAGTGACATTATATTTTCTCATGTAAAGGAATCAAGGAGTCCATCTAGACCTAGTGGCATAGGAAAATTATCCCATGGATAGTAAGAATAAAATGGAATGGAAACGAAAAACGGAAAGGTGATAAACCTTTCTCGAAAGGGGTTTTTATCACTTTGGAACGTGGTATTACTACCTTGTGAACGTTCAGCTTCTCAGAAATAAAGAACAGAGGACAACTCAGAAGCAAGTCTCTCACACACGCTCCAGCCAAGGAGGTATCTTCGCCCCCACAGGAAGAAAAAGGCCAGCCCAGGATAGGATGGTGACCTACTGCTGGGGACCATTCGGGTCCTCCTCCGTGTGGAAAAGCATATTGCGGCCATAAACAGTGAAGGCCGAGCTCGGGGCTCGATGCTGGGCTGGGGGTGGGGGTGGGGGATGGAGACACCGTTCTCCATTCAGGCAGCGTGATGACAAGGCTTTCATATTTCAAACATTCCTCCCGAATATTTTTCTTACCCGCCTGCCACCCCAGAGATGTTTTTAAGGTCACTGATGGACCTTGAGTTTTAATCCAGGGTCCCCAGACGGAGTTCTACTCCATTAGGCAGTAACTGATCTGCGAGGGGCTCTGCTCATTCATTCCGATCAGTCTGATTGACCTCGGGCACCGGGTGGGGGGCGAGGGGTGATAACCAGGAGGAGCAAAGCCGGGGCCTGCTGGAGGCAAGAAGGAGCTTGGACCTTCTGAGGTTCCAAAAAGAAGGTTCTGGAGCGAGGATCTAGTGGGCAGAGCAGGACAGGGGTCTCGACCAGCAGGGCCAGAGCCGGGGGCCAGCTCACCCCGGACACNGCCCCCAGCCCCGACTGCAGCCTGCGCCCTTAGTCACCCATCTGGAGGGAGCCCACCGCCTGGGCCTCAGGGTGGCCCGAGCGTCCCAGCTGCAGTGACAAGGCTCTGTATTTATATAACAAGCCTTGCTCCGGTATTTTTAGGCCCACTGTTTAGAAACACACAGAGGGGGGAAGAAAGAGAATAAATATGGAAATCAAATGTAAAAACTTCTGGCTCTTGCAACCAGCTTCCTGGGGGAATTTTCCTCTGTGTTCTTTCCACTTCTTCCACTCAGCAGAATGACTGCTAGTCATTAAGGAAATCTGTGAGGCGCTCACGGTACAGGAATTGTACACCGAGGCTCCCATCCTCATTTGCATATCCTATTTTTTGATTGGCAGCTGTACATGAAATGCCATATCAGTTGAAAGTATGTTGTGAGCCGGCACTAATGATCCCGTAGCTCCAGGGAAACCTGCCATATTGTAATTTGGCTATCAGGCATGAAAGAAATAATTCTAAGTGCCAGGAATGCAAGACTGAATAAATGTTTCACTGCTGCAGGCTGCCAAGGGTGACACTTCTGATTCAGTATAAACGAATGCCCCGTTGCCTTTGGGGTACCGGGAGTTTGCATTGTATCTGAGCTGTGTGTATAAAACATTAGTCTAAGAAAATGGCTTCAGTGTAAGATGGGAAACAGAGGCCCGCTCCCAGAAGGCTGCGGAATGTTTACAACTAATCACTGGATGAAAGGGTTTTGCTACCTTCTATAATGACAGGCAAACAGGATTTGCTTTTCCTGAGATGGAGAATAATGGCTACGTTAACTCTGCCTCGCCTCGCCTTTTTTTTTTTTTTAATGAAATGCTCTTTTGTAAAGAAAATCACATCTGTTTCCTTTTATATATGAAAGGGATATAAATCCTTTTCTTCCTCCCTCTGTGTGAATAGCCTGTTGGTGTACCTCAGAATTAAATAATCCTTTCTGATGTCACCAGGATTTCTAGGGGTCTGGAACGATGGCTGTCCCTTCCTCCTCCTTGGCTTCTGGCTTCCCACGCTGGCCCGCACGGACAGGAGCTTTAGGAGTGGGGAGCCAGCCCTTTCGCTGGAATTTTCATTAAGGTCCCAATGCAAATTGCGACCCTATCTGGCTCGCTGGGATCTCACTTTCTGTTCCAAACACCCCAGGCAGCCCCCGCACAAAATGCAGACAACCATCGTCCGAAGAGCAGTGCTCTCCTAGAAGAAACGACACCAGAAGGCAGTTGGCTCCTGCCTGAGGTCTCACTCGGCCCTCCGGGTCCTGGCTTGAGGATCACGTTGAGAGGGGTTTTCTTTTCCCTTGATGCTGTGTGGAGATCTTCAAAGAGGGTTTCTACCTTCGGACTTCCTTCCTTGGACACCATTCAAGGACAGATTCACGTACCTGCTTAGACAGGACAAAACGACAGCCAGAGGAAATGCCAGAGTCATTCTGCACCACAGGCAAAAGCCAGCGGGGGTAAAGCAAGTCAGGTTTGGGGGATGTCCAGACCTCTGGGAGTGACGGTTCTCCATTTGGGAAGAAACCAGCCTGACTCTTCGGGCTCCACTTTTGATCGAAAACTTCATTACTGCTCCTCACCTTCATGCTGGTAGATTTGGCAAACGCAGTGGTAAAAAGCTAAGGATACGCTAAAGATCATGAAGATCATGAAGAGTATGGTCAGACTTACCCATCTCGGCCCAACCGACTGAGATCTCTTCATACCAATCCCTTGAGCAGGTCTGTTGCATTTTTGAAACATTTAAAGACTCAATAACAACACACCAAATATCTGTTGAGCACCTCCTATGGGTGGAAAAGTAGGTTATACGCTTGTGATAGAATACACAGGTCCCATAAGATACAGCATTTACAATGTTTCTATTCCATAGGGGAAGGGTTTTTTAATTGGGAGTAAGAGACGCTGAAGATGTCGTTAATTCAAACTCACATTTTTTATGCCTTCATTTGACATGGAAATTACTGAATGTTGGCTCTGCGGCAGGCTTTGGGGATATAAAAATAAATGAGTCTGGGCCTCTGTCCTCAAGTAACTCATAGTCCAATGGGAAACGCACACCCAAACACACAAACAAATAACAAACAAGCCCACTGTGATGGCACGCGCACTCAGTGGGTCCAGAGAACAATGGGTAAGAGCAGGAAGATTGTGGTCACAAGGGAAAATGCCAGTTGAGAACTACAGGATGCCTGTGGCCAAGCTCTCATCTGTCACTTTCAAAGAACACTGCAGATTTCCATTTAAACTCAGAAAGCCTGTCCATGCGCCTGCTCAACCCTAGCTACTCTACTTGGTACTTTGACATACGTTATCTGATTTAATTCTTCCAATGGCAAACCATTCACCAATATTAAGATGAAGGAGGTTCAGTATTAAAACAAAATGACGTGAGCCCTGCAGGCCGGCAAGACCAGACCAGAATGCTTGACTTTTTCCCCATTTGTCATCAGAGATTTTATAAAGGTGTAATTGTTTGAAGGCCCACACATCAGCATAGAGTGCCCTCAGATTCGTTCCTTTAATGCAAATCAAAACTTCTTAAACACGAGCAAGCCTAACGATGACTAAAATGGAGAGTTGACTCTACAAAACCGTTCCTGTTGTATTGAAGGGAGATTTAAGGGATTTCCCTAGGTTGATTTTGTTCTGCGAAGTTTTTGCTTTAAGCACTGACTTAGAGTGCAAATCCTACATGACCCTGTCTCTACTGCCTGTTTTAAGGGCCTTGAAAACCCTGAGGAAATTGTGTCTCACTCCAGATTAGGCCTGGAGGAGGGGTAGTTGTGGAAGGCTTCATTGAGGAGGTGACTTTCCATGATGAAGAAATGAGAAGAGAAAATTCCAGGCAGAGTGACCAGGACAAGCAAACGCCCGGAGATGACAAAATATGCATGCTCCTGGGTTCAAAGGCTGGAGGCAAAGTAGTGACAGAGATGAAGCTAGAAAGGGAGGCAGGTGTCTATGCTCTGCTGTTTGGACATTATTAGGTTGCCTACCCTCTTGTTTCAAGATCTCTAGACCTGTGCTTTTCAAAGGGGGTGAGTTGTGAAGAGATCAGGAATGCTACTAATATCCAACACTACACAGGATGGGCCCCCATGACAAAGAATTATCCGGCCTGAAATGTCCTCGGAGTTGAGGTTGAAAGAACCTTTCCTAGACCCTTCTGCCCCTAGACCATTTCTATTTGTGTCCGTGTTCTTCTGCTGTCTCAGAGGTAAATGAAAAGCTGGTTTAAACTTTGTATCTTGGAATAAGGATGTCTCGGGGCAAATATTTATTTGGAATTCCCGTTTCCTTGTGAGCTAGGCCAGGGTGGGGAGTGGGAGGCAGGGCAGAGAGTGACTTTAGAGAGAAATATTAACCTTGCAAATGTGCACATTTTCAATTCACATCCTAGTGACAGGCTACAACTTGTAATCAGTATAAAATGATTTTCCGGGAGAGTAAATGCTTATTTTCACTGTCTTGATGTTGGCACTGGATTACTTGGTATTAATCCCAGGGTGACACAGTCACATTTGGAAGCCGTGAGATTTATTTGGATGTCTTGTGGGGCCAGGGGCAGCCTTCATTTTACATCCTTGATCTTGGAGCATTTAAATAATAGAGCTGCTTTCCTATATGCACCAGTGGTGTGAAAAGAAAGTCATCCACCCAGGACGATTCCAAGAACCACACGGCCAGGGGAAGGGAGGATGGGATGTCACCATATTTGTCGTCAAACCCACGCTTAGCAGCCACAACTACTATGACAACAAACAAAAGGCACTTATTAAACATCAACTGTGTGATTCTGCCCTAGCACAAGAGAGCAAGAAATCTGAGAGCTTGTAACCACAGGCTCCGCGTACATGGTAACAGCCTCTTCTCTGGCAGGTGCCCACACCATGAGGCTAGGCTTGGTGTAATTGCTCTGAGCAAACATCTGCCATTACTATCTCTCATTCCTACCTCCCATAGCTTTCATTGAGAGCAGAAGTCAGCAAACCTCTTCTATACATGGTTACACTATAAATATTTTCAGTTTGCCAGCCATAGGCTTTCTTTTGCAGTTCCCCAACTCCAACACAGTACGAGAGCAGCTACAAATAATATGCAAACAAATGAGCATGCTTGTTTCCAGTGACTGTGCTGTGTTCTAATAAAACTTTACTTACAAATAAGGCAGCAGAGTCAGATTTACCTTGGAGGCTGTAACTCACCAGACCCTCGCTGACAGGAGCTAGTACCATGTTTCAGAGACATTGCCTTTTGAATACTTAAGCAATACTGTTAAGAATCATAAAACTATTCTTAGGTTTTGACTCAGTAATTTCACATCTCAGAATCTAGTCCTAAGAATATCTCTTTGGTTCTTTACGTACAAGTTTCTGTACAAAGATGTTCACTATGGCAATACTTATAGTAAAAAAAGTTTGGCAATTTTATAGGCCAAAAATGGCATGAGAGAAATCTTATTCCATCACGGAACAATGGACTATTGGGCAGACTTTAAAGCTATCATTCCGAAGTGTTTTCATGAGCTATAGATGTGATGTTAAGTCAAGAAAAAGTGAGGTAGAAGTGGTGCATACAGTTTGAATCCAATTACGTTTACATCTGCATATTCATAGAAAATGACTCGAAGGAAATATACTCAATTGTTAAGTATGGTTTATCTCTGAATGATGAGATTATGGGGTGATTTTTCTTAAAATAAATCACAGCATGGAGTTATTTAAAAAAGGCAAGTGCTGGCATCGAACTGATTAACTTTGCTATTTCACTGGCTGGGCAGGTCACCCTTCAAAGTTACTTAAGCATTCTGAGCCTCAGTTTACTTCTTTGTAAAATGCGTATAGCATCTGACTTGCCAGATTGTTGTAAAGATTAACTAATGTGATACACATAAAGTGCCCAGCAAAGTTCTTGTCACATAGTAAGTACCCAACAAATGGTAGCTGGTCGTATCATCATTCTTTGTTCTAAGCAGTTTTGCATTTAGATTGTAGTGATGGTTACATATATCTACAATGGACCCAATTGCATGCGCACACACACACACATTATCAAACAAGGTCTATACCCTGGTTAACAGTATAATACCAGTGTCAATACCCTGGCTTTGATATTGTACCACAGCTGTACTAGATTGATGTCACCCTTGGCGGACTCTAGGAGAAGGGCACCTGAAACTCTACTGTTTTTGCAAAATACTGTGAGTCTGTGAGTATTTTAAATCCAAAATCCTTTAAAAAAATTCATTAAATCTCTTAAATGATTCCAGCTGCTTCCATAATTTGCCTCTTCCGCCCACCCAAGGGAAATAGGGAGCTGTAATGAAGGGCTGTTTGGTCTCTTTGCAAAATGTAACACCCGGAAGCTGAGTGACTGTTCTCCTCCAGGTGAATCAGAAAGGCAGCAGGGAAAAAAAACAAAAACAAAATCAAGTCACTGAATATTCTAGACTCTTCCCAGCAGGTGGTCCTGCCCCAGAAATTGTCCTGTGTTTTCTAGGGTTAATATTCCTTCAACAAGGAATGTGTCCCATCCTTTACGTAGATGTGTGTGGAAGGTATTCCCTGGGTAAAAGTCTCAGAACAGAGCCCAGAATTCCATGAACCAATATTCCCAGGGGAAGTTGGGTATAGAAGAGTCAGGGAACAAGCAACCCTCTCAAAGAAAATGATCATTGTTCAAGTGTTTTCACATTAGTATTAGTTTTATTATTTTTACATGCACTATTAAAACTGAAAATAGGTTTTATATAAATTAAAAAAACAGGCTTGGAGCTAGTAAAGTTACAGCTGTGCTTGCCAAAGATTCGATGCATTAATTCAACAAATATCTGCTGACTGTCTACCATGGGCGGACACTGTTCTGGATGCTGGAGACGTGCTAATGAGCTAGACTGATTCAGTTTCTGCTCTTGAAAGATGTAGTCTCGGTCAAAAAGCAATTGATTGTTTAGGGAGCCTGACTGGCTCAGTCCGTGGAGCACGAGAGTCTTGATCTCAGGGTTGTAAGTTTGAGCCCCACGTTGGGTATTGAGATTATTTAAACCTAAAATCTTAAAAAGAAAAAAGTAATTGTTTGTAGCCTGAACTTTCCCACTTGCTTGCCATGGGCCCTAAAAAGCTACCTGGACTTTGATCTCCTCCTCTATAAAATAAGATTTTGGCTTTGTACAGGAATGACAAACACACGTGCTCCCTAACTCCTACCTCTTGTTTCTGAGTCAGACATCACTAATCAATCCTGGCATTCTTTCCCACTGAGTTTCAAGGAAGACAGAGACATCCTTGAGAACAAATTGTCTCTGTTGGAATTGTGAGTGGGTAACTCTTTGTTGTGGAAGGCTGCTCTGTGCATGATAGGATGTCTAGAAGCAGCTGTGGCCTCTACCTTCTCGATGCCAGTAGCTCACCCTGTCCCCTCTCTGTTGGACAGCCAAAAATGTCTCCAGGCATTGCCAAATGTCCCCCGGTGGGAGGGGACCATGACTCCAACTGAAGACGACCACACTATGTGGATGCTGCCAGCAATGAGACTATCTTGGGACCAGCTCGTTTCCTGCCATCGTTTCTGACCCTTATGTTCCAAGACTCTGTCAGTCTAGGAAGAGTGAACCATCCGGCTTGCTTGCTTGCTTTGAATGATGCAGGGGAAACAAAAATTTTTGATGGGAAACAGAGGAGGCACAAAGAGATTAAATAACTTGCCCAGGGTGCATAGCTGTTGGAGGTACAGCTGAAGGCAAACACACAGCCTCTGAGCCTGTTGTGACCTGTCCACTGTATGCTCTCAGTCTCCCCAAATGACTGGCCTGAGCATGCCAGTCAGACAGACCATCCACAAGGCAACCGGGAGCCTGGACTCATTGGGAAGCATTTGTCTCCAAAACATGGACAAATAAGCGTTATTTTGTTCTGTTTTGTTTTTGGTTTTTGTTTTGTTGTGTTGTGTTTTTTGCTGAAGAAACCAATGTGGAGGAAGATCTCATGGGTAACAGGAAAAGAAGTGACACCCAAAGGCCTGCATTTGGGAAGCTTCCTAGAGTGTGTGCATGTTGAAGGAATAAAGAGATACATACGTAAATTCCAGAACAAACCTCAGCTCATTGAGGTCAGGCCAGTTCTGACATGGCGTGTTATCCTCAGGAGAAGTGCCCATCCATCACAGAAGATATTCGTAGAAAAATATAAATCTTTACTATAGCCTCTCCCAAAATGCCAGGGGGTGGGGCACCTGTTTAATTAAAAATTGCTTTTCTTTTCACCCATCCACTTTCCCCAAAACTCCAAGCTTCCTGAAATGCCAGCTGTCCCTAATAGCTCTCTCCAAAAATGCTCCCAAGTCCCCACCAAATCAGCCACCCCCGGCCACGTTGCTGCTTACCCCTTCCCCACCCACTTCCCTTGTCTTTCCACGTGTGACTTAGCCGCTCTGTGATTGTAAATGAATTAAGACAGCGTTACCTCCACCAACAGTGTAAGAGAGTTCCTCTTTCTCTGCATCCTCGCCAACATCTGTCATTTTCCGACTCGTTCATTGTAGCCATTCTGACCGGTGTGAGGTGGGATCTCATTGTGGTTTTGACGTGTATTTCTCTGATGCAGAGTGATGCTGAGTTTTTTTCATGTGTCTGTTGGCCGTTTGAATGTCTTTAGATAAATGTCTGTGCATGTCTTCTGCCCATTTCTTGACTGGATTATTTGGGTTTCGGGGGAGTGTTGAGTTTGATGAGTTCTTTACAGATTTTGGATACTAGCCCTTTATCTGACATGTCATTTCCAAATTTCTTCTCTCATACTGTAGGTTGTCTTTTAGTTTTGTCAACTGTGTCTTTTACTCGTATGTAGAATTTAAGAAACAAAACAGAGGATCATAGGGGAAGGGAGGGAAAAATAAAATAAGACAAAATCCAAAGGGGAGACAAACCATAAGAGACTCTTAACTCTAGGGAAAAAACTGGAAGGGGGGTATGTATGGGGATGGGGTAACAGGGGGACGGGCACTGAGGAGGCACGTGATGTGATGAGCACTGGGTGGTATATGCAACTGATGAATCACTGAACTCTACCTCTGAAACTAATAATACGCTATATGTTAATTAACCAAATTTAAATAAAATTAAATTATATAATTTGTTAAAAAGACACCAGTGGCTCCTTTGAATACTCTTCTCCCTCATTTCCTTTTTTTTTTAAAAGATTTTATTTATTTATTTGACACAGAAAGAGAGAGATCACAAGTAGGCAGAGAGGCAGGCAGAGAGAGAGAGAAGGAAGCAGGCTCCCTGCTGGGCAGGGAGCCCAATGCCGTTCTCAATCCCAGGACCCTGAGTTCATGACCTGAGCCGAAGGCAGAGGCTTTAACTCACTGAGCCACCCAGGCACCGCTCTCCCTCATTTTCTAATCGAAACAGCAAGGCCCAAGAGCCATGCTGGTGGAGAAAGTTCTCTCTGGCATACAGGGAAAGGAGAGAAGCTTCCCATACCACCACAGGGAGGGAGAGCTCAGCCACGCAAGATAGATGGTGAAATGCTACCGAGAATACAGAGAGATAACATTCAACCAGATTAATTCAATAATATCTGCAAAGGCACTTCAAAAAAGTGTAAAGCAAACTATAAACATATTGTATTCAAGAAGCAATTTCTGGAATAAAGAAAACGTGGCTTTTAGATGAACCTTGAAGAATTGATAGGATCCGGACCTATGGAATTAGCAGTAATGAGCAAGCAGAGGAAGAGTGGAGTCCAGATGGAAGCACCAGCAGAAAAGATTCCACACAGGAAAGGGTTGGGTGTGTTCAAAGAGCCTAGATCGGTCTCCCAAGTCAAGCTCCTTAAGCTTATTTCCTATCTGGGGCACTCTGTGACACATCTCCAAATGGAAAAATCATTCCCAGTCGAGCTAGCCAAATATCTTGAAAAAATAATGCAGAAATTATGAAGACATTATCCAGAGGACCCCAGCATTTCCTGTCTTGACAGTGAGGCTGGATTTGACATCAGCTAAGTCAAAAAGTTAAAAATAAAAGCTGTGGCCAATTCAAACTTCCCTTCCAACTGTTTTTCAATAATCTGAGATTGGGCTGTGGGACAGTGCTTGTAACCAATTTCTTCAAGCCATCTCCACACGACTCATGAATTCAAGACCACGGCCAAGTGCATGTGCCATTGGCTAATCTCTGTCCTGGGCTGAGGGGACAGCAAGGAACACTGAAACGAATTATGACTTCATTGGTTGGGCCACAAGGTGGTAAAGAGTCAACCAGGCTTTAAGAAAGAAACTGTTCCAATAACGTGCCAGATGACTTTGGGTTAATCAGAGAAATACAAGTTGAAAGATACAAAGAACTTTAAAGGGAATAATACAAAAATATTAACTCACCTGTGTACAATGTTTCCTGTGTGCCAGTCTGCTCTACCTGATCTCTTCCTGCCAATGACCCTAAAAGAGGCAGGTATGTATCCATTGCTCCCCCTCCTCACCGTATAAACTAAATTGGAGAAGTTAAGCAATTTGCCTCAGGTCACACCATCAGGAAACCAAAGGGTCAGCATGGGTCTTCCTAAGGAGCCTTCTGAGACAGTGAAAAAGGGAGAAAAACCCTGCCCCCAACCTTAAAAATTGCAGAATCCCTAGTGCAACCACTTCATTATTTCCAGGAAGACTAGTCATCCACAATCAAATGGAGCCAAAACCAGACCAAAACAAGGGTCTCTTGTTCCCAGGTAACACTCATCCTCCCGGGCATCAGTTTTATCATCTCTACAATGGGCATCAAAAATCTCTCAAATGATAACGTGTCTAGGAAAGCTCATCAGAAAGTAATAGCATGCTAAAAATTATTTTATAATGAGGAGTGTCTGAAGTCAGGCAAATTGGTCTGAATCAGCACTACCAATTATTATGAGCCTTATCCATGGGTAATTTAGATCCTCCCCTAATTATCAGTTTTTTCACTGATTAAACGAGAATAATAATCATACCTATCTCGCGAGGCTCTAGTGAAGATTAAATAATATTACCCATGCAAGGATAATATCCTTTGCACATAGTAAATGCTCAATAAATTTTAAATAATACTAAAGAAATCATAGCTACAACATGGGCTATGCTGTGCTTAATTACAACAAGATTGCAACACCTATTTCGATGAACCAGAGCCTTCCAGCTTGAGTAAGAAATAAAATAAATATGCAAACTACAGAACTTTAACCCAATAACGTGACCACTCCCTAAGTTTAGCATGTTACTGGAAATCGCTAATGGAGCGCTGCCCATTATTCATGATACGAGCAGTAAGGAATCATGCATAATGGAACAGAGTCCCTGCTAACAGCAGATTCACGCACGATAATTTAAACTTGTTTGTATGGAAATAAAGGACGAATCTTTGAAGTGAGCCTTAATGAGATTCTGCTTGATCTTCAGTGCATCCTGGGAGAAAGAGTTCAATTTTTCCTCCAGCATCTTGGTGGCGTGTAGGAAAGAAAGGGCCAGCTTAAATTATGAATGGCCCTTCCGTCTTTGTGATAGCAGGTGAGGAATGGGGGGTGCTCAACCCGGGGCACAGCGGAGATGGAGAGAGACGAGCACAGTTCTCCTCCAAGGTGGTTTCTGAGTCAGAAACTTGCAGGAGGGTTTGGTGGACGGGAGCCTCACAGAAAACATGCATCATGGAAAGATAGAGTTAGAGACCCTCCGAGACCAAAAGAAGCTGGTGGGTCCTGGTGGGAGATGCTGGCGTATCAGCCGTGTCCTGCCCCTCGTCACATTCTGCTCGTGCACGAAAGGGCTTCGGCTCCATCCCAGACCTGGCAAATGCTCGACACCACCTGCTGAGCAGCTCCCAATGTCCCAAGACATCTGGGGTCTGGTCAACTTGACCTGATGGTCGGAAGGTCCCAGGAAGTGAGATTGTGCTTTGGCGGACAGCTGAAAAGTGTGGGGTTTTGGAGTTTCTTTCTTTCTTTTTTTTTTTTTAAGACTTTATTTATTTATTTGACAGAGAGAGATACAGTAAGAGAGGGAAAACAAGCAGGGGGAGCAGGCAGAGGGAGAAGGAGAAGCAGATCTCCCGCCAAGCAGGAAGCCCGTTGCGGGGCTCGATCCCAGAACCCTGGGATCATGACCTGAGCTGAAGGCAGACACTTAACGACTGAGCCACCCAGGCGCCCCAACATTGGAGTTTCTTAAATCACTGATTTTGAAAAAGCTCAATTCAAAGCTATAGGCGCGGTCTACCTCACCGGGTGGCCGTGGCCGAGAAGACACCGCAGGTCCTGAGCCCAGGCTGGCCGCACAGTGTAAAGCACTCACGGTATGCAGAAGCCATTTATATTCTCTTCCACTTTATCATCAATTTAAGGCTTCTTCATGTCTGCGGGCTTTCAGGCTCAATTAATCGTAACTAAGCCTCTGAGACCAAGTGTTCGTTGAACTGCTTCTGCTGTCTCAACCCGGAGACACGGCGGAAGCTGCAGTGGCCGGAAATGGCACGTATTCAAACAGTATCTGTGCCACACCCCTTGCTCGGGACACTCCTTACGTGCCTGCGTTTAATGCATTAAATTTAACTGCATTTCCTCACTGTGGCCCTATACCGAAAAATATGCTTCTTAGCCCCATTTCACAAATGAAACAAACAGAGGCCCATAAGGCGAAGTTACTCGCTCCAAGTCACAAAGCCAGGAGGCAGTGGGATCTGGGATTTCGAAGCAGAAACTTATTTGATTCCTGGGTCCACCTTTGTGATCGTGGTCTATTCAGCTTCGCCCTCAACAGCTTCCCTAACCTTAACTAAACTCTCAGCTGAGCTCAGTGAAGGGAGGAAGTCCACACATACTAAGGAGTTTATCCCAATCCCTCCCCAATGTACAGATGTATCAAATAACGTTAGTGCCAGGGAGCTCTAACCCAGAGCAAAACCCAGCCGGAGGCTCTCCTGACCTCCATCACTGACCTCACACAGACTCAAAAATTCAGTTCCCAGCTGATTTTGCGTTGATTTTCTAAAGAAAAAAATCTCTCATTTTTTAACCAACATATACGGAGCACTTGACATGTACCAGACACTATGCTAAGGAGGTTTCATGCATTCAATCATTTACTTCTTCAAACCCTTATTTCCATTTTGCCAACAAGGCAGCTACTGCGACCCCTACGAATTAAGTAACCAGCCCAAGAACATGCAGCTGGGGAATGAGGCACCAGGACATGTTCCTGCATCATTCGTGTGAAAGGCACATGTTTACCTCTGGGTGCCTGACGCTGTTCTCGGCTTGGGAATACAGCAATGAACAAGACAGATCAGGTGCCTGCCCCCACGGAGCCTGCATTCTAGAGGCAACAGACAGGCTCTGAATAAATACACATCTGAGACAGTCTAGAGATCATTTCCATGAAAAAATTCAAAGTAAAAGAAGGAACTGGAAAGTGAAAATGCTGGCTTAGAGCAAAGAAGAATGTTGGAGAGGGTGATATTGGAACTGACACCTGAACAAAGTAAGAGAAGTGGGGAAACACTTTCATGGAGTGGGAGGGGGAGAGATCACATGCAAAGGCCCTGGGGCAGGAATGAGTTGGGGATATTAGGGAAACATCTAGAAGATGCTTCTGCCACAATCGAGGGAATGGAAAGACTGAATCATGCATGAGCATGTTGGACTCAAGTTAGAATCCAATTCTTATATACTCCTACCCATTACCCTGTCCTATGTATTCAAGTCTGCAAAATATCATCTCCAATCCTAACATCAGCTTTACCTAAGGGTCCTCCCCTCCGCCAGTTCTCTGAGTCTCTTTTTCATGAGGTTTAGGTAATTACCAAACAGAGATGCTCTGGATTCCTTTCTCTTTTGCAATAATTTGAATTGAAGTAGGATAAATGTCCACCAAGAGATGAGGAACAGAGAGGGATTCTCTGAGAAGCACCTGTGCACAGTACATTTTGATATTCACAACGGACCTGCTGACACAGGCCAGCCTAAATGTGTAAGGGGTGAGACTATCACGTCAGAGGAATATCAGTGTGGCTATTCCAACAGAAGGGCTTCCATCGCTGAGAGTGTGGGATGAGATGACACGTCCTGGTTTTCAATACCCAAGCATATCAATAACAGCCACGCCAGCCTCGGAGCCAGGCATGAGTCTTGCATATTTCCAGCTAAAGGTCTGAGGCTCTGAGTTTCCAGGCGGCGTCCTATCCTCTGACGGCAGTAACCCCGGTCTACTTTGGCTCTTTCCTCTGCCAGATAGATGCATTCTTTACACGTTTGATTACTAACTGCAACCATGAGCCCCCAAATTGTAATTAAATAAAATAAACAGGGCACTGGATGAGTATTTGAGGAAATGGCAATCTTTTTCATATCAAAATCTTTATGCGTTTCATCTCCTCATTATGCTAAGATGCTGAGAGAACTGGATTTTTAGAACATGACCTCGTCTTTGAGCTCAGGAAAAAAACACATTTCAAGTGGTCCAGACCTCGTGTCTACTCAATTACAAGTTCAAGCCAACCACCCCGACATCTAAGGGATGGCCTTTTTTATCTTTCTTGTTTTAAAGAGTAAGATTGGAATTTCATCATATTGAATGCAAACGGGGAAAAAGTACATTGCAGAATAAAACTCAAAATGCTTTTATGGAATTTTCATTGTAAGACAGCCTGTAATAGAGTTGACCTCATATTCACCTAAGATTTCTCTGGCTCCGAGTTCAGATTTCATGCCAATTAACATGTTAATGACATATATCATTTAAAGAGCTCATCATAACTTTTATCACATCATGTTACATCTATTTCCTTGTAATTAAATCAGAATTACAGGGTGTAATTACTTTTCTTTTCCTGAATACCCATTCCTTTTCAGACATTTAAATTCAAGTGCAAGTACTAAAAGACACTTGAAAGTAACAACCTAATAAAAATATTACCAATTAATGAAAGTGTTGGGTTTCTCCTACTATCCAGTTTCCTTTTTGACAATTCCTTTCTCCTGTTACACTTTGGATAACATGTAATGATTGGCGGTATCCAGTCAAATGCTTCGTAAGTTCTTTAAATCCTCAGGGCCCTACTTTCCATTAATATGCAATGCTCTCGCACATAAATATAATTACATACAATTATTAACGGAAAGGGATCAGATAAGGTTTATTAAGGAAATACCGATAATTACCCCCAAATCCAGCACCTCCCTTTACATGTTGACTCAACCGTGGGTTGGAGTCCACAACCACGCCAGCAGCAAGACAGCTATTGCCTTTGATCATCTGGGGAAGGTAGGGCTGATGGCAGGACCAAAAAAGGGATCCACCTCTGTGTAAAAGACTTAACTATGGGGGTGCCAGGGTGGTGGTGTGGGTTAAGCGTCGGATTCTTGGTTTCGACTCAGGTCATGACCTTGAAATGGTGGGATGGAGCCCTGCACTCAGCACAGAGTTTGCTTGAGATTCTTTCCCTCTCCATCCCTCTGCTCACTCTCTCTCTCTCTCTCTAAAATAAATACATAAAAACCTTTAAAAAATAAATACATAAATAAAATAAATTAAATTAAATTAAAGACTTAACTATGATAAAGACTGTGGGCCCAGAGGTTATTTTATTTTATTTTAATTTTTTCAGTGATCCAAGATTCATTGTTTATGCACCACACCCAGTGCTCCATGCAATACGTGCCCTCCTTAATACCCACTGCCAGGCTCACCCATCCTCCCAGCCCCTCCCTTCCATAACCCTCAGTTTGTTTCTAAGAATCCACAGTCTCTCTTGGTTCATCTACCCTTCTGATTTATCCCAATTCACTTTTCCTTTCCTTCTCCTAAAGTCCTCCATTTTATTCCATATGTTCCACAAGTAAGTGAAACCACATGATAATTGACTTTCTCTGCTTGACTTATTTCACTCAGCATAATTTCTTTCAGGCCCATCCATGTTGATACAAAAGTTGGGTATTCATCCGTTCTGATGGCTGAGTAATATTCCATTGTATATATGGACCACGTCTTCTTTACCCAGTAGTCTATTGAAGGGCATCTCGGCTCTTTCCACAGTTTGGTGATTGTGGACATTGATTGCTATGACAATTGGGGTACATATGGCCCTTCTTTTCACTACATTTGTATCTTTGGGGTAAATACCCAGTAGTGCAATTGCAGGGTCATAGGGTAGCTCTATTTTTAATTTTTTGAGGAATCTCCACTGTTTTCCAAAGCAGTTGAACCAACTTGCATTCCCACCAACAATGTGGGTTGGTGGGAATAAGAGGGTTCCCCTTTCTCCCCATCCTCTCCAACACTTGTTGTTTCCTGTCCTGTTAATTTTGGCCATTCTATCTGGTGTAAGGTGGTATCTCAATGTGGTTTTGATTTGAGTTTCCCTGATGGCTGGTGATGATGAACATTTTTTCATGTGTCTGTTAGCCATTTATATGTCTTCTTTGGAGAAGTGTCTGTTCATGTCTTCTGCCCATTTTTTGACATGATTATCTGTTTTGGGGGCATTGAATTTGAGGAGTTCCTTATAGATCTTGGTATCAGCCCTTTGTCTTTAGTTCATTTGCGAATATCTTCTCCCATTCCAGAGGTCATTTTCTGGCCACTGTCTTGTCTTCCAAACCTTCCCAAACACTGGCTTTAAGACTCGAGGCTAGATCACACTTAATTTTTGAACCTCATTGTAACTTCAAGGTAATAGCTAAGAAAATGCAAGTAATTTCCAGGCGTGTGAACTTCTATGATGACCTTTAAGAATTATGTGGGTGGAACTGCCAAGGACCAATATAAAGTATTTGTGGAATGAGGCACTGAAAGATGGGCAGGAAGGCGACTCTCCTGTTTTCAGGAAATTCTGCATACATAGATCAATCCACTCATTCATTCAGCAAATATTTATTGAGCACCTACAGTATGCCAAGTACTATTCTAGGCCTTGGTGATAAATAATATGATCAAGGTCATGGCGGCCAAGATGCCAACATCCATCCCATCCTGGGAAAGGAGGAGAGACTATAAAGTACAACAGAACAAATAAGAGAATTACAGCTGGTGATGAAGAGCCAAAAGGAAAAAATAACGGAGCTAGGTGATGTGATAAAAAGTGACGGGCTAAGGTGGGTTATTACAGACCGGATGGTCAGCAAAGGCGTCTCTGAGGTGCCTGATCTTTGAGCTGGGGCCGGAGTGACGTGAAGGAGGCAGCCAAGGGAGGCTCAGAGAGAACAGATGCGCCAAGTGTCAAGGTTCTAATGGGAAGTGAGTGTGATGTTTTGGAAAAACGAAGAGGAGGTGGGTGTTGCTAGAACAGAGTGAGCAAGAATACAAAGATGGCAGTAGAAAGACGGACCCACTTAAGAAGCTCTGTGGGCCATGAAGAGTAGTATAGATTTTTTTTTTCTAAGAGTGACAGGAAGCAATGAGAGGGTTTTAAGCCAGAAAGTGACATAATTCGAATTACATATGGAAAAGCAGAGTCGGTGGTGTGGAGCCTGAATTTGGAGGGGGCGGGCGGAGAAGCAAGCAGACGTTTAGGTAACGATTGGTGCCTTCAGGTGGCTTGAGTTAAGGAGGTGCCGGTGTAGAGGTAAAACCCACAGTGGGGCAGGTGGGTGGGCAGGTGTGAGGGTCCGCGAGCTCGTGGATGCCCTGGACTCTTCGCTGAACAAATGTATCTTATTCACTACAAGCCAGGCGCTCTTCAAAGGCGTGGGGCCGCGAAAGCGAACAACACAGACAATGTCCCTCACTCTCACATGCCTTAAACAAGGGAGAAAAAGAACAACCAATGATTACATAGCGTGTCAGTGATCATAGGCATGTCGACGAACACTAAGGCAGGGGCTGAGGGTGGGGAGGCTAGAGAATGAGGGAGAGCGACCGCTTCAGATGACAAGCCCAGGGACGGCCACACGCCCCTGGAGGGAGGGCCCCACAGCAGCTGGGACCTGGGTGAGGGGAGGTCAAGAACGTCAGCTCGTCCCACGTCTTCCTCACCCACCATGTCACCCCTCTTATCACTTGATGCCAACCCCGAGCAGAACTTGGCCCCAACTCAGTTTTCCTCAGGAGAACCCTCTCCCACCAAAGCAACAAGTAACATAGACACGGGCAAGTTTCCACAGGGAAACACAGAAGTGGGGTGACATCATGCTGCCGGACAACACCCAATAAAGCCTCTCATTATTTCTCTAAACAATCCCAGGAAGTCCTTTCTCCTCCTCTGCCTGCCGCCCAAGCTCCGCTTTCTTCCTGATTCCTTCTGGGCCCGTCGACGTCTGGTCCTGCTCCCCTCCACGAAGCAGGCGATTCCAGTCACCCCTGGTTCCTCCCACGATCATCCCGACATGTTCAGTGAAACAAAGACCTTTGCTGAAAAGATGCTGAGTGACCACGTGACCCTCAAGGGGCTACATCTCCACATTCCCATCCCACAGGGCTCAAAAAAGCATTTCTCTCCCCCAAACACTCAGCACCTTCTCTAGAGGGTCTGCTGAACCCAACTGTCACCCTGCAAATGGGCTGTGGATTGACACATCCCTACAAGCTCCCTTCTTATTAAGCCCAGGCCATAGAATCTTCTGGAAGATGAGCAGGAACAGAAGCCACCTTTGCACAGCTCCGTCCTGTCCATGGTCTTCTCTGTTTGCTCACGCCTCATGTCGAGCCAGGCCCAGAGGAGGAAGTAGCTGAATTCCTGCCATGCCTCTAAGGATTTTGGTTAAGTCAGGGTTGGCAAACTGCCGAAAAGCCGGTGGAAACGGGCTGGAAAACAACCCCACCCATCTGCCTGCCGACTGTCCCCGGCTGCTTTCGTGCTGCAGCGTGGAGCTGAGTCGGGACCGAGCCCCAAACGAGGCCGTGTTCGAGACAGATGGGTGCAACCACGTTCCCAAACATCTTTACTTCGGGATGCTAAACTATCACAAATACATTATTCTTTTGGAGGCTGTTATTTTCCCCCCACCATTTAAAAACGTGAAAGCCATTCTCCCCTGCGGGACTTACAAAAGCAGACGGCGGGGTGAATGTGGCAGGCAGGCCCTATTTGTCACCCGATTGAAGGGGTCGCTGGCAAACATCGGCTTCTCCGGCTTCACGAGTCAATGTCAGCGCGGCAAGGTCTCGGCGTTCTCCTGGGGAGAAAGCAGAGCCGCTGCCCCTTTATGCTTGACCCTCCCTGTGCCTCCAGGTGTCCAGGGCCCAGAATGCTAGTCCTCCCCTCGGAAATGCCATTCCTTTCAGTTGGCCAAGTCTGGAGTCTGAGCTCTCGGAGGGGAGAGTCTGCTGGGTCACCCCGGTGTCCCCAGCACTCCCCCAAAGAGCCCAGTGCCCAGCAGGGACGCGAACCCCATTATTGGAGAGAAGGAACGTTCAAAAGACAGAGCAACGCTTTCGTGGTCCTCAACCCACTCTCCAGTCGTGTGGATGTATATGATAAGATAAAGCCATTACTTACCAGCAAAATGAATAATTAACCATCTCTCCAAACCTAGTGGGATGGACACCAAGGGAGACCGGGAGCCGCGCGTCCCCGGGAGTGACGCGTCTAAATGACTTCTTGAAACCCAGAGCCCGCAGCCCCCACTCTGCAACATTTCCATCGATTTCCAAATGAGTGGAGGCCATTTCCTGACAGGTGAGGGGAAAGAGGCCAAACCGTGAGGCTCCTACTCTGTCTCCAGCATTTTACAATTAAGAGCTGGCCTTGTTTAAAGCTCAGCCCGTCCTTACCGTGAATATTGAGATCGGACACTTTGATCCAAATGGAATCTGACTGCCCGATACAACCCAAAGTTAAGCCGCTTCCAAACGCATCTTTCACTCTGCGCGTCGCCCGGGCCGCTGATGTCTGTTTCAACGGAGCGATGGGCTGTTCCCGGGACGGCGCCATGGAGAGCTGATGTTGCGTAAACTTTTCTGCTGTTGTTTCTTTTCCGACTGACAGCTTCGCCCTGCACCCTAGGCCTGCCTGCTCATCTCACGGAGACGGTCCCTGATTCCCTCTCTTCCGATTAGCCTGGGCAATGATTGGGATAATTTAGGACTTGCACGGCTTGATCATCTGTACAGTTACAACAAATAAAACATTTTAATATGAGCAGTCACTGCGTGTTTACTGTATCATATTGCTGAGAGCTGAACGGATGCCAAACGCTATCACACGAGGGGGGGTGTGTGAACTCTAGAATGATGACACAAATAAGGAAATTACAAAAGGCCCGACAAATGGCATTTGTGTTAAATCAATAATGCTCTGTTTGTTTTTTTTAATTCTAATCTTTCTTCGAAAAAAATTATCTTTCTAAACAGTTGGCGATTCCTATTCTTGTTCGTCTTCCTGAACATAATTAAAAACATGTTGTGGCGTCTACTTAAGACATCAACTTTCCCAAGGCTGTCTTGTCCACTGCATTTTAAACAAAGACACTTGTTTTGGCATTGTGCCCTTAATTAATCATTTGAGGTTTTATTGCTGTACCAAAAAAAAAAGTGTCTTTGTTCAATGATTCATCACAAGCCCAATTTCTGCAGAACTTAATCAAATACAGAACCAACTTTCTAATCACCTTAAATATTTTTTAAAAATTAATGGAGGCCTTGTTTTCAGTATGTTATTTGATAAAAGGAATATTGATATATGACAGCCTGCTACTTAGGAATTCCCAGGAATTCTTTCGGCGGAGAGGAGATGGACCCTTTGCTTTCAGAGTTGGAATCGCAAGCCCTTTATCTACTAAGCAAACAGAACCTTTGATGGTTCCCTGAATGTCATGCAGCCCTGGGGCCTTGCCAAGGTTCAGGAAGGGCCTTGAGTGGCCCATTTGAATGGGGCCCAAGAATTCACATCTTTGTTTGCAGATTCTACAATTCCTTCCAGCAGATGGTACATCGCAGGATAAAGATGACTCCAGGAAGTGCCAAGCCTCCCTTGCTGGCCCCACTCACTGCAGGCAGGCCACTGACTCTTGCTGCTTTCAGTCTGCCTGGAAACCACTAGCATGCCTCTCCCCCACACAACCCCGCTGTGGACACATCTTGGAGCAGACACCACTCAGAAGGCTCTGATGCAAGAGAAAGTCGAACCCACGGAGCCATCTCTACATTACGCCAACTCAGAGCCAGGCTCTTGAGCAAGGTCTCAACAGGAACATGAAATTGCTGGAGGAGAAGGTACATCATTGCCATCACTGGAGTCGACTTCTATGGTGCATCGCTTTCTGAGCCTGGTGTCCGGGACACCCAAAGAAGAGGTCGTGAGCATGCCGCTCTGTTAACCCTTTACGGTAGCAGTATCGTCTTTGTTACATTTGTGAAAATTTGAAATGTGGCCGTTGATCCTCAGTATGGTTTTGAAAGCGTGTTAATATGAGCCGTAATTCACCGTGGCCTATCTCCCAGGGCTCTGAGTCAAATACTAATGTCACTGTCATCTATGGAGCCCTTTCACTACACCAGGCACCGTGGCTAGCACTTTGGGGACACCTTCTCCTACAAGATAAGAAATACTGTCCCCATTTTACAGTTGAGTTACTGGAGGTGTCCTCTGACCTGAAGTCTCTCCCTAGCCAGGGCCTTGACCTTGGCACCCCCTTGACCCTCTGAGTGTGATGCCGAGTCTCAGGAGGGCGCCAAACTCAAGTCAGTCCAGACTTAGCACCAACAGACATAAGCAGAGGAAGTCACGAGCATCTCCCTAAAAACTACAGGCAGCTTCAGGACCCTTGGTCCCCAGAGAAGGCTGCATCTCGGCCATCAGGCGGCGATCAGGATCAGTGGGTCACAGCAGGGCTTTAGAACCTGACAAGCCTGGCCTCCAACCCCAGCCCCTGCACGGGCCACTGGGAGACTTACATAACTTTGCCTTCCCTTAAATGTGACTAATCATAATACTTACCTCATAGAGGGATTCACTGAGCCAATTTGAGTGAGAACGTTTAACAAAGAGCCCACACAGAAAAGCATGAAGAATAAGCAGAAAACGTGTAACCCTTTGTTGGGTACGCACATCGCCTGAAGAGGGATCAAAGCATCCTTTTACTTCTTTTTTTTTTTTTTAAGATTTTATTTATTTATTTCACAGAGGGAGAGAGATCACAAGGAGGCAGAGAGGCAGGCAGAGAAAGAGAGGGAAAGCAGGCCTTCCGCTGAGCAGGGAGCCCGATGCGGGCCTCGATCCCAGGACCCTGAGATCATGACCTGAGCCGAAAGCAGAGGCTTTAACCTACTGAGCCACCCAGGCGCCCTCCTTTTACTTCTTTCTCCACTTAAAAGCTATGCAGAGGTAGCAAACGCCCCCTCCCTTGGATAAAACCAGAAACTTTTCTACTAGTTCCTGGGGAAGACAGTCCTGTGGTCCCTTGAAGACTTAACTCAGGGATGCAATTCTGGAGTGAGCACATTCTTTCTCTCCTTTTGCAAGATCTTCTCGCCTCTGTGGGTCAGAACCCCTGTGGGAGAGGGGCTGGGTTCCTCTCTGCGTGTCCTCCGGGCTCCCGCCGCCTGCTGACAGTGGCCTCAGAGCCCCCAGGAGCCCACGGCGGGGGGTAGTGCCCTGGGCAGTTGAGAAAGGGACAAGCCAAGGAAGGGGGTTTTCTGTCTGGGGAGCTCCTGGTCTGTGCCCCGAGCCAATTTATAGCTGACCCTTTTATGTATTTTCTTATTGGAGTAAAATACATGTAACCCAAAATTTCCCAGTTTAACCAGTTCCAAGTGCATAGTTCTGGCACATCAAGTACACTGACCTTGTCCTACAGCCGTTACCTCCATCTAGCTCTGGGAAGAACCCAGCTCTCTCTCCCTGGGCGTCTTGGTCCGTTCGGGCCGCTATAGCAGAAGAGCTTAGACCGGGGGCCTTGTCAACAACAGAACCCGACGTCTCGCAGTTCGGGAGGCTGGAAGCCCGAGGTCCGCTACCAGCACCGTCGGCTTCTAGGGAGAGCTCAATTCTGCTCACGGACGGTGTCTTCCTGCCGGGTGCTTATCTGGCGTAGGGGGCAGGGAGCTCTCAGGGCCCCTTTTATAAGGACACCAGTCCCATTGAAGAGGGCTCCCAAAGGCCCACCTCCTTACACCATCACAACGGGGTTACAATTTCAACCGAAGAATTTGGGGGGGAGTCACAAACGTTCAGGCCACAGCTGTGGGGTTTTCCAGGGTCCTTGGATGTTTCCCTCTTGGCCGGGCCCTCTCTCCTGTGGTTTCCTGATCCAGGCGGCTGTCTCCCTCCCCCAGGTGGCAAACTGCGACTCTCCACTCTGTTCCCAAGTGTCAGGGTTCCCTGGCGGAGGGACAATCCCATCGAACATGCCTCAGCAACCCCCCCCCACAGCTCGCTCCTGCATGGCCCCCCTTCCCTGCACAGCTTCTCAGAGGTCAGGCTGGTCCAAGCAAGCAGCTTCGTCCTGCAACGCCATGTGAGCAGTCAGACACCCTCTGCTCTGGGCAGGCCCCAGATCTCAGCCCCCTCTGTCTCAGCTCCCTGGGTGGGGCCCGGGTACCAGGGCTTTCTGTCTCCCAAGGTTGGCCAGGACATCCCCCTTACCCCCCTCCCACCCCTGCCCCAGCTCAGCTTGGGTTTTTCCTACTTGGGGTTCACCCAGAAGCCGCCCCTGGGGCCAGAATTCCTGATCCCAGGAAACAGCAGTAGGACAGTGAGGAGGTCAGACAAGCCGGGGAAGGCGGCCGACCCAGGGCATCTTATCCTACAAGTTGTCACATGGGCCACTGGCACTTAGTCCTGCAGAGAACTCTGGGAGCCAGGGGAGACCAGAGGCCAGAGTTACTCCGCCCATGGAAGAGGGAGCTGGAATATTTGCAAAGCAGCCCTTGCTAGTTGGAGGCCATGAGGTGTATAGTTAGGCGGCAATTCGCCATTCATTCACCTGCTGCGAAGGTCCCAGTGTGCAGCCCTGGCGGCCAGAGGTCGCCCTCGGGCAGAAGCATGCAGCTTTTGGAAATCCTGCAGTGCCCACAGCTGGGAAGGGTGAAGGGACCGGACAGCGCATCAATACCACCCCCCCCCCCACCCCCACCCCGCCATACTCAGGGCAGGATAACAGCACTTTCTCCAAGTAAACACCCCCACCCATCTCCTCAGACACTGACTTACTCCTCCTGAGCTCTGGTAGACCCTGCTGCAGAAAAGTCCCTGGAAGGATCCGTGTCCAGATGGCCTTGGCTCAAGGCCAGCCCCATTCCCTGCAAGTGTGAGGATTTATCCCTGCTCTCCATGAGGCGGTGTTCTCAAATGCCAAAGTAAGGATAATACACAGAGTATGTGAAACGCTTCCCCACACCTTCTCCCCCATGTGCTTAGATCCCCTGCAGGACTGTCTTCACACACTCTGCTCTTCCCCCTTACCACTTGAGGAAGAGTAATTAAGTAGTTTTCTGAATGACTGTCTACTTAATGAGGCTCCTCTCCTTAGAGGGGAGCCCCTGAGGGCCAGAACTGGGTACCAGATTGGTTTCATTCTACACTTAACTCCTCAGCACAAGGCCTGGCATATAGTATGTGCTCAGTAAATATTAATAAAGCACACATAGCCATAAAATCCATGCATTCATGCATACATACAATAATTGTTATATGCTAAGAACCTAGAGCAGGGACTCTGAAGTCATACGCCTCTAGGAGCCAGACAGAAATGAATTCAAAGCCAGCATGGGAGGCAACAGGGAGTGGTGGGGAGTGTGGTGAACTACAGAGCCCTTGCCCAGTCTAAAAGGGGTAACAGCCAGACCTTCCACACAGAAATTTGGACCCAGGTTACCAGTTGCCAGATCTCCAATTTTTTTTCCAGAAAAATCTGTTATGTGAAATTTTCTGATTTTTAACTTGTTGGCAATCACTCCAGATCTTTCAAATCCCCTGTGCAGCTCAACAAAACAAAATAAAACAATAACAACAACAAAAAAACATATTCTCAGGCCAAAGTTCTCCAGTCAACAGTTTGAGGTCTCTGATATCAAGCAACACTTGAGATGGAAGATGTCTTTTTCTTGCCTATCTTCTACCCATATGTCTGTTGATGTGAAGCCAGAGCCCAAGATGTTCATTGCACCCATCAGCTGGGCCACCTAGAAGCAGGTGGAGGAATGAGATGAACTCATCTGGTCTTTCACATGCCAAAGGTCTGTTCATCCCAAATGAGCCATGGGTCCTCTGAGCACAGACACAGCAGAGCCTCACTGCCAACAGCCTTCCTGACTCCCCATGATGCCCTCCCTTCCCCATCTGCTTATGCCATCAGCTATTTAGCATGACTCGATGGTCATAAGAGGTTCACATGTCTTGCCAGAACTAAGCACCTTATGAGTGATGATGTGTGTGCTGGTAGTGTTGCTAGGCAGCTAGCAAATGTGCCTTCATGGGGACGATACAGGAGAGAGGCGTATGAGATGAGCTCATTCTGCCAGAGGATGATGAAATCAAGACACTTAGGAGTCACCCAAGATGAGTTCAGGTGGTTTCTGTGCTATCCAAAGGGGAGACACACGCATAGTTAAGACAGAAGTCCACTCCACTTATCCATGTCTTAATAAAGGATGTAACACCTTCAGAGAGGGGACCGTGCACTGGTGATGGCAGCGTAAATGGTTTTACCTCTTTACAGAGCATTGTGACAATTTTTATCTGCTACTGAATTTTAAGCATTCATCCTTCAACCTGCAAGTTCATGGCTGGAAATACACCTTTTACACCGATCTGAGCATAAAGATATGTTCGTAGGAATATCGGCTGCACCTACAGGGTTGCAGGTAAAGCCATAGACTCTGATGTCAGACTACTAGGCTTGAATCTTAGCTCTCCCACTTAAAAGTTGTGCAACCTTGGGCAAGTCACTTCAGTTCCCTGTGCCTCAGTTCTCTCATCTGAGAAATGGGTCTATTAAAGTATCTATTTCACATGGTATATAAGAAACTTAATTAATTAATATAGGCCAAGTACTACTTACAAATGGGCTATTTTTCCACACACTGGAATTGCAGAAGCATTTTTAGTCTTTCATATCAGGAGATTCGATATAGCCCTTAAAAAGAATGAAGGGGGGCACCTGGGTGGCTCAGTTGGTTAAGCATCTGACTTTTGGTTTTGGCTCAGGTCATGATCTCAGGGTCCTGAGACAGCTTGTGCTGTCTCTTTCTCTGTCTCAGAAATAAATAAATAAACAAAATCTTTAAAAATAATTTAAAAATAAAAAATAAAAAAGAATGAAGTAAATCCCCATGTGTCAATGTAGAACGATCGTAAGACTTAGTCTTTAATGGAAAAATCTAGGTCTATGGTATTCACCTTTGCATTAAAAACATATAAATTACACTCAACAAAGTTGTTTCTAAAAAATAATTCTCTGTGTGTGTGTGGATAGGCACTTCTGTTTATTTATATAGAAATAGTTCAGGAATGATCAGAAATGAGCCCTGGGGTTAGAGGTCTATCTTTTGTGGTTTTGACCTTCTTTACTGAGTTCTTGTGCTTTTTTTTTCCCCAGGAAAAATCTTGTTTAAAAAGAGAAAGCCAAAAAAAAAAAAAGAGAAAGAGAGAGAGAGAGAAAGCTGGACTAAACTCAGTGGCTAAGAGCAGTAGACAAAACCAGGGCCCACGAACTCGGATTTGCAAGTAGATCTTTTTGATCTGTCTTGCT
Source organism: Ailurus styani (assembly GCA_002007465.1). Taxonomy (NCBI): domain Eukaryota; kingdom Metazoa; phylum Chordata; class Mammalia; order Carnivora; family Ailuridae; genus Ailurus; species Ailurus styani. Next base: position 2,180,487 of record LNAC01000171.1, read on the forward strand.
GATCAAGCCGCTGCTCCCAGTAAAGTCATCCAGGCGCCTAGGTCAGGGTAGATCTGTGCCTCGCCCTGATTCTGCCACCTCCCAGCTGGGTGACCTGAGACAAGAAATGTCACCTCTCTGTGCCTCGGGGTTTTTCAGATAAGCATGAGCGGCTTCTTAAGGGTTTTTAGAGGACTGATTGAGATCACGTCTGTAAAGCGCTGAGGACAGGCCTTGTCGTATATAAATAGAGCTTATTATTATATATGGTGGCTGATTTCCAACGACAAGCTTTACAAAGGTGGCAGCAAATCGAGATGTTCACTATTGTCATTTATGCAAATTAAGAAGACAACACCTAGAGAAGAAAATCTCTTTCCTGTCTCTCTTCTTCCTTTGTCTTTAACATAGCCCATTACCAAAAGCCCTTAAGGCTTCTGTTGATAACTTACACAATAAACACATTAAAAATCAGCGAAATGCCAGGCTGGCGATTGTCTAAGATACATTTTTTTTAGTCCAATGCACAGCTTGGGAAATGCCTGGGGGAGAGAAAATTAAAATGTGCGACGATAAAATGATCAATAGAGTTGATTCTAGAGAAGCAGGGTCGGCCGATCACCCTGGTGTGCCCTCACCTGCCGCCCACGGCCCGGATGCCCTATCCCACACGTTCTGCTCCTCTCTTTGCTCTCCACCCTTGCCCCCGCCCCATGCACCTCTACCCACTCAGCCTCCTGAACACCACACTCTTATTATCCTAATAACATACCTGTCTATACTCACCTATACAATCCCCCAAAATCCGCATCACATCTGAACTCCATAATACCAATAATAAACAAAGAGAAAATGCATAACAGTGAAACAATATATGTATGCATTATGCGTGCGTGTGTACACACATTATGGATGTACGTGTGTTTGTGTTTGTGTGTCTAGACACGTACACACCACACAAACACACATACCTGGGCACTACTGCATTAAGAGACATAAGGGAGAGTCTGGATTAAGAGAAGAAAGACAAAATTTAACTGTTGTTTGCACCTTTTTGGTTAAACTGACATTTTGAAATAAAAGCTGAGTGTGCGTGTGTGCGTGTGTGTGTGTGTGTGTGTGCACGTGTGGGCGTGTGTATGTGGGCGTGTACATCATCATGAATCCAGCGGCTCCCCGGAGGGCAGGGGAATCAGGGAAGGGTTTAAACAGACGGCCCACCCAGTCAGATTTGCAATGCAGGAGGGTGCCCCTGGTGCCTTCGGGAAAGGCAGGTGAGCAGGAAGCCATCTGAGCGCACTACAGTCACTGCGAGTTACAACCAGGATCAGAGGAAGAGGAGGGTGAAGACTCTCAGGGGCTCCACCCCAGCTGTGCTTTGGACGTTTGTTGGAGGTCTCAGTGGTCAGCAGGATGGTGGTGGTGGTAAATAGAGCCATAGGGGGCCAAATATGGAATACGCGTCCTCAACAATCCCGGAGGCTCTGGACATAGGAATATCCCGAAAACCTGCTCTCTGGCCTCATTTCTTTGCATAGTAGTCAGCTTTCATTCATGTGGAGATTTCCTCTGGACCATGAGCACTTTGGGAACTGGATCTTTGCTCTTTTTACCTCTGTGGCTTCAACTCCTAGAACAGGGATTAGCACCCTTGTCTGGGCCCAGATCCTGCCCGCTGCCGTTTGCGCAGGTCGAGCTCCCTGGAACATAGCCCCAGCCGCTCACTACCGTGCTGCCTTTTCCCTACAGTGGTTTAGTACTTGGTACAGAGATCCCCGGGCCTGAGGAATTCCAAAATACTTACTACCTGGCCCTTCAAGAAAAAGTTTGCCAGCCCCGATCTATCATCATGCAGAGAACATAACCAAAGACCCAAACATATTTATGGGTCACACAATCAACTTATAAATGTGAATAACAGTAATAATAGGACTTCTTTTTGTTGTGTAGAGAAATAATCTTTTGATTCATCTTTGGCTCTCACACCCCCCTGAACGGGAGACTCCGTGAGTGGAGCTGGGTTCAGGGGGGCCCTTGAAAACCGCGGACGGAACCATCTGGAGCTGGCGTCCTCGCAACCTTGGCCTGGCTGTCCTGCTGAGCAGGGGCTGTCCTATGCTGGAGGGGTTGAGCTGCAGCCCTGGCCTCCACCCACTAGATGGCAGTAGCACTTCCCCCCTCCTCCTCCGCGGGGTCATTACAAGTGCCCCCAGGAGGCAAGAAGGGTCTAGAGAGAGAGATTGCACATAAGAACAGTCTTGGGGTCATTACATGTATAAATATCCCTGAGGATACTCCCCACATTTTAAAAAAAAAATTACTTAACAGGAGTTTTGCACAGCTTCCCTCTGTAATGCATTCTAATGCCCCAACTCAGCCCAGCACGAAATTCCTGACGTCTAACCCAAGTCCCTTGCATGGCAGCTGCCCCTTTTTACTTACTCTGTCATTACTGAAAAATAAAAAACAGAACTGGTGCACGCATTCTCCCTAAGAACCCTCCTTCTGTGATAGTCTCTCTGCAGAGAGGGCTGGGACATATCTCACGCAATCAATCACTCAGCCTGCAAATGCTCCCGAGTCCCGGCCGCCTCTGCTTCCGACACAATAACACAGGGAGCCAGACAAACCAGGTTTCTGATCTCATGTAGCCGCATTTTAGTGACGCACAAATAAGCGAGTGAATAAACAAGATAGTATCAGTTACTGATGAGTGTTCGATGCCCTAGAGGGGAGTTATATGTCAATTACACTCAGTAAGGCTGGGTCGGGGGAGAAGCATGAGGGGGTGACCCCCTGGCTAGGATGGTAAGGAAGGGCCTCTCTAGGGAGACGAGACTTCAACTGAGCCCGAATAACACCGAGGAGCAACACCACTGAGACAGCAGTGGGTGGAAATGTCTGGTTTCGGTGTGTCACCTGTTCTGAGCCCGTGTTCTGAAGTGGGTGTGGGGAGCCTCTCTCTAGATACTCCCCACCGTCCCCTTTCTTCCCATTCCCGGGAAGAGCCCCAGATCTGGAATGCATTACAGAATGCAATAGAATGCATCACAGAACCCACCGTCCTCGGTTCTCTGAGCAGCTTCAGCAAACCGCCCTCTTGATTAGCCTGCCGCCGTCTGAGGATTCCGTATGGATTTCCTAAATGACTGTAGCCGATGCCAAAAGTAAGAGGCTCTGGGTTCTCCAGGAGATTACCCCGAACCCGAAGTCTGCTCCTCCGCATCCCTCCCGACCCAGCCCAGTCCCTAAAGCACCAACAGGAAGATGGCACGGGGAAGGGAGTGAGCGAGGTTAGGATGGCTAAGAGGAACTTCAAGTGCATGAGGTCCCTGACTCCTCTGGGCTGGAATAGAATGTCCAGGGTTGTCCTCCTCTCTCCCCCGGCCCTCTGCCATCAGCTCCCTTCTTTCTCCCCAAAGGATGAGCCATCTCGTTCAGCAAACTTAATGCCACAGGTGAGAAACTTGAGAAAACGCCAGACTTGTTGAAAAGTTGTAGCAAATTTTGGAGCCAAAAGGGCAAAAAATCGATTGTCTCAGGGATTCAGTGAGTTTTTATGGACTAGGCTGTTTTGTTCTACTTGTGCCCCTCATCTGCAGTCACACAGTAGGTGAGTTGGGGCTCTGGGATCCTGTGGACGTGAGCATGAATCTGGGCTGCCCTTACTAACTGCCACACCCCCAAGGAAGCCACTTAAACTCTTTGAACCTTTGTTTCTTCCTCGGCAAAATGGAAGATCTACTTTGCAGGGTTGCCTGGGGGATGAGCGATAAGGGATGTGCTACAGGTCATCATCATCCTCTCAGTGATGCACGGAGCCTCCGCAGTGCACGAGACACCGTGATCATTCTTTACTTAATCCCCGCAGCGGCCCTAACTGGAGGCCAATGTCTCACACAGTGATCACCCATTCACCTCTCCCCTCTGGGTCTCTGCCCATGGTGTCAGGCAGGGATTTGTAAATCTACTCGTTCATTTCTTCAACGGGCATTGACTTATTGAGTTCCTCCCTGCGCCGGGCACTTCTGTGTAGCAGAGTGCTTTAGGTGGACACAGACCCCGCCCTGGCGAGGCTCACACTCTGGAGGGGGAAGGGGTCCAGAAAGTAAAACCTATAATATATTTAGGGCCACACAGAAACAATCACAAGTCTGTGCGGGCAGGGAGGGAAGGGGGGAGGGGAGGGCAGGAACGCGCTAAGTTTGCGGTAGGGGTCCTTGCTGAGTGGGCGGCCACGGTGAGAGTGAGCTGTGCAGATAGCTGGGAAGGAACATTCCAGGCTGAGGAAAATAGCAATGACCTCAAGAGCCCCGAGGCAAGTCGGCTGTTAGAGAAAAGTTCTGCAGATTGCATTCCTTGGAACACCAATCCCACCAGATGCTTACTGGAAAAAAACTTATGGGGTCCAATAAGTTTTGCAAATACTGCGTGCAGCAGATGTCGCTTTTGGAGTTTGTGTTACTGTTAGCATAAGAAAAAGAAAAAGAAAAAACCAGGCCAAGTCCTGCAATGGAGTCTTGTTCAAGGCAGGTTCACCGCAACATACTTGACTCTACAGCCAGCCCTTCGCGTAACACCTGCCAGCATCCCACAGAGCTACGTTTCCATGGAAACCAGTTTGGGAAACTGCGGTTGAAATGAAGGGCCCTTTCTCTACAATGGTGCACAATGGTTTGATTCTCTGGCCCCCATGGGATCATTGCACAGAGACTCGTTGAGTTCCCCCTTGCTAAGTGCTCCGTTAGGTCTAGGTGGAGAGGGGGCAGGGATGAGACCCGCTGTCTCCACCGCAGAAGTCACATCCACAGAGCAGGCGGACGTGGGCCAAGGAAGGTCAAAGTGCGTGGATGCTGTCGTCTCCCTCAGAACTCAGGGACCCAAACTCACCAGTGGACGGTTTGGGGGAAATGAATGGAACAGACCTATTGCAGATCCTGGCTCTCGTCTCTTGTGCTGTTTCAGGCCTGGACGGGAGAGCACAAGGTGATCCGTGTGGTTTTACGGGAAAGAAGTGGTGATTATGAAGGGATAAGACAAAAGGGAAAATGTTCAGCAATCTGTCCCATCTCAATACCTTCTCGAAAAAAACCGAATACTCTTCAGAACTACCCCCTGCAGGGGCGCCTGGGTGGCTCAGTCAATTAAGCATCTGCCTCCAGCTCAGATCATGATCCCCGGCTCCCTGCTCGTGGAAAGCCTGTTTCTTCCTCTCCTCCCAGCTCAGTGCTCTCTCTCTCTCTCTCTGTGTCTCTCAAATAAATAAATAAAATCTTCAAAAAGAAGAAGAAGAAGAAGAAGAACTGTCCCCTACAGATTCACACATACAACCAACCACCCCCAAGCTGCCTCGGAGTTAGTGAATTGACTTCCACTGTGATATACACACTCGTCGGTTAGATCCCTCCTGAACCACCTGCATAGGACTAATTTTCAAAGGCTGGACTTTTCTTGTGATGCTCTAGAGTCCAACGGATAGGAAGCAATGCTGGGAGGGAGAATAAAACCACGTCGTTCCACTTATAAAATATATTTATCATTATTACTCCTGAACGCACTCATATTTATTTCAAAAACTGTCTCCTTCCGTTCACCGTCAGGACCCCGGGAGCAGCATGGTGCGGTGTTAGGAGCATAGACACAAATAACACACATGCAGTTAGTGGTAGTGATCAGAGTTCCTGCTTTGGGCCAGCCCCCAAGGAAGGGCATTGCCGACTGAACCCCTCAATGCAGTCTTAGCTTTATTTTACAGATGAGAAAACAAAGTCTCAGAAAGGTGCAGAGATTTAGCCAAGGTCACACAGAAAAGCCCATGGCCAGAAAAGAAACACAACACTGCGTTTTGTCTCCTTATGAAAATATGTATCTGGGCCTTGGTGTGCTTGGACGTCAGCCTCAGCGCTTTCAAGATGTGATACCTTGAGCAAATTCTACACTATTTAAATTCTATACTATTTCGGAGTCCCAGCTTCCTTACCTGTGAAAATGAAGATTGCCTTCTCTATACCCTGGGCAACAGTCACCACTTAGCCCAAAGGAGGGCCTCAATAAATTCTTGCATTCTTGAAGTGGGAGCAGGTAGGGGAGGGGCAGGCTGCCTGGGAGGCCTCTGGATGGGAAATGGGAAGTTTAAAACAAACCAAAAACATGTGCATTCGTTCCTTCCTTGAATGTTCTCTTTAGCTGAAGAATATTTGCTTTGTTTGCGAAAACCCCCCAATATCGATGTGTTCTGCGGATGCCCTGACAACACGCCTATGTCACCCCATTCCCCCATTTAATCTGCAGTATGGAAAGGGGCATTGGTTCGCCCTCCCCTTGAGTTAGGCCACTGATGTTTGCAGATAGTCCATAACTCATCCAAAATGACCAAACCAGCAAGTTACCAGTTCGTACGCTAAGCCAGTGGTTCCCAGCCATGGCGCCTTGGCTCAGCGAAGGACATTTACAATTGTCTGGCAATTGTACGTTTTTGTTGTCACTCTAGTGGGTAGAGGTCGGGGATGCCACTAGACACTACAGTGCCCAGGACAGCTCCCCACCCCACGACAAATAATTATCCGATCCAAATGTCAAAGTGCCAAGGTTGAGAAACTTTGTTTCAAATCTAGGTTTCTCTAGCTCCCAAGTTGATAACCTTGCACTATTTTGTTTCCCTCACTGAGGGTTTCTAAACCTCAAAAGTATTAATATTTGGGGCCAAGTAATTCTGTTGTAGAGGGTGTCCTGTAGGGTATAAGTAGGGTGTTTGGCAGTGTCCCTGGCTTCTGTCCGTTACCTGCCAGGAAATCTGTGCCCTCCGAAATTCGAGACAACCAAAAATGTCTCCGGACGTTGCCAAATGATCCCTGGGCCCTCCTTGTACCCCAGGACTCCTTCTCTTCCTTCCTGTGCGAAAGGGCAAGTCACCCCCACTTGAGAGCCATTGCCCCAACCCAAGGAAAATCAGTGTAGCTATAAAATGAGAATAACAAAACTGCCCTGGAAAGTATTAAGAGAACATTGTGAATAGCTATTATTTAAATATGGGGGGGGAGGAGTAGATGCATATGTGTGTGTAGATATACTGAGTACCTGAACACGTCTGGCAGAAAGAAGTATTATCTCTTGTGACTTCCTGCTGTGGTATTGTTGAGGCAACAAATTGACCAACCTCTTCATTTCCCAGAGTATGCGTTATCACTTCTGCCACTCTGGGTCTTGGGGACTGTGCACCAGAATAGAAATATAGAATTGCGTTCTCTTTTTTGTTATCATTAATGTTCTATTTTTAGACTACCATTATTATTCCAAAATGAATTAGATCTTAATTTGAAGCAATGTTACCGGGGAGAGGAGCCGCCGGCGGCACCCGAGTCTCTGTGATTGACCCCACAAGGGGAAACACTGCCTGTCCCCAGACCCTGAGCCATGGAAGGGGTGGCTGAAAGCCAGAGAAGGTCCAAGGTCTAATACACATTGGCAAGGTGCTCATTTCACTGCAAGGAAGCCTGTCCTTCCCCCAGTAAACTGAATACTGACATCTGAAAAACATGAGGCATCTTCACTGGTGTTCATTTATTTCAAATGTTCATTGCAGTGGAACATTATTCAGCCATGAGAAAAGAAGAACTCTTGCTATTTGTGACTACACAGATGGACCTGCTAAGTGAAATAAGCCAGAGAAAGAGAAATACTGTGTCATCTCATTTGTGTGTGGAAAATTTTTTAAAAGTTTAACTCACAGAAATAGTAGACTAGCAGTTTCCAGGGGCCAAAGGATGGGGAAATGGGAAGATGCTAGTCAAAGGTTATACACCTCCAGGGGCACCTGGGTGGCTCAACTGGTTGAGCGTCTGGCTCTTGATTTCTGCTCGGGTCACGATCTCAGGGTTGTGAGATCGAGCCCTGCATCAGGCTCTGCGTTCAGTGGGAATCTGCTTGAGATTCTCTCTCTCCCTCTGCTCCTCCCTTGCTCACTCACTCTGTCTTTCTCTCTCTCAAATAAATAAATCTTTTTTTTTCTTTAAAAAAAAAAAGGGTACAGGGTGCCTGGGTGGCTCAGTGGGTTAAAGCCTCTGCTTTCGGCTCAGGTCATGATCTCAGGGTCCTGGGATGGAGTCCCGCATCGGGCTCCCTGCTCAGCGGGGAACCTGCTTCCTCCTCTCTCTCTGCCTGCCTCTCTGCCTACTTGTAATCTCTCTCTCACTCTGTGTCAAATAAATAAATAAAATCTTTAAAAAAAAGAAAAAGGGTACAAGCCTTCAGTTACAGGATGAGTCCGTTCTGGGGATCTGATGTCCAGCACGGTGACCGTAGTTAGTAATACTGTATTGTATACTTAAAATTTGCTAAAAGAATTTATCTTAAGCATTCTCATAAACACAAAAATGTAGCTATGTGAGATGATGGATGTGTTAATTAACTGAATTATGCAGGTGACCGTTCCACAAGGTATATGTACATCAAGTCATCACATTGTATGCTTGAAATACACACAGTTTTCTTTGACAAGTATACTTTGATCAGGTTGGGAAAAAAAGAATTTCTAAGGATAGGGAAATTGAGGTACAGCCAAGAACTAGCAAATTTTCCATGCTGATATAAAACAGGGGTCAGCAAACTTTTTCTGTAAAGGACCAGACAGTAAATAGATTGGGTTTTGTGGGTGAGACAACCCCTGTTGCCCCCTGCTCAGCTCTGTCTGTGCAGCATGAACACAGCCATGGAAGATCATCCGAAAAGAGATGTGGTCAGGTTCCAATAAAACTTTATTCGTGGATGCAGAAATGTGAATTTCATGTAATTTTTATATCAAGAAAAATTTTTTTGCAACCTTTTAAAAATGGAAAAACTATTCTTTGCTCCTGGGCCATACAAGAACAGACAGTGGGCTGGATTTGGCCCACCCACCTCTCACGCGAAACATACCAAAGGACCCCCAAAAGCCAAATATTCTCACTTTTCTGTCCTTAAGATGAGGGAGACCACCCAGGACCTTTGGAACTTGGGGTGGCTAGCACTACAAGAATTAATCTTGCCAATACCTGAACTTCTGAAATGTTCTATTTTTATAGGACTAGATAAACATTATAAGACAAACTTGGAATAACTTAGTGCTGGCTTTATTCTTTGCCTGTTTTGATTCAATGAAATCAGTGTTTACAGTACAAAGTCACCAATAATTGGATTTCTTTAGGACCTTCTGGTTAAAAAAAATAAAATAGACACAAGGTGAAAAGGAAAAAAACCCTCAGCTTCTAAGGTTGGTAACACACAAAGCTCTCTCAGGTCCTGTGTAAAAAGGTAGATGAAAAATATCTCTCCAATTTCTGACTTCTTTCCCTAAGCGTAGTCAAGCCTCCATGCTGAGGGGAGGGGCGTTTGGCTCAAAACTTCTTGATGATTATAAATACTTCATCAACCCTGGATTAAGTTTTTAAAAGGAATTTTTCTTCTTTCTTTTTTTTTTTTTGAGTTACCGTGATCATAATTTTCAGATTTTTGACTACTTATAAAACTTTTTTTTTCTTCCCCTCTCACAGTGAAGGTCAGTCACTTTTAAGATATAAGAGAATTTGAGAACAGATTAATGACAAAGACAAATGATGATTTTTATTTTAGCGGAAGTTTCGGTGCATTTTCTGCCCAGCCTGGATGCTGATAATAAAGTACACTTGACATATAACTGCGTAAGTTCTTTGCTTTAAAGTTCAACAATGGATCAAAAGAACGAATTCTCGCTTTAAAAAGAAATGTCCTGGAAGGAAAAATAAGAGGAAGGTTGGGGGGACCTCATCCATCCCTTTTGTCCTGTTCTTGTCTCTTTGTGGCCCAGAGACAGAGCATTGAGTGACTTCTTCAGAAAAGAGATCAGTGAAATTGTCAGTTGATTACTTCTCCTTGATTAGCATTTATAAGAGCCCTGTGATACAGTATTTGCATTCCTATTTAGCCATGATTTTTGTGGGGCACCAATGATTAAACTTGTCACAGGGCTTGATTGACGGGGTCAGATCTTCACTTTCTACTCTTTTGAAATTAAAAACAAATGTGTCAGCTCCCTTCATGGGCCGGAGCGCCGTGAAGCTCGCCTGCCTTGTCATTGCAGATAGGTCAGGAATGTTTTAATTTTAGGGATGGATTCTGCTTGTCAAGTAGAGTGTGATGGCGTGTGGTTCTGGAGATGAGATGTGAAGGGTGTAAAACAAAGAAGGGGAAGAACAAAGACAAAGACACTCACATTATTAGACAGATTTAATTAGTCTGAATGGATATTATGCTAGATGAAGCAGTGAGCTGTGAAATTAACCCTTGATTACGGATTGGCGGATCATACTCATAAAGAGAATCAAACCTTTGTGGAGAGACGTGAGGTGTGATTTCAGTCTTCTCGACCCTTCTGAGTTGCGTGCCAGATCCCCACCCCCACCGCCCACCCCTCTGTACTGAAACACCAGAATCTGTACAAGAAAGCAAGCAAGTTCACCGTTAGCTCACGCCAGCAGGTGTACCCAGGGAAGGGATTCCATCCAGCTTTCCCCTCTGCAGGTTTGGAGAAAGCCACACGCCGACAGTGGTTGCAGGTGAAGCTCAAGGGCTAACAGCGATTCAGATTTCCCATGCCAAGATAGAGACTACAGATCACCAAGTCTGAAGGAGAGCTGTTTATTTTAAGCATCTGCACTAGAGCTCAGTCGACGGCAGGGGAGGGCACCTCCTAGGAGCATCTTTGACACAGCCTTCCCAACACGTCTCGACCTCTCCACGGTCCCCCCCAGCAAATCCCAGCTTCGTTGTGACTCCCAGGAATTCCAGACAAATTAAAAGAACTATGCGAGGCCGAGATGCCCGACCCAACATTGGTGTCCAATTAAGCAAAACTCACCTATGCTAAGGACTTCAACAAGGAAAGGATGGTTGTGAGGGACAGTGCACAGAAGGAGGTATGTGGGTCTGAGATCATGTGGCCTTCCAGAAATCCCTTCATTACCCAAATTATCAAAAGGGTATGAATTCTGCTTGTATAAGCTGCACCAACAAATAGCTCGGCCTTTAAGTGACTTGGTCTAGATTATTCCCTAAGCACTGGTTCCAGGAATGGGAAGGCTCAGGGGGCATCGTACAGAGGAGGAGTGTCTGTTAGGCTGCCCCAAGTTACGTGGAAAGTCAGCAGATCAGGAACTGAGGAAATGGAGTTCTAGAACTTACTTTGTGGGCCTTCTCCATACTCAGCCTTCTTGTTGGCTAACAGGGAGGACAACCTTCTTAACAACCTCTCATGACTGTGCTAAGGATGAAGTCTGAACTGTGTCCCTAAAGTGCCAGAAAGGCACCATGTGTTGTTATTATTAGAGCTCAGTGTAGACAACATGGCGCCACGTTTTCTACACCATGTCTCTGGCTCCAGTCTTTTTTCATTACATCCTCTCACCTTGACGTACAAGTGGCTCCATGCCAGGAAACTCCTGGTTGAGGATTGCCCCAGACAAGCAGGGCACAAATGTGGCCTTGGGACTCTGAATCATTGCCATCAATTGAAAATCATTCATTCCCAATCATTGTTGAAGGCTAAGGGTGGTCAGGGAACTCACTGGCATGACCCTGGAGTTTTCTGAATGTTAGAGACAGAAGGGAAATGGTAAGTGTTACCCTGGCTTGGCTCATGCAAATGTGGTGCACACAAATAACATGCTTCGTAGATCAAGGTAGGGAAAATGGAAAGAATCACTGCTCTACCAGGAAATATGAGGGCCCCTTAATTAGCCTGTGCTCTGGATGATCCGACCATGGGGGTCACATTGCTCCAGAGAGATGGTTGTATCTCAGGGTCCTTTGGTTTATGGTCTCTGAAAAGTCAGGCTATTTCTACATGTCAACCAGCCACATTTAGAACTGCTTGGACATGAGAATTGTTTTTCTTCCCAAAGAGGTTGTTCTGTTTCTGAAGAAATGTCTTTCTTCACCTTGAATAAGAAGAGAAATAACCGCTGTCTCTAAGTTGACTTCGCTGAGTTTTAGAGGAGGAAGGAATTCTAAGAAATCAGCTTAGGAGGGGATTCCCGACGTTTGGTAAACTTGCTCTTGAACAGAGATAGAATGATTTAGATGATACTTGGATAAGCTCTTTTTTTTTTTTGGATGGTTATATATTTGTTCTAAAGTATATTCCCCCGTGTGCATGTGTGTCCGCACACGCGTGTATGTGTGCGTCTCGGGGCGTCTCAACTTCAGCACCATGGACTTCATGAGCAGAATCATTCTTGGTTGTGGGGACTGTCCTGGGCCTTGGAGGATATTTAGCAGTATCTCTGGCTTCTAACTACTAGCTCTCAGCACCATCGCTACCCCTGTGGGGAAACTAAAATGTCTCCAGACATTTCCAAATGTTCTCTGGGAGTCAAGAACACCCGCAGTTGGGTAGAACTGATAGATACCTCCTATCATTGCATGGATGTTATTACTTAAGATAATGCTAAAGGGAAAAAAAGTGACTCAAAATAAAGAAACATATTAGGTTAACACAAACAGGAGGGCGAATACAAGTGTGTGTGATTGAGAGAATACGACTTACAACAAATACAATACAGGCAGAAATCAGGAAGGTCTTGCATGACAGAGAGAAGTTTAGGGAAGACTGGTTTAGCCTTAATCCACATTTGACAGATGGGGGTAACTGACATCCAGAACATGAAATGGATTTGACAACAACCACTCAGCTGTTTGTCCTTGTGTTAATCTCACCAAGATAAGGCAAGAAAAGCACTTCACACGGTGCCTGGCACAGAGCAGTAAGAACGATCCCTAACATATATCGAGCACCTGCTATGTGACGGGTAGTGTTTTAAGCTCTTCACAACCAGTAGCTCATTTGATATTTATAAGAACCTTATGAACCCCTCAGAGAAAGATAAGGAAATATGTGAGACAAGTCTATGGTGGAAAGAGGAAGATGAAAAGCCATTTGGTGGCCTGTGCATAGAGCGTGGAATTTGTTATTTACGCCTTCATGCCATAGTTTAACATTTTCCCCTAATGCCTACTGTGTGCCAAAGAGGATGCCCCATCTGACCCAGAATAAATACTTAATGCACATCAGCTATCATTATTAGCTATTCTGCCCGTGGGTTTGTGTGCTGTTGCTGCATTATTAGGGGAAGTCGGTAACTGCTATTTCCACATATTATTCATGCCAAACTGGAGAATCTGTTTCCTCAGTTGGGCTTCCAGGGCTCCCTTTCTGTCCAAAAAAAAAAAAAAAAAAAAAAAGGCAGGAAGGTTATAAGTTAGGAATGCTTTAGGCTGCAAATAAGAGACTATGTAGAGTGACTTAAATAAATGACAATTTTCTTCTCTCCCCATCACAACGTCCAGAAGGAAACCACTGTGGCATTGGGCCAATGGGTTAGCAATGTTAGTCTCTTGTGAGTCTCTTGATCGCTGCCTCCCTGTGGCAAGATGGCTGCTGCCACTAGACACAATCGCCTCATTCAAGGTAGGAGCAGGTGTAAGGTAACTGTGCACTGGCCACCTTTGTCCCCTCTTCTCAGGGGGAAATCTTTCCCAGAAACTCAGCCGAATTCTACTTCAACTTCCACAGTCAGACTGTGCAATTTTGTCATCCTTAGCTGCAAGATCCCGTGGCATGAGTATTTGGCTGGGCACATTGCCACAGAAAACAAAATCAGGATCTTATCAGCAGGAAAGAAGGGGCATGGATATTGAGTAGGCAACAGTCATATCCGTCCCGAGGACGATCCCTGTGGCAAGGAGGTACTGTCACCCCTCTTCTCCTTGCCTCCCCCCCGGCCCTTCCTTCCCAGCAGTCAGCGCGGGTTGGAGACCGAGTTTCCATTCCAAATGAACATTCATTAATCACCAAATGCGGACTAAGTAAATATTGTTGGCCAAACACGTTCCGGGTGTAAGGGACTATATAAACAGTATTAGATGCTGTCATCATCACCGCTATCACCACCACAACAAACAGGACCATCTGAGCACCAACCACAACCACTAGATATTTCAGATACACTATCACATACAATTGTCACAAGGACCCCGAGGTGTTATCATCATTCACATTTTATGGAACAGGGAATTAAGTTTGCAAAAGGCAATGTGGCTCATTGCAGCTCCCTCAGAGAAGTAGCGGATCCGGGCTTGAACCCAAGCCGGAGGAACCTCAAAGCCACTGTCTCCACCCTCGAGGTGTGAACAACACAACAAGGGTTGCCCTATCAAGATCAACCATCATGAGAAGTAGCTCACCAGCGCTGCAAGACAAAATCAGAGCGAGTGTTAAGCTATGTGGTCCTGGGAGTGAGGTTCGGAAGACTCACGAGGAAGATGGGCTTCACGAAGGCCAGATAGAGTCAAGCAAGACACGTGAGGTGCCCCTGAAGAGAGAGTCGACTCGATTTCCACGTGGTTATTGAGGTCAGGGCCGGCTCCCAGCTACAACAAACACACAGACACAAACGGAAGGGAGGACGTTTGGACAGCCACAAAGCGAACAGAAGCCATGATGCTCTGCTAGCCGTAGTTGGAGTTTCTGGGCGTTTCTGAGATTTCCCAGGGTCCGCTCACAATGCCGTGACCGTCTGCCTGACGCCCAGGGCTCCCGAGGCTCACAGCGCTTTCGCTGAGCTGAGAGCACGCAGATCAGGAGACCCGGCTGCCGGAGGGTGCACCGAGCCCGTCTCTGCTTCTTGAGTATGTTTGTTCAAACTGGTCTGCCCACAGCCAAACCCAAATTCCCCCAAGTGAAAAAGGAGAATGTGTGTTTCCTCTTCACATAGTATTTCTAAAATGCCCCTGAATGTAAAAGAAACAAAACCAAAAAAAAAAAAAAAGAAAAAAGAAAAAAAAGCCTGGAATATATGATATCCCCAAACCACCAAAAAGACAGGAAACTTCCTGAATCAGGAATCCAGCTCTTTTTCTTCAGGGATTTCCCGTTTGGTTTGGAGACCATACTGGCTCTTTAAAAACTTAGGTAAGAAACTATTTTAATTGAGTGCAAGTCAGCTTGATCAACAGTTTCTGAGTACTTACTGGGTGCCAGGCAAAATTCTAGATTCTAGAGCAAAATGCCAGGAAATGCAGACAAGTCAGACCAAGGGGGGAGCTAAAGGTAAGGAAGCAATAAAGAGCTTGCAAAGACCAGGACAAGGGGGTGATGTGGAACAGCGATGCAATGGCCTTCTCCTTACCTTTTTCTTTTTTTCCAGTATGATGAGCATATAGGTCAGAAAGAACATTAAACAAAAGTTTAAAACAGATCCATACATAAAACCAAAATAAGGAAAGGCATTCACAGTATAATAGCAAAGAGAGTTGATTTGAGAATCAGATTTTCCTAAGTTTTAGGACCAGTTCCCCTGCCTGTGGATTGTGTGACTTCGGGTGAGTCACTTTACTTCTCTGAGACTCAGTTTCCTCATCTGTAAGATGGGTGTGATAGTACTCTCTACCTCCCAGATCCACTGTGAAAATTGTATGGAGATAATGCAAGAAAAGCACTCAGCACAATATCTGGCATGTAGTAAGTTCTCCATTAATTTTTGTGTTCAATAACAATGACGATGATGTATTATTTTCATCATTAAGCTTAGTGCAGTATCTGAAAGAGAGTACACACTCGATTGTGGTCTGCTATGATTGTTTTTATTGCTGCTGCTGCTGCTGTTGAAGTATGTAACACTGTGTCTGGCAAAACATAACCACTCAATGATCGTGGCTGCCATTTTGCAGAGCCCCGATGTGCGAGCATGAAAACCTCACTGGGTCAGTCTCTGGGAGACCGATCCTATGGACTCCCCATCTGTGGGAAATTGGGGTCGGTAATGTGCCTTCTTTTCTTTCACCTCCACAAAACCACCTAGTTACCCCAGCCCTGCCTAAAGTCATCATGAAGGCAAAATTCACAAAACCCAAGCCAGACTCTCGGAAACTACTCTGGGCAGGGCCCACTCTATGCAATGATCTATGTGTCTACACCCAACACCGTGCATAACAAACACCACGCATAACAAAGATGCCAAGAGTCTGGCCCCAGAGTTTATTTCAACTGGGATTTACCTCCTTCTCGAGTGTTCTTGGCCCAGAAACTGTAGGATCCTGCTACAAGCCCCAGGCTTCCCTTGGAGTCCCATCTTCTGCTCCCTGTCTCCTTGCCTCTTCCCATGTAAAGCCTTCCATTACTTCCAAGCCCTGCTGACCCACCACCTCCTCCAGAAAGAGTCCTGGTGTCCTATGTTTTCCCAAACTAGAAAAGATCCTCCCCTCCTCTGGGCACCTACGGAATGATCTGGTGTGACATGTATCCGTCTGTATCTTGGTTTATAATCATGCATGTGTAAATCAGGACCATAGATTACGCAGGAGAGAAAATCCACTGAAACCAGCTTAAGCACAGAGCAATTTGCTGGCTCCTGTGAAGGTCAAGGAGGTCTCCAGATTCAAGCAAAGCAAGATCTCGTGCTTACATGGTGCCATTGGCAATCTGGCCCTCTCCACGCCCTGCATCTTGCTTCCTCTGCAGTGGCATAATGCGTAATGCCCAGCCATGTTCTCTCCCATGTGGTGGCTCAGAACCACCCCACGTTGAGGAAGCCCTAGCTGAGCCTCTCCAAAGAAAGGAGTTCCAGCAAAAACCTTTCACTGGACTGGCTTGGGTCACGGGCCCATCCCTGGACCAATCACTTTGGCCAGGTGAACAGAGCACAGGGATTGGCAGGATTGGAATCCGGCAGCCCTGTATCTCAGAAGTGGGATGAGCCCCGCACAAGCATCTGGCCTGAGAACCACGGGCACGTGGTTCCCCCAAGGGAAATAAGCGTCACTACCCAGAGGGGACAGCAGTTACCTGTGACAGGTATAAAATCCCTGATGATTCTCCTTTTGGTACCTCACAAAACCTTCCGTTTTGCTCCTCATCAAATAAATACTGAGTAAAATTAGCAAATGAATGAGTGAAAAACACAGGAGGCTCAAGGACATACCGACTGGCTTTGCATATTTCTTGTTGTGACACTGTTGCGCCGGCCACAGAGATCACGCATCCGTTTGAGTGTTTCTCCAACTAAGTCTTTTAAGGAAAATCTCAGTAAACCAGACATCATGGTCTTCCATCTGGAGGCAGAAATTATGCAGACGATACTAATGTTTAATAATCCAAACCGCCTTGCTCACTATAAATTAAAAAAAAATGTTGTTTTTTTAACTTAGTAAGAAAGAATTCACTTTGACCTAGTCCTTGACCTGTCTGTTTGAATCTTCTTTCCAGCCATTTCTGGTCATGAAAAATGGGCAGGATTTCTGGCATCCTTGATGCTTCCATTATTAAAAGCAGGATCAGTTAATAAATAATTATGATGCTTAGTTTCTAGGGAACAAGGAGATAAGGGCAGAACACTTGAGCCTCACAAATTACACGCTATAGTATAGATTTTCACCCAGAGTGGAGAACAGCCTAGCGCTCTTTTTCTTTCCTGTGGCATGAATTGTTCTAATTATACGTGCAAGATCCTCTATCCCCAAAGATATGAGTTGGAAGCACTGTGTCTGTTCTTTTAATTCCAAGAAGCATTTGCAGTTCCGTGTTCCCACCCCGCTTGTTTTCAAACTGAATTGTTTCAGTGGTAGCTTGGTGTGTCAGCTTGTAAGTCTATAAAACAGTTTTATACCAGCTGGAGATTCAACATGCTACATGAATACATAACAGTGCCTAACCAAGAAGGTTTGTAATTCAGTAATTAGCTGTAATTAATGAACACAAAGTGAAGACTCATTTACAGTTTAAATTATCACATTAGCTCCTGTCACCCTCTATGTACACAAAACAGCAGGAATTCAATTATTTTTATTCTTCAAAGCTAATTTAAAATTTAAGGGATGCCATTACATGAAATAATAGGTAGGAAATGTAATCGAAATCACTGGGAACAGTTGGCCGTCCTTAGAATAAAAAAAAAAAAATGTGATCGCTGACGATTTGGAAATGTTTTTTCATCTGTGAACAGATGAAGGATTGAAATCTCTGCTCTTTTCAGTATATTTAATTTAAAAGAGGAAGCAAGTTCGGTGGTTGCTGAATCTTTGTGCAGGGAGAATCATTGTGCATAATTGTAAAGGCAGTTGATAACCGGTAATGCTGTTGGTAGTAACAAGGCGACTGGCTGAGAGACTCACATTCCATTATCCTTAATGGGGGCTGAGTCTCCTGCAACCGCGCGGGGTTCCTGGAATTGTCACCCATTTTTGATGCATAACTTCAGCTTGGGAGATGCTACGTCACTGTCACATTGCTGTCGTCCTCAATTCTTTGTACGTATAGATGATAAATATTCTTTAATTCATCCATCGAACACCGAGCCAGCAGCCCCTCTGTCTTGGGCACTGTTCTCAGTGCCAAGACCACAGCAGTAGGCAAGACAGACCACATTCTTGATCTCATGGATCCAACATTCCAGTGGGAAGAGACAGGCAATGGCCAGGGGTTCTCCAGCTTGGCTATGAATAGAATCATGGGGGAAGCTTGGAAAACATATGTAGAGCAATGGCTGGGTCTCAGTCCCAACTAATGGAAATAAAGTCTCTGGGAGTCAGGCCTGGGCATCAGTATTTTTAGCAGCTCACTCGGTGAGTCTAATGTGCAGCCAGAGCTGAGGATAAAGCAACGAATAAATTAGCATTCACTGGGGATGAGTGCAATGATGAAAATGAAGCAAAGAAGTGTAGAAGGTGACAAGTGGCCACTCTAGAGTGAGTGTTCAGGGGAAACTTCTCTGGGCAGAGTACGGTAAAAAATGAGCCAGCTCTGAAAAGATCTGGGAGGATGTTGTTTTAGCTCAAGTGACATCAGAACTTCCCCCCTCCCTCCCCTTCCTCCCTTCCCCTTTCCCTTTCTTCTCCCTTCTTTTTTCTTCTTTCTTTCCTTCCTTCCTTCCTTCCTTCCTTCCTTTCTCTCTCCCTTCCTCCCTCCCTCTCTTCCTTCCTTCCTTTCTTGGCATTTTTAACCCTTTAAAATGTAAACCCTTCTTTTAGCGCAAGGGCTGTACAAAAACAAGCTACAAGCTGAATTTGTCCCACTCGAACCACATTCTAGAAGAAAAGGTCGCACCAGTGCAAAGGCCCTGAGGCAGATGTGCATTTGATGTATTAGAGGAGCAAAAAGAAAGCCTGAGTAAGCGGGGCTTCGTTGAAATGGAGGAAGAGAAGGTGAGGCCAGAGACATGGGCAGGAGTTCAGATATTATCTTTATATATGATCGGAAGTCATTAGAAGAGTTTAGGCAGGGAATGAACGAGTGTGTGTGTGTGTGTGTGTGTGTGTGTGTGAAGGCGACGGTTCTGTTCCCATACTCACCGCGGCGTGTCTCCCCGCAGCTGCCACCAGTCAGTTTCAGGAGGGAAAAAACAACCCCGTGTGGAGAGAATGTCGTGTCGGTTACTTTCGACTTCGTGACTGCGCTCTCTCTGTCCTCTTCCCACGCCCATTTTTCTTCCTCCTTTAAATAGGCCCCTCGAAGCCGCACTGTCTAATTTTTCATAGGTGACCGACTGCTGAGTGCGGGTTTCGGTAGACAGAGGGAAGGCGCTGATAAGCCGGCGCGCGGATTCTATTAGGGAAATGCACTGGTAATTAATGAGTCCTGCCAGTAATTGGGAAGGTGTGAGTCCCCGTAATATCGTAATGATAGTCATCCGTCTGCGCGCCCCCCTCGCTCCGAGCCATCCCTCACGGCGCTCTGATCTCAGACTCTTCGCCATGCAGATCTCCTGACAGGACGCTGTGTCTCTGTCTCCCTAATTGGGCGGCATAGAGTTGTTTATGGATATTGTCGGCATTTAGGCCTCGGTTGGAGGTTGTTCAAAAATCGTTAGCAAAGTTGCCTTAACAGCGTTGTCAAATATGTATTCCCCTGTTTCGATATCTGTTTTTAAGCCGGCAGAGGTTGGCAGTGAAATTAAGCTGTGCGTCGTGTGGACCGGAGCTCCGCGCGTGATGGTTATTAAACCGTGTTGGAAGTAAAACCCAATTTTCAGGAATTTCTCATCCCGCTTCAGATGAAACTTCAGTTCGTGAGCAGGAACGGGAGGCCTCCTTAACAGCATGTCCTGGGTTCTGGAGAGAACACTGAGTTGGTGAGGCCATGCCGAGACACGACCATTTGCGAACGCTATGGTTTGCACCGAGATGGCTTCCTGAACATTCATCACTGTTTAGTTCCAAATGGGCACCTGTACTGGAAGCATTTGCCCCATTTTCTTGCCGGTATTTTTTCCTGCACGCAAGTGGCCATCCTTTCGTCTCCCCCAAGCAAAAGGGAGTGATGAATTATTTGAAGTGCCATGAATTTTTTTTAAGCCATTATAAATCCGGTAAGTGAGCTTAATGTTTCTGTCATGATGCTTAAGAAGGATCTTTTAAATATTTAGAAAACATGGGAAGTGCCATTTTAATATATAATCAACACACTTTAAAAATATTCAAATATGAAATAGTACAGTTCAGACGGCATCTTTACCAATCCCAAAGAGCCGAGTAACTTAAAAAAACTCTGGTCTTCATTTTCTTCTCCGTAGAGGAACAGAGATTTGGAAGTCTTCAAAGTGGAAGTGGATTTAGAACTGGATATTCCTCTCACTAGCGCTGTGTGGCCTCGATTAAATTACCTAGCCTCTCTGAGCTTCCGGTTTCTCATCTGTCTGCCCAGCGCTTGGGCATCCGGCGTCCTTCAAAGGCTGAAAACAAGTTAACGGGTAGGGACGTGCATAATACAGGGAGGGGGCTTCACCATCCGGCCTAGTATCTCTGCCACTTACTGGCTGGGAGAACTTGGACAAATCACTTAGCCCTTTCTAAGCCACAGTTGTCACATCTGTAAAATGGGCTAGATAGTGCAGAGTTGGTAGGGAAGGTCTGAGGAGCGGACATAATGAGTTGAAAGTACCCAAGCTGAGTCTGAGGCTCTCCAGCAGTGGTGGCTCATGCCCACTGAAACTCAAGGAGAGCAGGCAGGGGATTTCAGGGAACGTGATGGAAGGAACGGAGGAACTGTAAGGCACCATCACATTTAAGAGATGCTTACCACTGTTTTGCTGCCTCTGCAGTCTGCAAACTTGACCTTCACATTGGCTTTCAAAGCCATCTGGGAAAGCACCAACACCAGCAGTGTGAGGACCAAGGGAAGGACTGGAGTGAGAAAAAGCATCCCGGAGGATCGTTACTCTAGAGTTTAAATAAGGCGACTGACCACCCCAGTTTGCCTGGGACTGAGGGTTTTCCCAGTATGGTACAGTCCCGGGCAAGCTAGAAGGTCACCCTAAGTTTAAACAAAACTCCTCTTCCAGCTTCAAGCCCAAGGCTCTGGCAGACCATGGTTTACTAAAGCCCCAGGTACCCAGAACATCTTCTTTTCTATTTCTAACTCTGAAGTAGTTGTGTTTCTCTGTAGAACGATCTGGAATGTTCCAGACACAATCAAGGAACAGAAATCACTGCTAGGCAATGTTCTCCCTTCACGGCGGCCTCTACCTCACCTCCTCCAGAAAGTTCTCTGGGTGCCAGTGACAGAGCTACTGAAGGCCGTCCCTCTTACCAACCGCGGCTCTGTTTAAAGTGTGGCATGTCAGGAACAAGCAGGAAAAGACCAGGGTGAGTCCCTCGGCGTCAGCTTTGCCACGTTCCACTGGGAATCCACAGGGAGCAGTTGAGAGAGGTTGACAAGACGGGGAGGGCCCTCTAGGGAGGAGTTAATCAGGGAGCCCCGTCAGCATTTCAGGGACCAGCTCGTGGTTTCCCATCCATCCACAGCTAACACTGGCAGCCGCCTTCATGGCCCAGACCCACTGAAACTGTCCTCTATGGACCCCAACCCGGGAAGCTTCTAGGCTAGATTGAGGGTCCACCAACCCTATCACCTCTGGTGCTCCTCTTCAGAGCCTCCTCGGGTGGTCTGCTGCCTCGGCCAGAACTCTCTCACAAGAGTCTTTATTCGTCGCTATGGCCAAACAGCTGGATCATCTTTCAGTTAAAGGTTTTATTTTGCAACTTGGCCCCCCAGCCCAACGGCTGGCTCATCTCCTTTCTTCGATCACTGTCCCTTGCTCCCTTGGACCTGAACAAAGAACTGCACTGGATGCGTCTGCCAGAAGGCCTCTGTTGGGAGCACCGAGGCCACCGTGGTTCAATAAGCCAGCCTCAAGCTGGAATAACACACATGCCAGGGCCTCCAGCCTTGAATACGAATGTGCTGGCATTTCACATTATAAAAAAGAAAGGGGGAGAAAAAGAAGGGGGCAACTTGAAGGGTAAAGAACTTCTGTGAATGTAGCAGCTACCAACCCTGGACACAAACCGCAGTGGAGGATAATTGTCAAATGCTTGCATAAACACACAAATAAGATAAATTTATTTTCATTATTCATATTTGCTGCTCTTTCCTTCCACTTATTTATGCTTTAAACAACAGTTACAGTAAATATAACGATAAAAAAGTGCCTACGGTGGCCAGGAAGATGATCAAGAAGCCCTGATATACAGCAATTCATGTTTCTTCTTGACGATCACTAACGAATCTTAACTGGAGCCATGTTACGTTCCCATGTGAGTGATAAGCAATGATTTATTATGAAGTGTCACGGAATCGGAATGCCATACAGCGAGACATGAGCTAGTGGAAAATGTTTTCCCTGTTTCCCAACCTCATTACTCAAAGATGCAGTGTCCCTTTACCAAGCCTAATTTAACTGACTTTTTTGAGTACTCTACTCATTGATGATGGAAATTGACCAAGGAGACGGTGTCCAGCAAAGTCCAACGCCTCATGCCACAGACCCAGCGTAGGGCTGGATCCAAGGCTGGCGGACAACCCAGGAACTGTGCGAATTGGCCAGCCTCCAAAAATATGATCCCAAGAATCATCTCTACTCTCTGCCAGAGCAGCGAGGATAAGAATGCACTCAGGAAATGAAACCCACAACAAGAGAAGAAACCCAAAGAGCAATTTTGATGGTTTTGGACCTTGTATTAGCCCCATGGCATGCCATCCTACTTGGAACTCCTGCTTTGATCAATTAAGACTTACCCGATGGTGCAAGGGAGCCAAGCCGAGCCTAGAGAAAGAGCATAGCTTTTAGAACCTGATTGAACATGAGTTCAGTTCCAGCTCTTCCACGGATGGCACTCACAGTCCCCCATCTTTACCCTTCCCTATCCACACCCTTCACCGTGTCACTTTGTAGTGCCCCCCATCCGGAATCGAAGCTCAGCTGCACGACTTGCTTTCGCCAATCGGATGTTAGTGGATACGATGCCAGCAATGGCTTGACAAATGTCTGCAACGATTGCACTTGCTTACTCTGTACCTAGGCCAGTGCTTTCAGAACAGCCCACACTAGTCTCCTGGGTGACGAGAGCCGTGGAGCAGAACCAAGTCACTCTGGTTGTCCCAGCCTTGGTCCTACTTCCTCCCCCTTCTTCCTCTAGGCCCCTTTTTTCTTGGATGTGTTGACTCTGGGAAGCAGGGGTGGGAGGAGGGGGAACAACCTCTTGTGTGAATGTGGCATCCTCTCTGGTCAGCTAGTGCCCCTGGTGGGTCAGGCATCTAAGACCTGACTCTCTAGCGGGATCCACGGAAGTCCCAGATCCTGACACGGGAGACGGGCTCCATTCGGGATGACTTCCAGTTGGCCTAAACGTTTCACCTGCCCTCTCATGGTTCACTCTTCAAGCTCTTGCCACCAACGGCGTCTCTCGTGTCTGGGGCTCGGTGGCAGCCAGCAGCAAGGCAACTCTTGACTTACTGACAGGAAGCACATCTTTTTTTTCTTACCCAAAAATGAGAGTGTAGGGAAGCTGCTTGTCCCTTGTTTATTCTGCCTTCTATCCCCAATGACTTTTGCTCCTTCTCAACAGTCATGAGTATAGACCAAAGAGTCTGCTGCATAAGTATTGCCCAAGAAGAAATTAGGTGATAATCTCCCCTCCTCACTGGGAACCAACTTCCTCAAGTGCTTCTTGTAGAGTTCCTCACCCAGCTTGTGTGGCCCCTCGACAGTTTTCAGTGAATTCCTCTAGTCTTTTCCAAGATGGGTTAGTGGCAGGTAGGAAAAATGGTGATCGATGGCCTCTTCTACCATTTAATAGATCCCATGAGAATAACAGTTTCTCCACTCCCCCTTTACTTTTTTTTTACTTTTTATTTTGAAATAATTTTATAGTGAAAGTTGCAAGAATAGTAAAGAGAAGTCGCACCCAGGTTCCTGTAATGTTAGCATCTTACCTAACCACAGTGCAATTATCAAAACCGGGAAATGAACATCGGCTCAATAATATTCACTGGACTATAGACCTTACTTAAACATCACCTTAATTTCCTCCTGCAGCTCCGAAATCTTGCTGATTTGGGATCTCACATTGGATTTCGTTGTTAGGTCTCCTTCTCCTCCTATTTGTGAAAATTCTTCAATCTTCCCTTATTTTTTCTGACTTTTTTTTTAAGATTTTATTTATTTATTTGACAGAGAGAGAGCGCAAGGAGGGGGAGAGGCAGGCAGAGGGAGAGGGAGAAGCAGACTTCCTGCTGAGCAGGGAGCCCAACGAGGAACTCAATCCTAGGACCCTGGGATCATGACCTGAGCTGAAGGCAGAGGCTTACCTAACCCACGGAGCCACCCAGGTGCCCATTTTTTTCTGACTTTAACACACTGACCACAGCTGGTCAGATATTTTGTAGACTGTGTCCCAATTTGGGTTTAGTCTGATATTGTGTCATGATTAGATTGAAGTTATAGGCTTTGGGCAAGAATACCATAGAAACGATGTGCTCTTCTTGGTGCATCATATCAGAGATTCCACGATGTTGATGTGTCATTACTGGTGATGTTCATTTCATCACCTGGTTAAGGTGGCATGTGGCAGCTTCCTTTAAAAATATGAAGTGGACAGCCCCTATAATCCTTAACCTTTGTGGCATTAGCCAAAGTATCATTAAAAAAAAGAGATTCTATTCAGCTTCCTATTGCCCTAGCTGTGTGATTTGAGACATACAGTTTAACGTATCTCTCAACCACCTTTTCCTCACCTGGAAAAGGAAAACAATTAACAATCAGCTCGCAAGATTGCTGGAAAGATGAGTGATCATATAGGCAAAGTATTTGGCAGATGGCCCAGGAGGCCCTCAAAAGAGGATCCCTCTAAAAATTTTTTGAGCAATTTGAACACCCTTACAAAACAGTGTATATGATCATCACCTGTTTACAGAGAAGATGACTGGATCCAGCTTTATCACATTATTCTCCTTTGTCGACTTCTGATGATTCATCAGCTCCTGAACACTTTGCTGTGGTCTTCCCCAGATCACCCTACACCTCCTTTCTGATGTCAGGGACCAGTCCTCGCCGCTGGGCCATACTGGAAGACAGGGTGCATGGCACTTAGACATATGGTCCCCAGAATCAGAGAGCTTTTGGTTCACATCCTGGCTGGGATCCTTTGAGCAAGCTGCTAAAATTCTCTCTGCCTCAGTGTCCTCTCCACTCACAGGGTTGTGGTGAGGGTTAAACAAAAAGCAATAGTTCTCAGCATGGTGCATAACACAGAGTATGCATGCAATAATTATATAATTATCTGCAACTACCATTTACTCATTCAGCAAAAATTCATGAGGTGTACACCATGGATCAGGCACTGTTGAAGCCTCCAGCAATAGCCACTCAAGAAGGTAACCAATGACCCTGGCCTCATTGAGTTTATGTCACAATGACCAAAAAAAAAAAAAAATAGACAAAACAAATTTACATAGACCCCAAAAATAAGGACTCTTAAGCAATGTGTTGGGTAAATGAACTTACCAACCCTTCCCAAACAATCCTACATCCTCAAACTTGGCTGTTCCCTCAACGTGGAGTACTGCCTCCCCCTCTGCCCCGTGTTAAAGTCCTCGCCTCCTCTTCAAGGTCTACCTCAGTTTCCCTCTATTTCCTTTTCTGTTTCCTGATTCTTTAATTCTAGGTGATTACTGTCACATGGGACCCTCCTTCTCTCCCTGCCCTCCGCATTTAGAGTGTCCCAGGGTCTGCTCTGTAACGGTGTTATTTATGTGCACATTAATTACTCCCCTTATAAGCCTCAAGAGCAGCCTAAACTTCCCTTTGGCAACACTGATCTGTTTTTTGTTACATGGTTTGTGTTCTACCTTCTTCACCAGATTATAAATTTGTTCCCTGTGGGCAGAGACCACATCTGCTTAATATACTTGCTGAGCCCCTCTTATTAAAATCAGGGCCTGACATGAGTAAGTTTTCAAATGTTTACTGATGGAACAAATACATCAACAAATGGCCATATCTTAGCCCTCTTGCTAAATTGTGGCTATGCCTTATTCATTTAATATTTGTTGAAATGAACTGAGACATAGCAATACTGGATGTATTTGCTCCATTCATTATTTTGCTTGTGCTTTTGACTTCCCCATTTCGCCATCTTTAAAATACATCTCTGTCTCTCTCCTTAGAGAGTTTTTCGCTACATTGCAAGAGTGACGTGAAGGTAGGAAGAAAGAATACACGTAAGGTGTTTTGGTTGCTTTGACAATGAAGTGCTTCAAAAATCACAGGAACTGTTTTGTTGCCAACGTATAGTCTCTGATTTTTCTTGAACTTATACAAAACCCGTCCACCCCTATCCTATTATCGTTGATGATTCAATAAGGGTTTATTACTAATTTTATCGGAAAGGAAACTCTGAAGACCACATCATTTTTCTCTCTGGCCCTCATGTAGGTTGCCAGGAAAAGAAAGCAAAAAGTGCCAAGCTGTGGCTTTGAGAGTTTCTCCTGTCCTACAATGTCCTTCTCTTCTTTCCCCGCTTAACAACACTCTCCAGTCTCAGAAAGCAGGGGGAAAAAAAAAAAAAAACCACCAATAAATCTCACTTCCCCAGTCTGAAGTGCACATCTTGGGAAACAGATTGGAAAATCTTTCTGGAAAAAGTTGACTGAAATTTGAAACCAATGCATCATATTGTTTATGTCATTTGTGAAAAACTTTATAAAGCTATTCTAGATAAAGGACCGTCTTGAGTTGTCACTGCATACACAGACTGTGATGGTTGTGATGATGCCTCTTTAGGGACAGAATATAATCTTCTTATTTCCTGGTTCATAACCATCTAGACCTAAATGTCAAACAACTAAAACACTCAAATGTGCCACGGGGAATAAAACCTTCATGTTTTTATAAACCATACATCCCAAATGTCTTTTGGAAATTAATTTATTAGATATTCAGTATGCTGGGCCAAAGAATAATTATTTCGTTGAAAATGTTTGTGCTGACCTCAATGACTTAGAATGCTTAGGGACATCTTACGTCTGCACCCCAACCACACTGGCTTTCTTGCAGTTCCTTGAACAAGTCAAAGTCCTTCTTGTCTAAGGACCCACTATTTTGTGTCTTTTCTAAGAATTCTTTTTCTTCATTCCTTTATCTGGCTGGCTTAATTTTAACTAATTCTTCAGATCCTGGCATAAAAGAGCCTCCTCATAGAAGCCTATTGTGACGTCTTTCTTCTCCATGAAACACCCAAGTACACATTCAGACTACATTAGATCTCCCTGATAATCTCCCTCCTGAATCCACACGTTTTTCTGCATAATGTTTGCATCCACTGTAATGTGTTTATTATTTGTGTGTGTTTGGCCCAAAGTATTTTCCTCCCTAAACCATAAAAGTAGGGATCATTTCATTCTTGATCATCACTTAGTATAGTAAGCACACCATAGAGACGCAATAATTAATTGAGTGAATTCATTATCAGATTGAGTTAATGAATGGTTTACTGGTAGGGTCTGGAAAAACCTAGCTGAGGAGAGCCTAAGAAGCAGGTCAAACCTGAAGATGGGTAGACTTCGGTTGCTCAAGAGAACATAGTCTGAAAATAAAGACCCAAATTATAGTCAAGGTCATGACCAAGAGTGCCTCGTCCATTGTGAAAACCAAAAGGAAGCCACTGAATAAAAGCCTCAGATGAGTAATGACGAGGATAGGAGTGGCATCAGATGCAGTTCATGCAATGGGTCGAGATCAGTGGTTTAAAACTTAAACTGTGAAAACCTTGAGAGACTTTGCACCCTGCTTTATATGACCCAGAGGCCAGCCCTAGAGTTGAAAGAGACAATGAGCCCTCCACCACTCTGTATTAACCATATGAACTTGAGCCAATTACTTCATCTCTTTGAGCCTCAGTAGCTTCACCATGAAATGGGGATACCAACATCTACTTCTACAATAGGATAGTGTCTGTATAAAAGAATATTATATATGGAAAGTTTCACGTGGAGTTCTTTCCGATTCTTCTACCCAGTTCCTCCAAGAAGCTTCTACTCAAAAATGAGCTTTGCCTCTCTTTGGGTTTTTCTCAAGATATATGTTGTAGTTTTATTGCTGTTAGCTGTGTCTTCCTTATGAGTCCTCTATAAACCACAAGCTTATTGAAAGGAAGTGACTTGTCTTAATTGCCACAATTCTGCCAAGTAAATTCTGGGTAGCACAGAGGATGGGTCAGGAGACAGAAATGTTAGCCATCCTGGGGTCTCCTGCATGAAGACCACAGGGTTATCAATCAGCTCCAAGGCTGTATGTGATCCTTCCGCAAGTGTCCAGTCCTTGGAAGCCATCTGACATCACCTAGGAAACACTTGATAAATATTGAATGAATGGATGAATGAATGAATGAACTTGCCTTTGGTTATGCATAGCAATAAAAAAAAAAAGAAATTTAACTTTGTCTTCTAGACTTTGAATGTCTCTGCCAGCAACTATATCTCTTCCAGGGAGGGCAGATGGCGGCCTGTACAATGAACAATTTAATCTTTAGAAAATGGAACAACTTTGCCAACAAACTCCATTTTTCTCCATGAACACATTGTCAATAACATGTGCTCTCAAATATGTGGTGAAATTGATGACTGGGCCCTGATTTATGGAAACAACAACAAATTAAATGATTACCTTTCTCTTTCCTAGCTTGGGGTCCTTCCGACCAGCCATGAATTTTTTTCCTGTGTTCTAATAATAGAGGAGGTCTAATTAAAATTCCTGGCTGTCTGATTGTGTATGTGGAGTAGAAGAAAGAAAGGAGAGTGTCCAGAGTATCTTAATTTAAAACCACGGGGGTGGGGGGGGAAGCCACTTGTGTGATAATGAAGATGACCTTAAGGAGTCGCTGGTGCCCCGTCCGCACATAAAAGCAGACATTGAGGGGATCTTTCATACAAACACTGTTGTGGCCACTTACTTAGCTCCTTGTAGGAAATTTTCTTGGTTTCGGATGAGCCTGGGGCTTTGTATTTGGATAAAAATAGACCAGGGTTGTGGAGGGGTCCTCAGAGAAATCAAATTCTCCAGGTAGTTAGGCCATATTGACTCTATTCCTGAACCATTCATTATTCCTGAATCACTCATGGTTCAGAAAAGCTTCCCATTCTAGGACTTCTCCTTCTAGCACAGTGGCTCTGAACTTGTATTTGGACCAAGAACTTTCTTGAGAATCTGATGAGAGTTATAGATCTTCTCTCCAGACAAAATAAATAAACAAGTGTATGTTTACAAATGCTCACACACACATACACAGAAAAGCAAAATTTTGTTTACAATGTCATCCCTTGTCTTGGCCATAAACTTGAGTAACTCAAGTAACAATTGCTACTCAAAGTTCCAGGCATCTCCAACCATCTTGTAATGCTCATCTAAGGTTAAGAATCACTTCATTTAAAGAGCCTTTGGATTCCTTAAGCTATGAAAATTTTTCATTGTTTCAGGCTATGAACATCTTCAGCCATGTGGGAAAGCCCATGCAGCCCTTCTCAAAACTAATGTTTTTAAACACATAAAATAAAATAATTAGGATTTTTTAAATTTTTAAAAAAACCATGGAAGTACAGTTACCAAATACAAAAGAAGTCAATGTGTCACAGAGTAATAGATGAATATATGTACATTAAAGTGCATGACCATCACTAAGGCTAAAGAACCACTGTGATTTCAAAGTAATGATAAGTAAATACTGCAAGGTATTATCAACAACGGTAATGTGACATAAACTATCTGTGATGTGTTGGTGAAAATATTGGTGGTGAAAATCATGATACAGCTGCCACTATTGTGATTTGGTGTCTACATTCATACGTGAAGGATTTCAGTTAGAGGTGTGTGAAATGAAAGACGTAATCTTGTTTCCCACACAAGTTCATGGATTCCCCCGAATTCTAGGCACGGGTGTCAGGTGAAGGTTTTCCCTCTAGCGTGGAAATGACTTCCTGCATGTTTCACCATTTTATTTTCCCACTGTTGCTTAATGAAACATGGCCTAACTAGCAGGGCATTGGTGTAAATATGGCATACATTTGATTGGCTTGACTTTGACGCTACAAATCGAACCCCTACCGTGCCCATGGTGCACCAGCAGCTAAGAGAAGAAGGAAGGTCTGCTGAAAATTTTAACTAGAACATAAACTTCAGGAAGGCAAGGACCAAACCATCATATTCCAAATTGAACATCTAGCACCTAGCCCAGTTCCAGGCACAGGAAAATCTCTCAGCAATTAAGGAGTACATATCAGCAATCAGCAAAGAGTAAGGTAGACCTCCTTGGACTGTTTAATCCAAGGAGCCAGCATTTCATGGAGGTCTCTGTCTAGAGACCTTTGAGGGCAAGGACCCACCATTAAGCAGAGGGAAGTCACATCCACAGGTATTCAAAAAGAGCTATTTCCAAGAAGAACAAAGGATGGGCAACTTTTTCTGTACAGGCTAGATAGTAAATATTCTAGACTCCGCAGACTAATATGATCTGTCACAACTGCTCAGCTCTGCCCTTGTAGCATGAAGGCAGCCATAAATAACATGTAAACAAATGTGCATGTCTGTGTGCCAATAAAACTTTATCAATGGACTCTGAAATTGGAATTTCATGTAATTTTGGTGTGTCGTGAAATATTATCCTTGTTTTGATGTATTTCAGCCCTTTAAAAGCTTAAAAATCATTCTGAGCTTTTAGACCATATGAAGACAGGCCACCGATGGGACTTGACCAAGGGCCACGGAATGGGGGATGCAGCTCTGGTTTTACCCTTGGTTGTTAGTGGGTTGGTTTTGCTGGTCTGGGCTCAGCCGCCTTCTAGGCTGCTTTGTTACGTCCCCTCCATTGGCAGCAGCCCCGTCTCACCTTTGGGGATTTGCATCTGCCGACGCTTTCCCTGGGCAAATAATTCCTGCAGCACACCCCCGACCATGGGTGGCTCTTTCTCATCTTTCGGGTCTCAACTCAAACACCACCTTCTAGAGAGGCTTCTCTGGTCCCTTCTCAGAGTGGACAAGCAGCCAGCCATTCCCACCAACAGGCACTCATTTTTCCAACACCCTGCCTCCTCTTCTTCTCCACACCACTGGTCTTACCTCCTATGGTCCCACACCTCATCTTCTCTCCCTCCGTGGTTCGAACCCCCCAGAAAGAGAGGAGTCCTCTCTGCTGTGCTCCCTTCTGCTTTCTTGTACTGAGATAGGGCCTGGTGTTTGGCACCCAAAAAATGGTGCCCCAATATTTGTGGAAAGACTATTGTCAAGTACTCAGTGGTAAGGCAAGAGCTGAAAATGCACAGCCAGAGTTTTATTACTTCACCTGGTCCAGGGCCATTAGGCTCTATCATCTTCATCATACAAATTTATAGTTATTACTTAGGGGAGAAGTTGAGTGTTTTTCAAAGGAGCCCTGTATACAAAAGAGATGAAATGAAGGTGCTTTGATTGAAATGAGGGTAGGAAGTCCCCAAAAGACTCAGGCACTTACACCTGTCGATGCCCCTTCTGGAAATGTCTACATCCCTTCTCTTCTGCAAAGCTCTGTGAGAGTTGCTGTGTTGGTCTAAAACTGGTATCTGAGACAAACCTCATTACTCTAAGGTTACTAGAAAACTCTTCAGGTGTAAGCTTCAAGAATTAGGGAGCCAACAGTTTCTAAGAAACTCCTTTTGAGCCAACCAGAGGATTTCCTTTCCCAAAAGCATGTGTAACCCTACTCAAAACTAAATTCTTTTTTTTAAGTTTTCTTTTTAAGATTTTATTTATTTACTTGACAGAGAGAGCAAGCAGGGGGAGTGGCAGGGAGAGGGAGAAGCAGACTCCCCGCTGAGCAGGGAGCTGGATGTGGGGCTCGATCCCAGGACCCTGGGATCATGACCTGAGCCAAAGGCAGACACTTAACAGAAGGAGCCACCCAGACATCCCTCAAAATTAAATTCTAAGAGAGACCTGTGGTGCCACATTGGCCATCAAATTGCTTTCTAATCTTGTGGAAATGTACTAGGCTTCAATTTACTTTCTTTCTTAAATGGCCTTAATAATACCTGCCTTTCCCACCTCACAGCACAGGCAAGAAGTGGAAGGAAGAGAACAAATTTGAATGCACTTTCCGGAATGTGGAAGAATAGGCTGCCTCTAGGCCAGTGTGACCAGCTGCAGGCTCGGGGCACTTATTCTTGTGACTTCTTCTCTGACTCTATTAGTCAGCTCAGGCTCCCATAGCAAAGTACCACAGACCGGGGGGGCTCAAACAAGAGAAATTTATTTCCTCACAGTTTTGGAGCCCGGACATCCAAGACCAAGGTGTCGGCAGGGCTGGTTTTCTCTTTGGCCTCTTTCCTTGGCTTGCAGATGGCTGCCTCCAGGCCGCCTCCTCACATGGTCTTTCCTTTGTGCCCACGAGTCCCTAGTGTCTCTTCTATGTCCTAATCTCCTCTTCGTTGAAGGACACCGGTCAGATTGGTTTAGGGCCCACTCTAACGACTTCATCTTTAGTCACCTCTTTAAGGGCTTTTTCCACAAATCCAGCCACACGTCCTGAGGTACTGAGGGTTCACTCATCAACATAAGAATTTTGAGGGGACATAATTCAGGCCATAACACGGGCTTCCACTTTGCTTGTCAATAAAGCATATGTCATTATTACTTTAACATCAATGGTTATTTCTCACAACCACCACCCTGTCCCTGTCCCTGTCCCTGCCTCCAGCCTCAGAGGGAGCAGCTTGTAGCGATGGGAACCTCCATACAAGCTTTCCATTAACTTTCTTGACACAAAAGATGAGACAGCCGCCCTACCCCTTCAACTAGAGCTATGCTTCAAAGGCCTGAAGGATTCCTGGTAAATTTTATAAGTGAGACATTAAAAATCCATATTATTGCTTCTCAACAGCTGATTTAAGGGTGGAGGAAATTATTGGATTCCCTCAAGAAAGAGCACCTAATTCCGTGTTTTCTCAGTGCACAAACTGGATCACCGGGCAGAGACTGTGGAGGCCTCCAGGAGGCAGTGTAGTTAGCAGTGATGGAGCAGGTGGGCACAGGGGAGGGGTAAGTAGAGGAAGCTTCAAATCCAGAATCCACCTCTTAGGAACCATGCTGACCATCACTACATGAACCAGTTGACTCTTTGTAGAACAGACCTGCTGATAATACCCACTTCGGTTTAGTTTGGCGGGGGTGGGGGAGGCTCTCTATTCCTCATCAGCCTCACATAGCACCCGGCACCTGGTGAATCCCCTTCATCTGAAAACAGCAATTGTTGTTATTCCTGAAGGGCACGCAAACCCCAGGGTCTAGAAGGTCTCCTGTGAATTCTCTGTTTGTATGGAAATTTAGTTGCTCACTCTTTTATTTGAGAAGTAACTAGACCATTTTGTCTGGGATTTGTAAGTGAGGGCCTCTGTCTTTATAAACAGTCGTACATTGTGAGCTGGCTTTTTTGTTGTTGTTGTGTGTTTTTTGTAGGTGTTATGAAGGAATTTAACCTACGTAAAAATGCAGATTTGGGAGTGAGGAGGGGAAAGGGGGGGAGAGCAAGAGAAAGAAAGAGAGAAACAAGGAATGTTATAGTAGAATTGTACAAGTCATGTGTTCTACTAGACTCTTTGCAAGAAGGGCAATTGATTAAATGGCAGTAATCAATCATTCGATCAATCAATCATACATTAGCGCAGTAGTTCTCAATCTTGGCAGCACATCAGAATCCCCTGGGGGACTTCTAAAAGCCCCAGTGCCCAGGCCATGCCCTGGACCAATTAAGGCAGAATCTCTGAGAGTGAGCCTGGGTATGAGTGTTTTACAGCAGCAGGGTGACTCGCATGTGGAGGGGGCCAGCGTGCGGAATGTGCTCAGAGGCACAGGGCACAGATCATTCCGTCCCATTTATTAGCTCTGCATGTGGGCAAGCTGCTTAACACCTTTGAGCCTGTTTCCTCATTCATCCTGAGGATTAGACATATTTGGTTAAACACCTGGGCTCCAGGTCAAGAACATGTTTGGTTGATAAATAACAGGTAGTTCTTGTTACTGTCATCGTCCAGTGGATGGGAAGTCTGGGCCTCCAGGTCACCATCTGCAGAATGGTGACTGCAGGGAGGATCCCTGAGGTCATTCACTTCCCTTTTCATGATTCTGCAAGGGTGGAGCAATGGGCACAGTGGAAGAAAAACTCATGTTTCTTCACTGAAGGACACCCAGGGACCAGGCACCGAGCTGGCACTTTGGAGACCTGTTGAACAGAATGGTCACCATCCCTACCCTCCTAAAGGCTGGTGGAAGAACCACGCATTAAATCAGTACTCACACAAATATTATTAATGGCCAATTGGAGATAAGAGAGAAAAAAATCTGGATTTTTTTTTTTTCTGGGATAAGGAAATCTCTCGATTCTGGGATAAGCTGGGATCTGGGATATTCTTTCTGTCGACACGATACTTCAGCCAGGGGATGAGTGATCATGTGTGAAGCAGGAATTATCCAGGAAAGGTCATGGGAGGGGCAGTCTGAGTAAGGTATACAGCAGGTGCAAAGACTGTGAGGTGGGGAGGAGCTTGACATTTCTGAGGAAACATAAGTGAATGAATAAAAATAAGTTCTTGTTTTTTAAGAGCATCTCAAGAGACTCGGACATTCCATAACATAGTTTGGAAAACACTGGTAGAGTCAGATGAGGCTGGGTGAGAGATCCAGGCAAATCTTGATTTCACTCCAGCTTCACTAGGAAATAGCAGTGTGGGCAGAGGGGACAATTTAACCTCTGGTTCTTCATTTGTAATGAAGAATTAACTCACAGTTCCCAAATTTCTTGTGAGGATTGGTAATTACAGGTAGCAATCGCATGGGTAGAGGTACTAGTATCATGGTACTTTGGTGACGGAGAGAGACCTGGGTTCACATTCTGTTCATCTTGGTCCCATCACTCAAAGCTCTGTCTCTCAGCTTCCTGACCTCTCAGAAGGGGTTCGTAAGACCTACATCTGGAGATTATGAGATTATCATAAGAATTAAATAAAACAACAGCAGTCAAGCTTCAGGCAAAGACTAGGTACCCAATGAATGAAATTATCACTAAAGAGAAGGGAAACTCTTCTTGGAAAGGAAGAGAGTTTATTTGAATTATCTAAACACAAATTCCAACCCACTAACCCCTTTTTCCATTGTAGGCAACACCACAAATGGGGCTGCCCTGGGCTTACACATATAATCACAGTGGTTAAGAAAAAAAAAATCTGCCCGATCTGCCCTGTTTATTTGTCGTGTTTGGGGGACATGTCGTTCTTCCTGAACACCAACAACTCACATTTAGGCAGCAGTAAAGTCCCCTAGCTGTGTCCATGCAGTGAATCTCGTTTGGTTGTAAGTTAGTTGTAATAAATAACATTTGGCTCTGCACTCCACTTAGAGAAGATAGGTTCCATTGTGAATCATGTCATTGACGGTTTGGATTTTAAGCTGTCCGGGTTGTTTATGGTGGTGTTTGCCAGCATCTAGACCTCTTTCAAACAATTTAAGTGCCCTTTTGGAGTATACGAATGTGGCTCAATAAAAATGGGTAGAGGGAAATTGCTTTCTTTTCTCTTCTATGGCCATGCACCAAAATCAACCATCGAGGAGAAGTGTCAAATGTGAAATACATAATTGCCAAACATGAAATAATAATTAACATTGAAACCACCAAGGACATTTTCCCTTTCCATTGTCAGGATGTTGTCCTGATCTTTGCCATCTTTCTAATTCATTTCTTGAAAGGATGACAACAGCTGAACAGTTTTTCATCCTTATTTTTCATTATATAGCTGTATTGAGCAATGTGTCTTTAAAAGATTCTAGTTAGTTCCTTTGACAGCAGTGCATATTGGCTAGAGAACAGACTTTGAAGCCAGACAGACCAAAGTCCAAATGCCAGCTCTACTACTTGCTACCTATCTGAACTTGGTTAAATTTCTTAACCCAGTTCAGCCTCTGTTTTGTCATCAGGGGGGACAATGAGATCTACTATCAGGTATTCCTGTGAAGTGCAGAGCTTGTAATGAGCACTTAATAAAATGTTAGGTATTATAACAGCTTTCTACTTTCTTCTTCTTAATAACCACGTCGAGTGTTTTGAAATGCTATTTTAAACTTTTTTTTATAAAAGGGGAAAACTTTTCTGAGCTTCACATCTGAATTGACAACTGATTTCTTTTCAACATTTAATGCACAAACTAAAGAGCCTCTCTTCTACTTAGTTTTTCAAGTTTCCAGAAGGAAAGAATAATTTACTTTCCAAGACCCAATGATTAATTATTTCTAACACATAAGCAGAATTTTATGTATGTATTTTCTTAATTTATTCTACATCTTATTCCACAGGACTTCTAAGGTGCTATATAGTATGCAAGGAAAGAAAACCATAAAAGAAAAGAAAATCACTTTTTTTAAATCTACATTTTTTTATGTAACAGTACCAGGTGTGGAAGATACTATTATCAGCCTTATTTTGCAGAGGTAGAATTTAGGTTCAGAAAGGGTAAGTCATTTCTCCCAAGATCACACAGCTACTAAATGACACAATGACACTATTAACAAATGTGCCAAAAGAAAATGAAGAGTGAATATGAAAAGAAGTTAATGGGTAGAGACTGGAGCCCCAAGAGGCTACACAGTCACTAAAGTTGGGCCACCAGATGCACACTGAGCTTCCTAGTAGTGAAAGTAAGAATGGAAACCTGATTCACCCCAAGATTCACATTTACCAAAAAGAAAATGTAGACTGGTATTTAAGAATATGCAAAACCTTTCCTGATACTGAATGTTGGGCAGAAATTCCATGCATAACTTTTGTGATAGAGTGCAATCAAGATAGTAGGAGTTTCCCAGGGAAAACCAAACATTTAAAACTGAAACCATTCCTTTCTGCAAAAATACGTTTTCCTCACTTTGTCAGAACATCATACTGAGGAGAGATTCGTGTTCAAACACTAGTGGATGGGACAGAGAAGGCCTCTATCTGCCTTATCATTTTTATTTAGATTGACATACCTTTGGTTATAATTAGGGATAATTGTACAGCAGTTAAGACTCCATAATCCCATTATTAGTTGTGAAGAGATTTTTGCAGGGCCAACTCCCATGCCTTTTCGTTCATTTCTCTTTCTTAACTCCTCGGGTAGTCTCAAGTTGAAGAGTGTGCTTTAAGGGAAAGATTTTCTCCTGCCATTAAAATCTTCTAAGCTGACACACAAGGAAGGACAGAAATGACACCTAGTGACAGCATCTGCACCACTCTCAGGAGGCCCCACGTCTTCTCGCCTGACATTTTTGTTGTTGGTGTTCTCCAACATGTCACCCTGTGTCTGCCAATTTCATTCCACAGCCATTTCACACACGGTGGTGAAGAAGTTTTAAACCATTTCGAGGGTTGCCCATTACTGAGACCAAAATGGAAATTATTTTTAAAATTATTTCCTATTCACCCACTCTGTTAGACACTGGAAGTTGGTGGTAGAGGGTGGAGGTCAGCTTAGAAAGTGTCTTCTCTGGCACGGATAAAAAAAAAAGAAAGGAAAAAAAAACACAGAAAAACTAGCCTTTAGCTTTAGAGCTGTGGGCAGTGGACTGTCTGGTTTGTGTCATGGAGCGTATATCATACATTTGAGACACATGGTTGATTTATCACAAGTTGTGCTTTAAAAGAGGAAGTTCAAAAGTTGAGATTTTCCAGTGTGTCGATTATGACCTGCATGTCATCTGTATTTAGATGTTCCAAGGAGAACACTATCAAGATCGATAATAGTTTTGCATCCTGATCATCAAGGGTCTAGTCAAGCACCCCACTGACAAAGAATCTGTGGTCTCACTGATACAGATCCAACGTCAGGCACAATTCGTTTGGTAGTTAAGAGTAAAGGATCTAAAATCCAGAAAAGATATATTCCAATTGAATATTGGCATATCCATTCCATTTAATGTCATGTGACCTGGGATAAGTCACTTCAGTCACCTAAATATCAGCTTCTTCCTCTGTAATACTGGACATGTCCCCTGGAGTGTTGAGATGATTCATGGAAATAAAGCAAAAGCCAGCGGGTCTAAAATTAACAGTCATTACCCAGATGCGACTGTTCTATTTTAATTATTTTATTGACTCAACCTCTTTGCGATTTATTGTAAGAACGCTAAAGTCCCTCTCTCCACTCAGAAGCCCAGCCACTGTGTTCTGTATGGCTTCTTTCGTGGGCTTCTTTCCAAGATCAATTTGTCTCAGTGTCTGCTTTCCATGGTGGGAAAGCTATGTGGAAGAAAGAAATCAAGAAAAGGCAAAAGCACATCAGATAATATTTGAAAATATCATCCACCTACTTATGTGGTGCTGTCTGGCATATGAAAAGCATTCAATACATTTAAGCAATTACTTTATTCCCTCTAAAAATTGAAATTGGCCCACCCAAGTTTAAAGGGTTTCTGCACACAGAGATTTCTCTTAGGAAAAATTAGGTGAAGCACTAATGATGAAATTCAGCAATGTAGGTGAGCCAATTTGTATTTTCAAGTTGTGAAATCAATTTGAAAAAATATTAACTGCGGGTTTCTCCCAGGATTACATGGTTAGGAATCACATGTCTCCACAACCACTTTGCTTTCTTAACACAGTCCTTTTTTTTTTTAAATAACCCACTTTATGTATTTTTAGTATTTATATTTCACTTTTTTTTTTCATTTTTAACCAGTTTTTAGAAGCCCGGAATTAGGAATCAAATGTCCTGATTTCATCACTAATCACTATGAGAACAAATTATTTAAACTCCCACAGCCTCAATCTTTTTATCTTTGGGCCTACTAATATTTATCCTATTTATTTCAGAAAAGTACACACACACACATACACATTCTGTTAGCAATAATGGCGCCTCGGATAAACCTCATTGGCTACGATACTGCCACTGCGCAAAGCTACACACATACATTCTGTATGAGTGTGTGTGTGTGAATTAAAATAAAAATTTGAAAAGATGTAAATTGTTTCAAAATGGCAAAATAAATTATTCTTTAAAGTTGAAAGTACCAAGTAGTTGGCAACGCTGGTTCATGCCCATTTATGTTTCCTGGGACTAATTGTCCTAATCTCTTCTTTTTTTTTTTTACATATTCTACGTTGTCTCTTTCATAGAATTAGACAAGTAGGATTCTAGGCAAATCTATTGTTTGCTTTTGTATTATCTTAGCATTAAATACTTTAAATTCTCTTTTCATGTTGTCTTTAGGGCTTCATTCACTCAGCAAATATTTATCAAGGACATACTATGCGTCAGGTACTGGCTTATCTGCTTGGGATGCTGTTATGACCAAAAGAGCACAGTCAGGGCACTTGGGTGACTCAGTTGGTTGGGCCTCTTACTCTTGGTTTTAGCTCAGGTCCTGATCTCCGCGTCCTAGGATCGGGGCCCTCATTGGGCGCCACACTCAGCGGAAAGTCTGCTTGAGATTCTCTTCCTCTCCTTCTGCCCCTCCCCGTTTGTGTGTTCTCTGTCTCCCCACCCTCTCAAATTAATCAACTCATTAGTCAATTAATTAATTTAGAAAACACGGAGTCCCTACCTTCCTGGCATTTACAAGCCAGTGTAGAAGGCAGACACTAAAATAAAAATTACAGCTATGAGTATGCTTATAAACTGCAAAAAGTCCCATAAGAACAACATATAAGGTACAAGATTATATCAAAAGAACTTAGCCAAGCCCCAAGGAAAAGAGAAGGCTTCTCTGAGGAAATGACATTTCAGTTTCAGCTTTAAGAATGAGAAGGTGCTTGCTAAACAAATAGAACGAAGAACAGTGTAGACAGAGGGAACAGCACCTGCAAATCCCCTAGGCATGTTTCAGGTGTTGTCAGAAGCCAGTGTTCTTGGGACCGACCAGCAAGGGGCTGAAAGACCCAAGGAAACTCAGAGAGGTGGCGAGGCTAGATCAGGCAGAATGTCTTAGAAAAACAGGGTTTTTCCTAAGTGTGGTGGAGGTCACTGAAGGACTCTAAGCTGGGAGGAAATAAGGAATGACTGCTTCAATCAAATTAAAGTTCTTCTTTTTTATTGACTTAGAATGTATTATTAGTTTCAGGGGTAAAAGTCTGTGAATCATCAGGCTTACACCTTTCACAGCACTCACCATAGCACATACACTCCCCAGTGTCCGTCACCCAGCCACCCTATCCCTACCCCCACCCCCCAGTAACCCTCAGTTTGTTTCCTGAGATTAAGAGTCTCTTATGGTTTCTCTCCCTCCCGATCCCATCTTATTTCATTTTTTCCCTCTCTACCCCCCATGACCTCCCCATCCCGCCTCCCAAACTCCTCATATCAGAGAGATTATATGATAATTGTCTTTCTCTGATTGACTTATTTCACTCAGCATAATACCCTCTAGCTCCATCCATGTTGTTGCAAATGGCAAGATTTCAGTTTTTGATGAATGCATAGTATTCCATTGTATATATATACCACATCTTCTTTATCCAGTCATCTGTCAATGGACATCTAGTCTCTTTCCACAGTTTGGCTATTGTGAACGTTGATGCTATAAACATTCAGGTGCACGTGTCCCTTAAGATCACTACATTTCCATCTTTAGGGTAAATACCCAGCAGTGTGATGGCTGGGTCGTAGGGTAGCTCTATTTTCAACTTTCTGAGCAAACTCCATACTGTTTTCCAGAGTGGCTGCACCAGCTTCCATTCCCACCAACAGAGTAGGAGGGATCCCCTTTCTCCACATCCTCGCCTTCCCTGACTGGTTAATTTTAGCCATTCTGACTGGTGTGAGGTGGTACCTCATTGTGGTTTTGATTTGTATTTCCCTGATGCCGAGAGATGGTGAGCACTTTTTCATGTGTCCGTTGGCCATTAGGATGTCTTCTTTGCAGAAATGTCTGTTCATGTCTTCTGCCCATTTCTTGATTGGATTATTTGTTCTTTGGGTGTTGAGTTAGATAAGTCCTTTATAGATTTTGGATACTAGCCCTTTATCTGATATGTCATTTGCAAATATCTTCTCCCATTCCGTCAGTTGTCTTTTGGTTTTGTTGACTATTTCCTTTGCTGTGCAAAAGCTTTTTATCTTGATGAAGTCCCAATAGTTCACTTTTGCCATGGCTTCCTTTGCCTTTGGCGATGTTTCTAGGAAGAAGTTGCTGTGGCTGAGGTTGAATAATTAAAGTTTTCATAAGCTCACTTTGTGTGCCGTATGGAAAATGAAGGGCAGGATGCAGAGCAGAGTGAAGCAGCCCAGGGAGAGGGCACCGTCATCTGGGGATGATAGACACAGGCTTGAA
This sequence comes from Ailurus styani, assembly GCA_002007465.1. Taxonomy (NCBI): domain Eukaryota; kingdom Metazoa; phylum Chordata; class Mammalia; order Carnivora; family Ailuridae; genus Ailurus; species Ailurus styani. Next base: position 2,222,120 of record LNAC01000171.1, read on the forward strand.
CTGGGGCGTTGGGGAAGGGCGTGGAAGTAGATTCTGGCAAGAAATCAAGGATGACCCAACCTTCTGGCTGGAACAATTGAGAGGTCGTGGTTCCATTTCCAACGGACAGAAACATTGGAGGAGAAACCAGCTGGGAGCAGGGGAATTCGAGCTCCCTGCTTTTGAAAAAGTCGCCTCTGATGGACATGTGAGATATTCACGCAGAACGGTCAAGAAGGCAGCTGGAAGTGCAGATCTGGAATACACAGTCATCAGCACATCGAGGATCGTTAACGTCACAAACCAGATGCAACTGCCTACACAGGGATCCTGCGGGGCAGGGGTCCTTACCCTTCGCAGACCCCCGGTGCACATTTCCCGATGAACAGTTTATGATTTCCCCTGTACACTCCAGAAATGAATTCATAGATCACATAACCAGCCTACACACATAATATCCAAAAGAAATCATCTGATGTGGTGAGTGTACAATGAGAAACCAAAGGAAAACCTTTGGGCATGAAAGTTCGCATGAACAGGAGTTCTGAACGGTGAATGGCATCCCCCGGCATCCTGTGAAATGTGGATTCTGAGTCAGCAGGCGCAGGGACGGGGGCACTGCATTTCTAACAAGCTCGGGGTCAATGCCAATGCTGCTGTTCTGTGGGCCACGCTGAGGCACGAGGTCCTTGCAGGTTGGTGAGGGCGGGCATCTGTTGTGTGTTTCTGTATGTAGACAAACCGTGAACATGTCAATGACACGTGCAGGTCAGTTTTGGGGCTGTTGAATGGGCACCTCAAATACCATGAGTGGCAAAGCCAGAGGTGACTTTTTTTTAAATGGCCAATAACTCCCCTTAAAATTCCAAAAAAAAACCCAAATTAGTTTCTCTTTGTTTGCGAGCTTGCTTTATTTCTGGACAATGCAGTGTATATGAAACTGTGCACCAAAGAGTTTGTGTTTATACGTGAAATGGAATTAGGGTCTAGGCTGAAACAATTATAAAAATGTTTTCCACTAGGTCAGCGCTTCTGAACCACTGTGATAGATCATTTTGCTCCCCGCCCTGGGGACATTTGGCAATGTCTGGGGATACTTTTGGCTATGGCAACTCGAGGGTAAGGGGGCTACTCCTGGAATCTAGTGGGTAGAGGCCAACGATGCTGATAAAATTCTTACAATGCCCAGGACAGTCTCTCGCAACAGAGAATGTTCCAGCCCAAAATATCAATAGTGCCAGGGTTGAGAAATCCAAACTACAGAGCCATTTTCAAAAATGGCGCAGGAAGAGGGCCAACAGTACCTTGGGGGCAGCTGCCCCACACATTGTAAGGTGCCTAAGATCCCCAACGCCTAACCATTCAGCACTGGTGGCATGCCCATCCTTGCAGCAATTTAGAGGAAGAAGAAGGCAGGCCTAAGCAAGGGCCTGGAGAGGAAAGGCCAACCAAAATGATGTGCCAGAGGGATTAAAAACTCTAGCATGGCCAGGGGCACCTGAGTGGCTCAGTCGGTTAAGCATCTGACTCTTGATTCCTGCTCAGGTCATGGTCTCGGGTTCCTAAAATTGGCCCTTGTCAGGCTCTGTGCTGGGCATGGAGCCTGCTTAAGATTCTTTCTCTCTCTCTCTTTCTCTCTCTCTGACCCTCCACCTGCTTGCTCTCTCCCTCTCTTAAAAAAAAAAATTCTGGCATGGCCAAATTAAAGTAGATATAATTCTATACATCTGTTGGTGGCTATGTAATTAATACAAAAATAATTGCATCTCTTCACCGGGCTCTCCCTTGCAAACTCTCCTTAATGAACTCTGCCAATGACTTCTTAGATGTGTAATTANCTCCCTCTCTTAAAAAAAAAAAATTCTGGCATGGCCAAATTAAAGTAGATATAATTCTATACATCTGTTGGTGGCTATGTAATTAATACAAAAATAATTGCATCTCTTCACCGGGCTCTCCCTTGCAAACTCTCCTTAATGAACTCTGCCAATGACTTCTTAGATGTGTAATTAAAATTTTTATTTATTTCTGTTTTATTTTTATAGTAGTAGCTTAACATACTAGGGGGAAAAAAAACCACACTGCACCAAAGCGTGGCCTCAACAACCACTGGAGACACAACCAAGAGTAGTTTACACACTGCATTCTGAGCAGTGAGAAATACAACTGCTACTTCTCTTTCCCTTCATTCCCCAGTTTTTAATTTTCTGCCGGGGTCTCATCTTTAGGTCTACAGAAAAATTAGGTGTTTTTTCTTCTTCTTCTAAGATAAGAAACGGTAAGAAAAGGTCTGTCATCCCAAAGTGGCCTAAGATTCAGTTGTCCTCTTTACACACTCTCTTTAGTACAGGAACGCTGACTTTCTGGAAGAATCCACCACTTCCATCCATCATGGTGGAATATGAGGAGATCTGGCGGGTAGAAATAGCATCATAGCCAGGTTTCAATAGAAGACACTCATATCTAGAATTTAACTCAGTAACTAACTGCACAGCTACTCTTGGAGAAATGCCTCTGAATTATTAATAATGTTAGTGTTCAACACTTTATGACATTATCAAGCCATCACAGACCATCTTAGGAGCAGTGGCTTAAGAGCCCAAGCAACCTTGAACCTGGGTACCCTCTCTCTCTCACTTACCAGCAGGTGACAGCAGGCCAAATGGCTTCACCTCCCTAAATGTCCATTTCCTAGCCTGGAAAATGTAGACACTATTCCCTCCTGCACTGCAGTATCGTGAGGTTGACTCTAGGGGAGGCATGGACTTAGCATGGGTAGCAGAGAGAAAACTCAGGAAATGTCTAGTTATCACTACAACAGGCTCCTTTCATGCTGCGGCCCCAGAAAGCCATGGGACCTGAGCAAAGAATCACAGAAAGTCAATAACGGGGTCAGGACTGAGATCTTAGGAGCTGAACAACTTCCTTATTTTTACATAAGAGTCTGTCATGAAGATATTTTCCAGAAAAACTACACTCAAGTATATGCGTGAGTGTTTTGTGGGAAAGAAAAGGGTCATCAAACAAATCCGGGAGGCACTGGGTTAAATAAAGACACAATGTGTTGGGTTGGGTTGGGCTTTGGAGGCAGGACTTCTCAGAGCCTTTAATATGCTGCTGTGTATTGTGAACTTCCAAGAAGGGGGCTATAATATAATACAATTATTTTTTTCATTCTCCTTGCTCCTCCCCCCAGGGCAAAGTTTGCCCTAAGAGAAACCCAGCCAGAGAAGTCTAGGTGTTGAACAAATCTGGAGCGGGTTTAAGGAAGCAACGAATGAAACCAAGTTCTCTAAACCTGGCATCACATTAATATTGTGGTCATGGAGGAGAGAGAGAGGGCGTCACATAGAACGTGTGTCAACTCTCCAGCCAGGACTCCATTCTGCCTCCAGTGTAGGTCCCTTTCACCCTTTAAGAAAATCGGCTGCTCTCCGAATGTTTATAGCAGCAATGTCCACAATAGCCAAACTATGGAAAGAACCTAGATGTCCATCAACAGATGAATGGATAAAGAAGATGTGGTATATATATACAATGGAATACTATGCAGCTATCAAAAGAAACGAAATCTTGCCGTTCGCAACGACATGGATGGAACTGGAGGGTATTATGCTGAGCGAAATAAGTCAATCAGAGAAAGACAATTATCATATGATCTCTCTGATATGAGGAACTTGAGGGGCAGGGTGGGGGGTCGTGGGGGGTAGGGAGGGAAAAATAATGAAACAAGATGGGATGGGGAAGGAGACAAACCATAAGAGACTCCTAATCTCACAAAACAAACTGAGGGTTACTGGGGGGTGGGAGGGTAGGGATAGGGTGGATGGGTTATGGACATTGGGGAGGGTTTGTGCTTTGGTGAAGGCTGTGAAAGATGTAAGCCTGATGATTCACAGACCTGTACCCCTTGGGCAAAGAATAAAAATAAAATTAAAAAAAGAAAAAAAAAGAAAAAAAGAAAATCGGCTGCTCTCTTCCTTTCTGCCTCTCTCCCTCCTCTTACCTTCCCCTAATACTGTTACAATTTCTGCCCTCTAATCTCTTCCTTTTTCTTTGACACATCTCTCTCCTCCAACCACATGACCATTCTCCTTCAAGTTTCTGGACCTGCGGGGCTTCCCACCAAGTCAGAGGGAAGACTACTTTGTCTCTGAAATACAAACCTAACGTCAGAGGGAAATGACTCCTTCTCCTGATGGTGACCATCTGTAATCTAAATGGGGGGCGGGT
>LNAC01000171.1:2226367-2278598 GCA_002007465.1 Ailurus styani
AGCCCAGGGAGAGGGCACCGTCATCTGGGGATGATAGACACAGGCTTGAACTGGGGCGTTGGGGAAGGGCGTGGAAGTAGATTCTGGCAAGAAATCAAGGATGACCCAACCTTCTGGCTGGAACAATTGAGAGGTCGTGGTTCCATTTCCAACGGACAGAAACATTGGAGGAGAAACCAGCTGGGGGCAGGGGAATTCGAGCTCCCTGCTTTTGAAAAAGTCGCCTCTGATGGACATGTGAGATATTCACGCAGAACGGTCAAGAAGGCAGCTGGAAGTGCAGATCTGGAATACACAGTCATCAGCACATCGAGGATCGTTAACGTCACAAACCAGATGCAACTGCCTACNACTTGAAGTCATCCTCTGCTTTTTAATTAGGTGTGTGACCCTGGACAAGTTACGAACCTCCTTGAGACCCTTATATTTCTAAAATTGTTTCAAGTGTTAGTGGTAATTGGCAGGTGTGTAACAACTGGGTCTAGTATTGGAGTCCTACTATTTCTTATCAAGGAATCATTTATAACATCTGTTGTGGGTATTTTGTGCATAATTTCTTTATGCACACTAAATGTCAATAATTTTCGATGTGTCTTTATTCTTCCACCAGAAACTTGAAAGTTTTCCTCTTCCAAAAGACTAATTACATATAAGTCAAAGGTGTTTTTTCTCACTAAAATGGGCAATACCACTAAATAATAAGATGTAAACCAGGAATGCCACCCAGATAGAGCTAATGGAAAATATATGCATTCTTACGGTAAAGATAACACATACCTGAAAAAAATTCTCCCAGTTAATCTCCCATAGCAAAGCATAATTTTAAGTAATATTTCCCCAACCACAAAAATATTCCTATCTTTTGACTCAGGAATTCCACATTTGGAAAATTTAAGGCTATGAATATATCCCAACAAATTGCAAGGCTTTAAACACAAAGATGTTTATCACAGTGTTACCTATTATTGAATAAAATTGGAAGCAAATTTAATGTCCAACATCACGAGAATGTTTTAGTAAACTCTGATAGTGTAGGTGATAGAACTCATGTAGCAACTTGCAATGAGGCTTCCAAGGAGAGGAAAACACCAGAGAGGAACATCGCACAGTGGGTACTTATGACTACGTATGCCTCTCACAAATTCATGGGAAGAGAAAACTAGGCGAAAACAGAGCAGAATGTGAATAGGGACTCCCTCTGGATGGTGGGGCCATAAGTTAATTTTTTTTCTTTTTCGAAATGCTTTATCATGGGAAAGTTGTATGTTACAGTTTTTATTTTTAATTGTGGAAAAACACACGCAACATAAAATTTATCATCTTAATCATTTTCCAGGGTACGGTTCAGTGACCTTCAGTACATTCCCGTTGTTTGCAACCATCACTACTCTCCATCTCCAGAACATTTTTGTCTTGCAAAATTGAAACGCTATACCCACTAAATAACACTTCCCCACTCCCCAGCCCCTGGCAGTTGCCATTTCTGCTTTGTGTTTCTATGTTTGACTACTCTAGATACCTCGTGTAAGTGAAGTCATACAGAATTTTATGACTGGCTTATTTTCTGTTAACATAATGTCCCCAAGGTTCATCCATGTTGTAGAATGTATGAGAATTTCCTTTCAAGACTGAATAATATCTCATTGTATCTATACATATACACATTGTTTATCCGTCCATCCACCAATGGACATCAAGTTGCCTTCTTCCTTTTGCCTCTTGTGAATATGCTGTTGTGAACAAGAGTGTATACATATCTCTTCCATACATTGTATTTTAAAGGTTCCTTTTTCCCTAAACTGGCTTTTCCTTTCTAGGTCCCATCACGTGGTCATATCATGCCCTAGACTAGATTTAGGTATGACTCCACGCAGACCATTAATACAAATGAAACCGTGCAGGTGGACAATTCGGCTACTGGGGGAAATGACCACCTGAGCTATGCCTCAGAAAATAATGCATCTTTTTCTCTTGTTCTGATTCCCATTACAGGATAAATGCCTTAGTTTCAACTTTCCAGCCTGGATCTCCCTCACACTGAGTCCTTCTTCATTGTACCACCTGCTTCTGACACTGAACTCCTCCTTACACCCTGCTCTGAGAAGACTGCCAAACAAAAAAAAAGAAAAGAAAAGAAAAGAGAGAGAGAAGAAGAAAAAAAGAAAGAAAGAAAAGAAAAAAAGAAAAAAGAAAGAAGAATTACCCCAGCCATCTCTCTTCATTCTTACTAACCATTTGGTAATGAAGTATTGATTTCCACTTCTCTGCTTATAGACAATACTAGATTTTCATTGATAAACTGCAACGAGGCAGTCTCACCTCCATGGTCCCCTTTCCACCGTCACGAGAAAACGAAGTGCCACAGAAGAAAAATAATGACTGGGAACATGGATGTACTTATTTCGTCGGTCTGTAACCCTTGACAGGAAAGGGCGGGGGAGTACGAGTCTTCATAGTTTAATGTCCAAGTGAGCTGCGCTAGTTGCAGACCCTTGGAAGCTTACTTTTCATGGTAATGTCCATTTCCTATTTATAACCCCTCTGGGAACGTTTGTCTAAAGGAAATGTTTCTGTTCAGAGCAACAGTTACGGTTGCACCTGGATTGCCCAGTCCTGCCCCTGCGCTGGGGAGCCATTAATCACCGCAAAGTGGAAGAATTATTAAGTTAGACCGGAGTTTGAGCCAAGAAAACCTCTGAACAATGTTCATCTTCTGTGAGAGTTGTTCACGCAGTTAGGCTTAACCATGTTGCTGCCAAAGACTTTTTCCCAAGCAGTGGTGGGCATCTTTTTAATCATTGTCTTTGTTGGCTACAAAAAAAAAAAAAGAAAGAAAGAAGAAAGGAAGAAAGAAAGAAAAGGTTTTAAGTGTGCATACGAGACCTGCAAATTGGCAGAACTGGGGCAATTGGTGAGATGCGGGATGTGAAGGAAAGCAAGCAGATGAGATCACAACAGGGTGGAAAGTTCAGCGGCCGTCTTGCCCCGTGATCTCTTTCTGCAGAACCTGTTCTTTATGGACTGGGAAATGCAGTTGAGCTTGAGAAGCAACAGAAAGCATGAAATAGGGTGTCCATTTTAAATGTGTTCCCGCAACTTTTTTCATTAAAACTTTGAGGGCCCAATTTTAATTTGTGGAATATTCCCGTTAATAATGAGATCTAATTAAGACATCCATTAAAAGCCCGTTAAAGTTAATTTAACGTAAAAATTCCAATAGAACTGTATTAGATTTTCTCCATTAAATTAACGTTATGGATTTTTAACGGATGTCTTAATTATACGTTATTATTAACGGGAATACTGTATTACACAGATTAAAATCAGGTCCTAAGTCAACTTGGGAAAGCTAAGAGCATGTTTTAATATTAAAAGTCTTGCATACCTAGTGCACAGTCTGGAAATTCAGGGGTAGAGCTGTTTACTGTAGTTGGACATTTTTCTATACAACTGAAAGCAATCTATAAATAGATAAATCTATCATTGCATTTAAACAATGAATTTCCTTATTCTCAAAGGACAAGTAAAGTCTGGATTGTGTTATAAACTGCTATTCAGCTATAGGCAACATAGTTAAACTCTTCTAGGTACAACACTAGGAACTTAGATGATTCTGAAACAAACAAAAGAAAACCAATTTTGTTGTCGTTGCTTTAATTACCAAGGTTATCACACACAAAAAAGTCTCAACACCAACAGAAAGAAGCCAAATATCCTCTTCACCATTTCTCACGGAAGCCTGCCTGTTGAAATAGCTTTGGAAATTTTGACATGATCCCTAAATTCAACATTGGGATTAAAAAAAAAAAAAACTTCTTATTTACCTCCTAGGGAAAGTGTTGCCCTTATGCCACATATAATAGCAAATTGCTTTTTTTATGGCATGCATAACCTAGATGGGAAAAAATATGGCGCTTCGGGGAAGGAGGGAAAAAGTAAATGAAGTTCCAGGAATGTCATTCTAAAGTAATGAGGCATGGACAGAAAATATACCCCTCACATCATCGGATTGAGATGGCAGTCGAAATAGCTTCATTGAAGTGTCAGCACTCATCCATCAATCAATCACCCACAAGGAAAAATAGCAACAGTACAACGGGGCGGCTTTTATGGGATTTACTCATGGGCATAGGGAATAGCGGCTCAAATGTAGTTCTGACATGAAAAGCAAGGTGCTGATATTATTTTTTATGATGGGAGGATCATAAAGTGAATTGAGAACAGCGAGGTCTGTCTTTGCTTAACCTATTCAACCAGAAATGAATGGAGCTCAACTGGAAAGGAACAGTCTTCGCCTGGGTTAAGATTGAAGGGTGGACTCTACCGAACGCCGTCCTTCGACAACGAAATTCTATTAAAGGAAAATCGATGCATTAGCATTGGGCTTCCTGAAGCTGTTAAAAATTGCCTGCCCCACCCCCAGGGTTATTAGATAAAGTTATGTCATTCAGACTCTGTCGCTACCTTTCAAAAGCAGATTCTTGAGCTCTTGCTCCAACTCATGGGGGGGGGGGACACCATCTAATTCTCAACTCTGTGGAAATTGTTTCCCTTCTAAGAAAAGACAAATAAATCATCTGCTTCAACATTTAATCTATATGGTTTTGTTAGAGCAATTTCTGTGGAGGGGTGGGGTGGGAGGTGAGAGACAAAAATATTGATAAATTTGGTAAGATTCATGAATTGTCACTTGGGAACTGTAAATGTCACGGCTGAGGGACAGCTGCTGATGTGCTCCTCAGGACACAAAATCTGGGCTCTTGCTGTGAGGTAAACATGACTCTCGGTACATTTCTAGAGACCAGGCCTGTCTTTTCACTTGGCAAGCCCTGCGAGGCTTCTAGAAACTTTTTTCTGGAGGGAAACACTAACATGAGCTCAGGAGAATGTTTGTATCTGCTTTCAGACCCCTCTCTTCCTCTCTCTGAATAAAAAGAGTGCTGGTATAGAGCAACTTGAGAAATGGAAAGGAACATGACGTGCAAATACCATGCAAACCTCCACTCCGCCACCACCGCTCGCTCTCAGTGGGGGCGAGAACTTGCCTTTCCTCCTTCATCCCTCCTTCTGGCTAAGACCACCAACCAGCTGCAAACTGAAATGTCCACTGAAAAAAATTATATATACATATTCAAGTTTTATGTCTTTGGCCCCATTTCGTAGTTCAGCAAATTCACCAAATATAGAGCATGTTACAAAGCACCGGGGGACACGAGAGAGAATGGGAAATACAATTCACTCGGCAAATTCATTCCATGAATATTAGAAGGCACCTGCTGTGTGTGGGATACGGTTCACTCTGACCCTTCCTGGCCTGGGGGAAGGAGCTCCCAGAGGGGCCACCTCCCCTGTGTCCCTTGTGTTTTTAGTCCTGTTTTCAAAATAATAGTATTTCAGAATAGGGATTTCTCCTTCTGAAAAGCATACAGAAAAGAAACTAGCTTAAAAATAGGTCAAGGCCTAACTGTAGACTCTAATCACAGACTATATTGGATAGCCCACACAGTCCCCACAGAATTTCTTTAAGGTCACAAATAGATTTCTGAAAACTCACCCCCAAAATGAGCCCGCTCGGTTGTTTGAGTCTTGCATAATTAATGTCATGGGCACAAGCCACTGAACTTGGTCGAAATGCAGAAAACAAGCTCATGAAATGACATATTTGGGAAGCATTTCTGAAACTCTGGTGAAGCAGCGAGGAGGTATGTACATACGAATTCACGGTGATTTTCCAGGGCCCACGGACAGTGACACAGTAAGAGTCTATGGTTTTTCTGAAACTTCTCACAGTAAACCCAAAGATTACAAGGCCTTAAAAGGTGCCTGCTTTTCCATCTGTTACTTCACCACTCTACTGCGTTCAAATCTCTCCCCCACCCATCAGCTTCTTAATCTTGTTAAATGTTTCTGTTAAAAAAAAAAATTAAAAATGTCATTTCCACATTATCCTCTACTGTCCACAAGAATGGAAGCGTGTCGATGTGGAGAACCACAAATGTGTGTGTAGTTCTAAAGAGCAATAAAAGTAGTTTCTGTTTTGAACAAGCATTCAGCAAGGAAAAAAAAATCACAACTGAACTTTCGGTTTATTTTTTTCCCCTGTGAGATGTTAAAATGCTAATTTCATTTTCTCCCTTCCTATATGTGGCACTTTCTCAAAATATCCATGAAATACTTTTAGACAAAGATTGAGCAGGAGAACGAGATACAAATTTCCATCCCCCCAGACAGAGAGACAGGTTTCCATTGTAGGGAAGCATTAAACATTTTGAAACTTGTGAATCATCTTTAGAATTTCTACAGGGGAATTTTACCTCTTCATCCAAAGTAAAAGCCACTTATCTCCTTTGGTTTCCTGTGACAGATTCAGAGGCATACGCAGATATACAATTTCCAGGCTCTAGTTAATCTTCTTCCAATAGTTACGAACAATGGGCTAACGGGCGTGGGTGTTTCTCCAAAAATTATTCATGCGCAAGGCAGCCCAAAGCTTCAGGGAAAACTAGAAATGTTTTATGGATTAGAATAGGACCGTTTTAAAATGCTGGTACCAGGTGGAACGCTATTTCTGCAACAGGACCCTGTCCATTTCCTTTGGAAAAATAGATTCCAAGTAAAATGGCTCTTCCAAGTAATGGCACCCCGATCTGACACCTTTCAGCACACAAATGACTTTTCCGATAGCCATATGATTATCATTAAGGCCTTTTAACAAACGATGTGTTTGCAAAAGACAGATTAAATTCTTGCAGCCCTTTCTACAATGTTTATTTGGTTAAAACCGCTTTTGGAAGTACAAATAATAGCTCTTTTGTGAAAACCCCCAGGAGAAGCTGAAAAACTCCAACAAATGCGTTACTTAGAAAAAGAAAAAAAAAATCTACCACTCCCCTCAACCCCCTCCAGAAAATGAATTTCAGTGTGCTCACTGAATTATCTTGAACCTGAAACCTGCGTTTGGATATCAGTCTGCAGGCAAAGGCTTATATTTACAGAACTTGCACAATCATACGATTATATCTCAGATGTGAAGACTCTGTACAGTAATATTTTCACTTTCTAAATGACCCATACAACATTCAGGAATCAGAAACGTGTACGCACATTTTTTAAACACACAAAGTTCAACTGGTCTGTGGAGAAGAGGCAAAAAGTGGTCCCGTCCTGTATTGAGATAAATACTACAGAAACATTCCAGTTCTGCAATACAATATTTTGGCTTATAACACAGCAGATGCTAGAATGTGCAATGAAAGTCAAAAAAAAAAAATGACATACGAAACAATTCTCATTTGGCTCAGGGTTCTTAAATGTCACTCTATCTCGGGATACAATATACTTCTTGGTCTCTAATACACTTATATCCTCCTAATCTCTCCTGACTTGGATTCCTAGCAGCCAGGCACGGTCAGCGTGAATCATAAACTTCCAAACCCCTTTAAAATCAAGAATATCGTTGATCACACAGTCTTTATAATGGTCAACCGTTTCTCACTCTGCAGAGCTCTTACAGCCTTTTAGGAAATTTTGTATCAACCGTGTTTCTGTTACACATTTGCCCCCTTCTGTTGATTCTAGATTTTTTTTTTGTCTTTTAGAAAAGGCAGTGGGGACGGTAGGGCAGAATGAGTGGGGAGAATTACATTCATCCTTGCTCTGAAGGAAAGTGTTTATTTGCCAGCGAAGAAAGGCAAACACGTTTTTATATTAGGAAAGCAGACTAGTCATTTTCCAGGAAAAATGACTGCAAACATACCTGTAGAATGTTTCTGTGCAAATGCACTAATTTTTTATCACCTGCATGCTGTATAGAATACATTTGCCTGTACACTAGGAGGAAAAGCCAGGCTGTTTTCCCTGTGTACAATGCAGCTTGGATGACTGGGAACGTAAGCCTTCCGTACATTTTTATACTGTACATATTTGTATATACTAACCATAGCGCCGTGTATGAACACAGACTTTGTTATATTTGCTTGTTTCTGTTTCCTACCAAACTGGCCCACAATGGGGATTCTTTTGTATAGAAAAAAATATGCTTGTAAATTTTTTCCTGGCCATTCTCTTTCAATAGCTTCTGAAAGAATTAGATCTGAGTTTACAAAGAAATTATAAGAACCAAGTTTGTCTGTCTGCATGAGTCCCATCCAACTGCTGGATCTAGGGAGGAACCAACGTCCTAATTCAGAGTTTTCCTTTAAAGGCATGCTTTACCCCTTGGGAAAACTGCAAACTCATCCATGTAGAACTATCCTCTTTGTATTTTATCTAATAGTGCCTGAAAATTTTTTTAATGTCTTCTTAGAGGAAGAATTCATAATTGTCGAAATTTGAAACATTAGCTTAATTTTGTTTTTATGACCTCGCAATTTTCCTCCTTATTTATTCGGTTGCTGTTGTAATGGGGCCCCAGGCCATTCCTGACATCGGCGTGTTCTTCTTCTGCATTAAGGATGTTTTTAAAATTACAGAGATTATTGAGCCAACAGGCTGTTTTAATCAAAACCATGTTTCACTTGTTTTTGATGATTATAAATTGTCCTTGCAATGAAAAAAAAAAAAGTTTTCTGCTAGGAAAATTATACCACCCTGTGGCCAAACAGATTCATCACAGATAGAGGCAGGCATCTGTGCCCACTTCTCTGGGATCTGGAAAATTCTTCCCTGCTCTGGCCACACTTTCTTTTACTCCTCATCATCCCGAATGCGAGTGCTCAGTGCAGTCACTATTTGCAAACTGCCAAAGGCTTGGCCGAGGTGTCACTCTGCCCAAAGACCACCAACCCAGCTGGAAATGATGGCTTTCCAGCTAAAAAAAAAAAAAAAAATGCAGGGATTTTCAGAAAAGGTGCTCCTGCCTTGTCCCTTGGTACCACCATCCCGTCATCTTTCCTAATTATAAACAATCTGGTCTCGATACCCCATATAACTTAAATTGGGTCAAAAGAAACATTCAGATCAGCCCCTCCCTGAATAAAAATGACTTCGTTTGGGGGCACGTAAGACGGATGCCTGTGTGAATGTTGCGGCATTGAAATTATCTCTATAAGGAGAGAGAATTTTAATACAATTTTACCACTAGAAATAAATTCTCTGATGGTGGAGATGAAGAAAACCCTTAAATTATATCACAGAAGCCATTATTTTTTACATCTAAAGAGTTGGCTTTTTTTTTTTTGAGAATATCATTCTACTTTGCGAACTGTAATTAAAGCCCTTAATAATAGATACTCCTTCTTTTAGCTATTGTGAAAAACTAATAACACACTCGCCAAGGTTACATGGAGCCCCTCATTTCCATCAAAAAGGTTTCTATAAGTGTATTATTTACATTTTTAAACACGATAACTCTTTTCCTTTGTGACAAAAAAAAGTCTTTTTTTTTTTCTTTCCACTCAGCAGTGGAAAATAGACTGTTTCCCATCTGAAACCTTATCGTAATTTGCATCAGGAAACCCAACTGCCGACATTCAGGACTTGGGTGTGTTCAAGTGTGATTTTGCAGGAGGCTGTCCCTCATTCCACAACTGCAGATCTTGAACCATCTTTCTGAAACCCCGCTGACACAGTGGACATGCCTCTCAACACCGTCAGCTTTGCAAATGGCTTCGTTTCCATCAACGCCGACTTCCGCTTTGGCCAACTGAGTGAAAATTAAAGGAAAGAAGAAGAAAAAAAACACAGAGATGCACTTAAAACATGAAAAGAATTATTTATATGATAAAAATATATTTAGATTTTCAAAGCACAAGACTGAATAGAAGTGCTCTTTTTATGCTTTGTGAAGATGTTACTGTTAAATGTCTTTCTACATCAGGCTTAATAAATCTGTAATGACATTTGATGGGTTGATTTCTGCCTATGTGTGTTTTTGAAGGATGGCAAGAGAGGAGGGAGGCAAGGGAGAGGGAGGCCAAGCGAGGAAATTGTCGGTGGGCCTCTCTCTTGCTTAGACCTGCCGAGCCGCTTCCAACACCTCCCCTCGTCTCCAACAGATTTGTTTTTTGTGTTTTGTTTTTACAAATGCCAGCACCCTCGTTTGGTTTCTGGGCTGCCTTTGCACACTCTCAAATCTGGTCAGCTTGAGCCTGAGTAATTTATGATGTAATCTCAACAGAGGCAGTGGGCGGCTGTCTCACAAATTCAAGGATGAAGGCAGAGGGCAGACATGATTGAGAAGGCCCTGCTTCTCCACCTCGGAGCGATAGCCCTGCTTAACACCCAGGTCCCCTATGTACTCCCTCCATTTCCTTTAATGTCCTGGAGAATTGGAACGTGTTTCACACACAGGCTGCCCAAGCAGATGTTGCTACCCCTCCCCCCCCCGGATATGATTGGTTGTCTGCGCATAGCCAGCTCTCGTCTTCCGTGTTGCCTGGCTACATGAGACTCTCGCTCCTTAAATTATGATGGCTATCACATCACCTGTTAGCTCCACTTCATTGCCGTGGCCCCATGTCTATGCCATGAAACATGAGAGCCAGGAGAGAGAAGGCAGGACAGGGGAGGAAAGAGGGAAGCAGTGAAGGCAGAGTGTTGGGATAAGTAGTTTGGACCAAACCAAAGAGTTCTTGGTCTTCATTCACTTAGGGACTATTCATCAAGCACCTATCATATGCTAGAGCTGAGGGTTACACGGATACGTTGGTGTGATGACGGTCATGAGAACAGGGTCTAGAGTCAAATTGTGCTAAGAATCTAGGCTCTGTTATGTGTCATCTCTGTGATCGAAGACAAAGTCAAGGGAAGAACAGAACATTATGACAGGATGAGTGTGGGGACTCCAAGGGCCCAAAGGTGGCCCCCCAACCAAGCTGAGAAGTCATGGAGGATTTCTGAAGAAGTGATATTGAAGAGAAAGTTAATTTCTCAAGGAACATTAAAAGAACCAAAAGTACACGAAAACCCATCTCTGACTTCTCCCTTCCTCCATGCAATCCGTTGACAGGTCCTGTTGTTTCTAACTTCAAAATACAACTGAGGTCTGTTCACTTTATAGCCATCCTAGACTTCTGTGATGGCCTTCTAACTAGTCTTTAAGTCCTCCAGTCCCAAATATACTCTCTGCCTTGCAGCGGGAGTGGCCTTTTAATAAAGTAAATCAGACCATGCCATTCTCCTTCTCAAGACCAAAGGGAGGCACCTTTTCTTTGGAGGGTCAGATAATAAATAGGTTTGGCTTTGCAGCCCATCTGGCCTCTGACCCGACAACACAACTCTGTCATTATAGCGAAAAGCAGCCCCAGACGAGAGTAATCAAATGGGCATGATGTGTTCCAATAAAACTTTATTTACAAAAACAGGCAACAAGCTAAATTAAACCGTGGGCCATAGTTTGTTGACCCCCGCTCAAGAACTTCCAACACCCAGGATTTCCTATAGAAGCTGACCTTAAGATGAAACGTGAGGATAAAGAGTTTCTATGGGAGATGAATCCAAGAAACCCCAAGAGGGGAGTGGGGAAGGGAAACTGGAGAAGAAGGAATGTCAGTGAGATAAAGGGGCTTTAAGAACAGTGACCACCATGAGCAATGGACCCAATCCCACTGGGAATTCTGAGAGATAGGGCAGAATATTCTCTAGTTATTCTGCCTACCGAGTAGGAAGCTGGGGTAGTCATACACCACCTCTGCTCAGTTGTTAACAGAAGGCTGCTGCGGGGGGAAGGGGACTTCCCAGCACTTCCAGCCAGCCCCAAGGTGGGAAGAAGTAGACTTCGGCGGTCAGAGAACACCCCAAGGCATTGGGTCTCATGGATGCAGTTGGACATAGATGTGAATGGCTCGCAGGGACGAACTGACTCACAGGGACAAGGGCAGGTTCTTGCCATAGCTCCTCTCACTTACCATAAAATCCAAACTCCTCCGCAGACCCACCAGTCTGTTTCCTGCCAGCTCCCCTGACCTCATCTTCCCCTTGCGCACGCAGGTCCAGGGACACCTCCCTCCAACCGTGCCTAAAAGACACCATGTTGTTTCCTTTGGCAGGAAGGCACCACCTTGCTGGGCTTGACATTTCCGGTTATCAGCTTTGCTACTGTATCCTCTGAAAGGTGCTCCCTGAGCCCCCGTGTAGAGTGTCCTGTTTTTGCCCCAGAGCCCTGATCAGGAACTGCTGCTGTGTTCATTTACACGTTTGCACAATGTCAGTTTCCCCACAGGCCACGTGTGAGGACGGAAATGAAACATGTGTCTTGTTCACATATTCCCAGTCCGAGGTTGTAGTGCCTGGCACACAGCGAGGGTCCCAAAAATATTGTTAAGTCAATGAATGCTGTTTCCCTGAAGACCTGGGAACCCTCCCAGTCTCTCTCTCTGAAATGCTCCTTATCTTACTTACCCCTGTCCATTCACTGCTGGAACCTTCCACGATCCACCTCTTCCATTCTGCCCCAGTGTAGTGAAGCATTTCTTAAGGATTTCATGGCATCGAAGACCATAATCTACTGGATCTTGGCACATACTATTGATCAATCCTAGCTTACTGGACAGCCCAGGACCTCAGTGAGCTGCACCCAAGGTATTGGTGTGGTCTCAGTGAGGAACTAGAAGAGGAGGTAGTCAGGAGTAAGAGGCTGCACCCAGCAGCACCCGGAGCTAAGAGCCTGAGTATTTTCTATAAAGGCAATGGACCCAAGGCAGAACCTTGCAAGTCCAAGTGCAGAAGCCTGACACAGGCAAAGCCTGAGGAAGAGCAAGACACAGCTCCCAAGGTAAAAGGGCTCAGGCTGGATGAACTGAGGTCCTTCGACAGTCCCAAATGCACATTGCACATCTGAATGCATATTCAACAAACTGGGCACCTAAAAACACCACAGCGCCAGGGCACCTGGCTGGCTCAGTCAGTAGGGCATGTGACTCTAGATCTCGGGGTTGTGAGTTCAAACCCCATGTTGGGTGTAGAGATCACTTAAAAATAAAATCTCGAAAAAATAAAATAATTACATTTATAAAAATAAAAACACTACAGTCCCATTCATTTCACTAAGTGCATGTGTTGCCTTTTCAAAATTAAAAAGTAAAGAAAGATGACAGATTAGCAAAAAAAAAAAAAGATGAAGGAATATACCTATTGGGTATGAAAATATACTATAAAGTCAGAATAATTTTAAAATGCTGACCGGCACAAGGGGGAACAAACAACTCAATGAAAAACAAAATAATGCCCAGGAATATGTTAAATGTTTAAATAAGAATTCAACACCTTATAAAAGCAGAATTTTTAATTCGTAAGGAAAAAAGTGCATTAAGAACCAATAAAATGTACACAGATAATTGGTGAACTTTTCAGAAAAACAAGCAAGTTAAACATCTATCTCACACTATGTATTAAATTATATTTCAGATGAATCAAAGAATTAAATCGAGAAATGAAATCACAAAACTAGAGGAAAATACAAGGCAATACTTACTCAATATCAGGCAGGGAGGTTATTTCCAGGTACAAATGCTAAGGAAGAAATTACGGACACTAAAATTCCAGGAGAAAGAAAAAACCCCACCATATATATAATGAAAGGTCACCAATTAAGGGGAAATTATTGGTGTTAATATATGGTTAATGGTCACTAACATAATTAATGATATAAAGAGTGTTTGTTAGTCTCTAAAAAAGTAAATAAATATCCAAATAGAAAAATTTTGGCAGGAGCACCTGGGTGGCTCAGTCGTTAAGCGTCTGCCTTCAGCTCAGGTCATGATCCCAGGGTCCTGGGATCGAGCCCCGCACTGGGCTCCCTGCTTGGTGGGAAGCCTGCTTTTCCCTCTCCCATTCCCCCTGCTTGTGTTCCCTTTCTCGCTGTATCTCTATCAAATAAATAAATAAAATCTTTTTTAAAAAAAAGAAAAATTTTGGCAAAATTCACAAACCAACAGCATGCAAATAAAAAAAGTAAATTCTCAATGAACACTTAAGATAATACCAAGTAACAGTAATAACTAAAGAGACACATATTAAAACAAGGAGAAATCATTTGCACTTACTCAGTTGACAAAAATAAAACATAATGTCTCCATTATTGGAGAGAGGTCAAGGAGGAGCCATCCACATACATAGCTGCTGGGAGCAAAATGGATAGGAACTTTCCAGAAAATGATTCCAGTATTTGTCAATTTCTTTAAAATGTGCATGCCCTTTGATTAATTAATCTTCTAGAGAATTTTCCTCCAAAAATAAGTGAAGATATGCACTAAGATTTATTTATTAAAAATGTCCAATCATAACATTGGTTATAATTGTGAAAAATTGGAAAGAACCTAAGTGTTCCCAGAATAGGAGATGTAATTAAATGAATTATGGTACATCTCTGTGGTAGAAAAACACACAATCACGAAAATCTGTGTGCTTAAAAAACAGCCACAGGCTGGTTCAGTATATAAGCTTAGAAGTCACCACTCTGTCCCACCAACAAGCAAAAAGATGAACAGACATTTTGCTGCTGGACACAGAGGAGAAGACACAGGGCACAGTTTTAACAAATCAACAATGCTGCTTGGACACAGAGGGGAGGACACAGGGAACCTCTCAAACCCAAGACTGGAGGGACAGACACAAATACAGGGAATAGAACCCTAACAGAGACGATACTCAGGTCAGAGACCACCGCGGGAACCAGTGTCAGGATAAGAAAACTGAACTGGAATGGACAACTTTCTAGAGGTTCAGTGCAGACATGTCTGAGATTTAAAAACTCTCAGGGCACCCAGCCACGGAGGGGTCGTCACAGTATTGTGGGATTTACCTCCAGGAGCTTGATCAAATTCCCGCATTAAGTATCAAAGAAAAGTCTTTGACTTTCTGCAGAGGAAAGGGAAAAAAGAACCACTTAAAAATACACCAGAGCCCTGTGAAAGGCGTAAGCCTGATCATTCACAGACCTGTACCCCTGGGCAAATAATAATAATAAAAATAAATTTTTTAAAAAAATGCACCAGAGCCCTCCGTTCTTCTTAACAAGGCCTGCCCTCAGGAGAAACTAGTTCCCCAGAGCCTAACCTGCTGGGGTAACCTCAGAAACCAGCGCACCTGACCAGGAGAAACACCCACACCCCCAGGCCCCCCAAGCTTTCCTGTCCCACCGAAGCGGTGGGGGAACTCTGAGAAATTCTTATGAAGTTCACAGCCCAGAGGCACAGGCTCAGCAAAAGACTGAGACCTAACAGTGGGACCAGAGCATAGTTCCCTCCCCCCACACTTCACCACCACATTACGAAGGCCCTATTTACAGCGGTTCTTTTTACACAGTCCACCATGTCTGGCCATTAAAGAAAAATTATAAGGCATCTCAAAAGACAAAAACACAATTCGAAGGGACAGAGCGAGCTTCAGAACAGATACAGCAGGGATGTCGAAATTATCAGACTGAGAATTTAAAACAACTATAATTAATATGTAAGAGCTCTAATGGATAAAGTAGACAGCATACAGGAATACATGGGCAACGTAAGCGGAGACGTGGAAATCCTAAGAACACCCACCAAAAATGCTAGAGATTAAAAAAAAAAAAAATATATATATATATATATATATACTGTAACACAAATGAAGAGTGTCTTTGATGGGCTTATTAGTAGACTGGACATGGCTGAAGACAGAATCTCTGAGCTGGAAAATATAGCAATAGAATCCTCAAAAACTGAAAAGCAAAGCAACAAAGGCTGAAAAAAGAAAAAACAGAATATCTCAGAACTGTGAGATAACTACAAAAGGCATAACATACATGTGATGAGAATACAAGAAGAAGAAAGAGAGAAAGGAACAGAGGAAATATTTGAAACCATAATGACTGAGAATTTTCTCAAAGTAATGCCAGATACCAAATTACAGATCCAGGAAGTCTAAGAAAAAGGGATAAATGCCAAAAACAAAAACAAAACAAAAACCAGGCATATTATCTTCAAACTACAAAAAAAAATCAAAGACAAAGTAAAAAAAATAATGAAGGAAGCCAGAGGGAAAAAACACTTTCCCTCAAAGTGAACAAAGAATTGCCTCTAACTTCCCTTCAAAAACTACACAAGCAAGAAGAGTGAAATATTTAAAGTGTTGAGAGGAAAAATCCACCAACCTAGAATTCTGTACAATGATAAATTATCCTTCAGAGTGGAAGAGAAATAAAGATTTCCTCAGACAAACAAAAACTGAGGGAATTCATTGCCCATGGAACTGCCTTGAAAAAATGTTAAAAGAAGCTCTTTAGAGAGAAGGGAAATAATATAGGTCAGAAACTCAGATCCACACAAAGAAAGGAAGAACATCAGAGAAGGAATAAGTGAAGGTTAAATTAAAACTTTATCTTCCTTCTTCTTCATGATTTAGCAGATAAGCTTATTCAAAATAATAATAGTCAAAAGGTATTTGATTATGTATGCCCATGTATATATCACACACACACACACATGCACTTGTATATAAGAGAAATGAATGACAGCAATGATCAAGGAATGGAAGGGAGGAAATCATGGTTATCTCGTTACTGTAAGACACACCATTCATGAAGTCATATAGTGTTACTTGAAAGTGGACTTGGATTATTTACAAATGTACATTGCAAACTCTGGGGCAATCATTTTAAAAAGTAAAGAATAATAACTGATATACTAAGTAAGTTGAGAAAATGGAATCCTATAAAATACTCAAATAAGACCACAAAAGGAAGAAAAAGAGTAAAAGACAAAAATTGGAGTAAAGAACAGGGCAGCAAGTAAAAAACAATATTTGGTGAATATTAATCCAAAATTATCAATAATCATTTTGCATGTCAATGGTCTAAATACACCAATAAAAAACATGGTCCGAGTGAATCCAAAAACATGACCCAACTCTATGTTGTCTGTAAGAAACCCACCTTAAATATAAAGACATCTATAGATTAAAGAGAAGTGGATAAAGAAAAATACACCATGCTACCATTAATCAAAAGAAAGAGTAGTTATATTAATTTCAGGCAGAGCAGACTTCAAAGTAAAGAAAGTTATAAGGGATAAAGATTAATGATAAAAGGGTTGATTCTCCAAGAAGACAACAATTCTTAATATGTATGCACCAAACAGCAGAGCATCAAATTTCATGAGATAAAACTGATAGAAATGCAAGGAGAAATAGATGAATAGATGAATCCACTATTATAGCTGGAAACTTCAACACCTCTCTGTCTCAGAAATGGACAGATCAAGCAGACAGAAAATTAGTAAGAATATAGTCAAACTCAACAACACCATCAGTCAACCTGAACACAGTTGACCTCTATAGACTACTTCATCCAATAACAGCAGAATCTATATTTTTTTCAAATACACATGGAACATTAGCGAAGATAGACCACATTCGGGGACATAAAACATATATCACCAAGTTTAAAAGAATAGAAATCATGCAATGGCTGCTCTGGAACTTAAATAGTATTAAACAAGAAACTGCTAAAGGGAAGATCACCAAAAAGTCCCAAAATATGTGTAGATTAAACAACACACTTCTAAATACCACACAGCTCAAAAAACAACTCTCAAGAGAAATTTTTAAACATTTTGAACTAAATGAAAATGAAAACACGACTCATCAAAATTTGTGGAGAGGCAGTGAAAGCAGTGCTTAGAGAAAAATGTATAAATTTTCATTGAATGAATGTATTAGAAAAGAAGACCTATAATCAATAATCTAAGTTAACAATTAACTAGAGAAAGGGCAGTTAAATATAAAGTAAGCAGAAGAAAAGAAATAATAAGAATTAAAGCAGAAATGAGTGGAATTAAAAACAGAAAATCAATAGAGAAAATCAATAAAACCAAAAGCTGAAAAGATCAATAAATTTGATATGCCTTTAGTTTACCAAGAAAAAAAAAGATAGAAATTACTAATATCAGAAATAAGAGAGAAAACATCATTACAGATCCCATGGACATAAAAAGGATAATAAAAGAATACAATTAACAACTGTATATCCACAAATTTGATACCTAGATGAAATGTACCAATTCTTTGAAAGACACAATCTGCCCAAATTCACACAAGAAACAGATTATCTAAATAGACCTTTACCTACTAAAGAAATTTAATTAATAATTAACAACATTCTAAAACAGAAAGTACAGGGCCCAGATGGACTGACTGGTGAATACTTAAGGAATTTAAGGGAAAAAAATTATACCAATTCTCTACAATCTCTTTGAAAGAATAGAAGCAGAGGAAATACTTCCTAACCCATTCTATGAGGCCAGACTTACCCTGACACTGAAACTAGACCAAGATATTTTAAGAAAAGAAAACTATAGATCAATATCTCTCATAAATATATATGCAAAAATCCTCAACAAAATCTTAGGAAATCAAATCCAAAAATATGTAAAATGGATTATACATCATGACCAAGTGAGATTTATCCTAGGTATGGGAGACTGGTTCAACATTTGAAAATTCATTAATGTCAATAAGCTAAAAAAGAAAAATCACATGTTCATACTACAGATTCAGAGAAAGCTTTTGATAAAATCTAACACCTATTGATGATAAATACTCTCAGTAAACTAGGAATAGAAGGGAATGTTCCCAATATGATAAAGACTATCTACAAAAAACTTACAACTGGGCGCCTGGGTGGCTCAGTAGGTTAAAGCCTCTGCCTTCAGCTCAGGTCATGATCTCAGGGTCCTGGGATCGAGGCCCATATCGGGCTCTCTGCTCATGTTCAGCAGGGAGCCTGCTTCCCCCTCTCTCTCTGCCTGCCTCTCTGCCTACTTGTGATCTCTCTCTCTCTCTATGTCAAATAAATAAATAAAATCTTTAAAAAAAAACTTACAACTGATATCATACTTAATGGTGACAAACTTGAAACTTTCTCACTCAGATCAGGTACAAGGCAAGAATGCCCCTTCTCAAAACTCCTTTTCAACGTCATTCTGAAAGTCCTTATAAGGCAAGAAATGGAAATAAAATGTTTATAGATTGTGAAGGATGGTATAAAACTGTAATTGTTTTACAGATGACATGATTGTCTCTGTAGAAAATCTGAAAGAATAAAAAATCAATAAAAAAAAACCTCCTGGACTAATAAGTGATTATAGCCAGGTGGAAGGATCCAAGGTTAATAAAGAAAAGTTAATGACTTTCCTGTATACCAATAACAAATAGGTGGAATTTGAAATTAAAAACACCATATCGTTTACATTAACACCTCCCAAAAATGAAATACTTAGGTATAAATCTAACAAAATACATACAAGATCTACTTAAAGAAAACTCTGAAACTCTCAATAATGACATCGAAGAAAAACTTAAAAAATAGTGAGATAGTCCATGTTCATGAATGGGAAGACTTGATATTTTAAGATGTCAGTTCTTCCTGACTTGAATCAATGCAAGCCCAATCAAAATCCCACCAAGTTATTTTGTAGATATCAATAAACTGATTCTAGAGTTTCTGTTGAGAGTAAAAGACCTAGAACAGTCAACACAATACTGAAGGAGAACAAAATTGGAAGACTGATGCTATACAATTTTAAGACTTCCTATAAAGCTACAGTAATCCAGACAGTGTGGCATTGGTAAAAGAACAGATAAATATGTCAATAGAACAGAATAGAGAGTCCAGAAATATACCCCCATAAACATAGTGAACTGACATTCAACAATGAAGCAGAGCCAGAACAATGAACAGTCTCATCAACAAATGACACTGGAACAGTCAAACATCCACATGCGAAAAAGTTAATCTAAACAGACTTTACACTCTTCCTGAAAACTAGCTCAAGATGGATCATATATCTAAATGTAAAATGCAAAATTATAAAATTCCCAGAAGATAGCATAGGGGAAAATCTAGATGACCTTGAGTACCATGGTACTTTTTAGAGACAACACCGAAGACATGATCTATGAAAGAAATAATCGATAAGCTGGACTTCACTACAATTGAAAACTGCTCTACAAAAGACAGTATCAAGAGAATTAGAAGACAAGTCACAGTCTGTGAAAAATATTTGCAAAAGATGCATCTGATAAGGACTATTGCCAAAATATACAAAGAACTCTGAAAACTCAGCACTAAGAAAACAATCCCATAACAAAAATAGGCCAAAGACCTTAACATACACTTCCCTAAAGAAAATATGCAGATGGCAAGTAAGCATATGAAAAGATGCTGACATCATCTGTCATCATTGCAAACTAAAACAATAAGATACCACTACACACCTATTAGAATAGCCAGGATCTGGAATCCTGACAGCACCGATGCTGGCGAGGATGTGGAGCAAAAGAAACTCTCCTATGTTGCTGGTGGGAATGCAATAAGTAGTCGTTTTGGAAGACAGTTTGGCAGTTAGTTACAAAACTAAACATACTCTATACCATATGATCCAGGAATCACGCTTCCTGGTATTTACCCAAAGGAGTTCAAAACTTTCATCCACACAAAAATGTCTACATGAATGTTTATAAACGTCTCCATGATTGCCAACACTTGGAAGCAACCAAGATGTCCTTCAGTAGGCGAATGGAAACTGCAGTTCCTCCAGACACTGGAATATTATTCAGCATTAGAAAGAAACAAGTTCTCAAGTCATGAAAAGGCATGGGGGAATCTTACATGCATACGCCTAAGTGAAGGAAGCTCATCTGAAAAGGCTATAGGCACCCTTCAAGTCAGTGACATGATCATAACTCCATGTTGTCTCTTGGAGCCCCCAAACCAAAAATACTTACTATCTGGCCTTTTACCACAAACGTTTGCTGACTCCTGTTTTACTACCACGAGATTGGTGGACTCCTGATGGCAGATTCACCATTTATCCCCAATTCCTAAGAGAGCATATGTGTGGCTTACACATCACAGATGCTCAAGATAATACTTGTTGAGGGAATCCATGAGAGCATGAATGAGTCCTAGCTAATACCTTAACATGTACTATAGACTGATGCTTACCTGGTGAGTAAGACATGAAGCTGTGAAGTGTGCCAATCCTCACAATGATCCCAGGAGGTACCCACTCATACCCCACTCTACGGTTCAGAAGACCCAAGTTCCCCCAAATCACAGACCACTTGACATGGTGGACCTAGAATTCAGATCTAAGTTTGGGATGTGGGAAAGCTACACTCTTATAAGCTCCTAGCACAAGGTTTGGCAAATGGCAGGCCCTATAAAAATAATGGTTTATTCACCATAAAATAATCCCAGGGCCTGAGAGGTGTGGTATGAGCAGAACACGTCCCAGGACTTTCAAGAGCCTGGGTGAGGTCTGGAGAGCTGCGGGTTGGGTAATAAATGAGCGACTTCTCCACCAAAGCAAATGTGACAGGCGAAGATCTTTGAAATATGAACTGTTGTCTCGTTTTCCCCCTAAGTTATCCAGTCCCCCTTTGGTCTGCTTCCCAGGCTCCAGAACTAAGCTCCTCCTGCCCCGAGGGAAATGGAAAGAATTGGGGAAAACACAAGATGTTCTAAGATGTAAGAGCAAGTTTCCTGCATCCCCAGCCACGCCTGCCCGCCCCCATCCCTTGATTGATTGCTTTCAAAGGCTCCCTACATTCCTGGGATCAGTCCATCGGCCTCAGCTAGCCTGAGAGCCTGCCTGGGCTGGCTCCTCCCATTCCCGGCTCTTGTCTCCTCTAGCACATTCTACATTCCAGCCAAACTGGAGTCCCCATTTCCGCACCCTCTAGACGCTCCCTGGCCTCAACATCTTTGCATGTGAGGTCACCCTACCTTGTTCTTGACCTTCAGTCTAGGAAGAATCCTGCTCTCTGGTCACACCCGGACTACCCTCTAACACTTACATGCGGTGATTTGTGAGGCCTGCTGGTCGACCACCCCACCAGAGGGGAGGACTCCAGGGGGCAGTCTTTCCCCTGCTGCCTCCCCAGTTTCATGGCCCATGGCCACAGCTCAGTGGGCACTTGGTGAAGATCTGTTCGGCACTGGTAAAGAAGGCCCTGAAAGGGTCTCCTTCTGCGTGTTCTTGGATTTACCTTCACCGCATTAGAGACAGAAGTGTGTCATGCCCAGAAGAAGGTCTGAGCCTTCTTCTGCACCTTTGCTCCCTGAGTCATACCCAATATGCAGGTATGGGTGGTAAAAGACTATGATATGACATTATGATATATGATAGGATATGTGATATGATATGACAATAATATATAGTAAATGCTGCATTAATAATCCTATATTGTCTTGAACATATCATCCCTAGGATACACGTTAATACTTACCTATTATTGAGCACTTACTCTGCATCAGGTAGTTGACAGAAATTACCTTCCTTAATCTTTACATCCACCCTAAAACAAGCATTCTCGACAGGGTGATACCCTGCCCAAGTGGGCAAGAACTGATTCTTGGGGAGTGAAAAACTTTAGTTATTTCAATGCTTTCTGGTCTTCCAAAGTGCCACAGTATATAAACAGATTTACTGTACATCTCTGGCATTAAAATGTTATGGGGGGGGGCACCTGGGTGGCTCAGTAGGTTAAAGCCTCTGCCTTTGGCTCAGGTCATGATCTCAGGGTCCTAAGATCAAGCCCCGCATCAGGCTCTCTGCTCAGCAGGAAGCCTGCTTCCTCCTCTCTCTCTGCCCGCCTCTCTACCTACTTGTGATCTCTCTCTCTCTGTGTCAAATAAATAAATAAAATCTTTAAAAAAAATAAAATAAAATGTCATGCGGAGGGAGCTAATTGGGGGGGGAAGTCTAAAAAATTTCTGCAAGGGGGCAATTTTTTTTAAAAAGTTTGAGTAAACCTGCCCTAAAATGTAAATGTTCTCATTCACCCCATAGTGCAGGCTCAGAGAGGTGAGCTCACTTGTCCAGAGTCACACAGCTAAACATCTGTAGAGCGAAAATGCCAAGCCGAGTCTGTGTAATGGCAAAAACTACACCCTCAGATGACCTCGGAAAGCCCTCACCAGCCATGAGGTCAGAGTTAGCAGTAGGAAAGTTCTCTAAAGAGCAGTCCTCAAATTAGTGGCAACAGCGGCACCTGGGAGCTTGTCAACTGAGGCCCTGTCCCAGACCTGCGGCCTGAACATCCGCCTCATGCCCAGAGGACAGTCTGCACACTCTTCTGTCAAGGGCACTGGGATTCCCAAGGTCACAGGTAAATGACCTTCATCTACCCCAAACAGCAAAGAGGCAAAGGAACCTTCAATTGTCCCAGAGCTTAGGTCCCCGGGCCTAATCCGAAACTCGCTTGTCAAACTAATTACACTTAAGGCTGTTCTGTGACTTGCTGTATTCCCGCAAAAGAAAGAAAAACGAAGTTCTCTTTCAGGTTTCCAGGTAGATAATGTCAAATATTTACAGAGCAAACATCATTCTAGAGGCGTTTCACCCTCTTCCCGCTGATCAGGGCGCTGTCAGTCGCACACAGAGAGGGCTGCCAGCTCTTCTCGGTGGAAGCCACCCGTCCGCGCGGCTGAACTGCGCACTGCAAGGCCAGGGAGGCAGGGAGAGAGTTCTGAAGGCAGCCCCGTGGAAGCCGGGGCTCCGGGGCTGCGTAGGACCCAGCTTGGCGGGATGGGGCGGCTTGAGTGAAGCCGCTGACCGAAGGTGGGAGAGAGGCCATCCGTGCGGAGAAGACTAGGGCTCCCTCGTAAACCAAGGTTCAAAAGCCCAAGCATGAGTCAGAAACACCTGCAGGGGCGCCTAGGTGGCTCAGTCGGTTAAGCATCTGCCTTCCTCTCGGGTCATGATCCCAGGGTCCTGGGATCGAACCCCACGTCAGGCTCCCTGCTCAGCAGGAAGTCCGCTCCTCCCCACTCCCTCTGTCTCTGCCCCCGTTCATGTTCTCTCTCACGCTCTCTCTCTCTCAAATAAATAGAAAAAATCTTTAAAAAAAAAGAAAAAAGGAAAAAAAAAGAAAAGAAAACCAAAACCACCTGCAGGGCTCTGACAAAACACAGGTGGCCCTACCCTGGGATCCAGTCCTTTCCGGGAGGGCCTGAGAATGTGCCTGTCTTCCCAACCCCCGGGTGACGCTACTGTTCTCGGGACCTCACCTGGAGAATCAGGTCTGAGCTTTTGCTCCTCCAGGTGTGCGCCTCGGACTAGCAGCTTTGGCATCACCCAGAAGCTTGTTCAAAATGCGGAATCATCGGGCTCTGTGCTCAGCATGTAGTCTGTTTGGGATTCTCTTTCTCCCTCCCCTCTGCCCCTCTGACTCATGCGCTCTCTCTCTCTCTCTCAAATAAATGAAAGAAAGGAAGAAAGAAAGAAAGAAAGGAAGGAAGGAAGGGAGGAAAGGAGGGAGGGAGGAAGAGAGGGAGGGAGGGAGGAAGGAAAGAAAGGAAAGAAAGAAAGAACATACCCAGGAGAAAGCTCGTAAAGTGAGCACAACTGGTCTAAACTGTACTCTCTAAACTAAAATAGGTCTTCATTTAGCTATGTAGAAAAAATAGACACATCCTATTATACTAATTTATTGTGTATCTTAAAAAACACCCCAAAACACTTAAAGCATGTTATATATACACTTATATAAAATATATAATATTATATATAACATATATATAATATCGGCATGTCTCTACCCACTGCCGTAGAGCCCTTGCTCACCCCTCATTGGAGACCACTGGGAGCAACAGTTGAGTTTCTTGGGAGACTCTCCCCATCACTTGGCTTAAACCCCCTCATTTATCTTCACAACAGCAGTTATGATCATTTTCCCATTCTACAGGTGAGAAAGCTGAAGTCTGGAGAGGGAAGAAAATTGCCCCCAGTCACGAGACTTGCAGGTTGCTGCATCTGTGTTGGAGCCTATGTCTGACTGGGTTGGTGGGCATTTAACCACGATGCTCACAGCCCGGCGTTTCCATATACAGGGGGATCAATGCAAGGACCCTTCCAAGACCAAGGTCCAAATGCAGAGAATTCCAATCAGTCTGGGTGCTAAGGGGCTCCCCTTAGCACCTATTAAAAACTCGGTCCCGTGACAACTTTTAGGGACCCAAAGATAACTGAGACTTGGTCTCCGCCCTTGAGAATTTCATCTGCATATAAATAGATTGTTTCATTATCATCACTTACCATGTTTAAGTACTAGGACCAAGGTACGCAGAATAGGCTGAGCAGAGAGGAAGGGCAATTTCAAGCTTTCTCTCTCATTCCTGCCACCTCCTCCTCTCACTTTGACTCCCGAGGGTTGCTTCGTTTCTCCTCTTACCACCTCCCAGTCTGTCGTGACAAAGAAGCCAGGGTGATCCTTTCAAAACAGAGGGTCAGATCACATCACCCCTACTCAAAACCCTCCAGTGGCTCCATCTCACTCAAAGGAAAATCCCAAGACCTCAGCACAGGCTACTTGAGCCCATCCTCAGTGTCCGCATCACCTCCCACCCACCCCACACCTCTGTTCTCTAACCACTCAAGGCCCCTTGCCTCTCCTTTCTCACACACCAGGCATCCCACCACAGGGCCTTTGCACTGCTTGTTCCTTCTGCCCAGAACACTCTTTCCTCAGGGTCTGGCTTATTCCAACACTTTGCTTAGGTCTCTGCTTAACTGCTACCTTGTCCATGATGCCTTCCCCCACTGTCCTCTTAACCCACATAAAATTTTTCTTCACAGGACACCTGATATATTATATAGTTATTTGTTTACATCAGTGGTTTATAACTGGGCAGTTTTGACCCTGCAAAGATATTGTGAGATATTTTTATGGTCAGGACTGGGGGATGTTCTTACTAGCATCTGAGGCATAGAGACCAGGGGTGCCGCTAAATATCCTACAGTACACAGGAGAGCCCTGCAGCAGAGAACGACCCAGCCTCGAATGTCAATAGTGCTGAAGTTGATAACCATCATTTACATGTTAATTGTCTACATGTAGTTGGGGACAGTGCTTGCCACATAGTGGATGCTCAGGAGGTATTTGTTGTATGGACGGGTAGGTGGGTGGGTGGATGGATGGATGGATGGTTGGATAGGTTGGAAGGATAGGTAGATGGATAGAAAGGTAGGTGGGTAGGTGGGTGGATGGATAGATGGATGGACAAATGAACAGTCGCTCAGTCTGAGAGCTCAGAAAAGTTATTACTCATCTCTCACCTCTTCACCTCCAGCTTCTATCCATCCTTCAGATCGCAGCTTTTATGAGCTTTCTTTGATTCACACACACACACACACACACACACACACACACGGTAAGATTCTCCTAGGTGTGCCTCTGACAGCACTTCTACTTTCCCTAGCAGCACTGATCCAGAAGGTCATAATTATTTGTTTGGTCGTCTGCTCCATGCTGCCTCCCCCACTCAACTATAAATTCAGTAAGAGAGTTGTGTCGACCTGTCCACCAATTAATCCCCAAAGTGCCTGGCAGGGTAACCACTCCCTATGTTTATTGAATAAATGAAGATAATTTAGGGAAGAGAGCTTTGAAATATGACAATAAATATATCTGCTCAACAAATTAATTTGTGGATTATTTATGGAAATATTAATTTGTCTTGTTCAGCCTGAGATATAGAAATAGTAGAAGATATTTCCATTGCCCACATCCCATGAAAGCAGCCTGGGTCTCAGTGTCTCTTCTCCCCAGGGAAGAGTGAATAGGCCCTTGTTTCCAAAAACAAAATGCTAGAAGGATCTGGATTGTCCAAAGAGAGGAACTTCAAGGGTTGGAGGTGGAAAGTGAGGCGTCAGTGGCCCAGTCCTAGGAACCCAGGGTTGGAAGGCAGATGGGGGACTGCAACAAGCCATCATTCCCCCCCCCCAACATTCCCAAAGGGAGCTGACCTCATAGAGGTGCCAACATGGAAACTTACACTCTTCTATAGCTGGCTGAAATGTTCCAGGGTTTGACCACTTTAGGAAAGAAAACCTGTGTTTGAACTTGGAATGGGTGAGCCACCTGACTTTGAAGAAGTAAAAATTCTTTGGACAGCAAGTATCTCAGTTTCAGTCACAATGCAGTCAAGACCAGAGGCCCATTTCCATGGTTTTCTAGAGCCTGGAAGCTTTGCTTAATTGTAGGAAGGGGAAAAAATTCCCTCCAAGTAGGACGGAGTAGAAACATCCCAAACTGTAGAGCAAACAACCTCAACAGAAATATCATGCAAGCCACACAGGTGTAAGGTTAAATTTTCTAGTGGCCACATTTCATAAATAAACAGGTAAAAATAAATTTAATAATACATTTCTTGTAATCCAGTATATCCAAAATACTATTTCAACATGGAATCAGTATACCAAATGTACTGATAAATATTTTACATTCTTTGGTTTTTCACTGTAAGTCTACAAAATCCAGTATGCATTGTGTACTCACAACACATCTCAGTTTGGACCAGTCACATTTCAAATTGTCAGTCGCCACCTGTGACTGGTGACTACTTGCTGGACAGCTCGGTTTTATTGGATAGGAACTTGTAAGAGATCTTGGGGGCTTTGTTTTTTATGGCGTAGCATCCATTTGCCCCTTGCTCTAATAATTGTGCCTGAATTTGGGGGGGGTTAACTCTCCAAATTAGTGACCTATTGCTGGTTGTTAGGTTGAATTAGTGTCCCCAATAAAGATATGTTGAAGTCCTAACCTCCAGTACTTGGAAATGCAACCTCTCTTAGAAATAGGGTCTTTGCAGATGTAATCAATTTAAGATGAGGGGGGCCCCTAATCGGATCCGACTTGTACCCTTATAAAGAAAGGGCAATTTGGACACAGACATGGACAGACAAAGGAAAGATGATGTGAAGAGACACAGGGGTAGCCATCTATAAGCCAAGGAATGCCTGAGGCGACCAGAAGCTAGCACGCAGGCCAGGACTGGATCTTTCCTGAGAGCCTTCAGAGAGAGTGTGGACGTGCTGACATCTTGGTTTTGGACTTCTGGCCTCTGGCACCAGGAGAAAATACTTTCTGTTGCTCAAAACCACCCAGTCTGTGGTACTCTGCTATGGCCACCCTAGAAAACTCATATCTCACATAACAAATTGCCTCAAAATTTAGCAACTTAAAACAACAAACATATATGATCTCACAGCTTCAGTGGTGCAGGAATCCAGGCACGACTCAGCTGGGTCCTCTGGTTGAGGGGCTGTCATGGACGGCCACCAAGATGTCAGCCAGAGCTATGGTCTCACCTCAAAGTTGAGATGGAGCAGGATCCACTTCCAGCTCAAATCATGGTGGGGGCGGGATTAGTTCCTCATAGGCTGTGGCACTGAGGGCCTCGGCTCCTCGTTGGCAATTGGCTGGAGGTCTCTGTCAGTTCATTACCAGGTGGGATTTTCTTTAGGGTGGCTCACACGTGACAGCTGCTTCACCCACAGCAAACATCAAGAAAACAAGAGATTGCAATGAGGCAGAAGCCAGACTTCTATAACAAATACAAAGGGGATATCCCCTCACTTCTGCTTCATTCTCTTCTTTAGAAGCAAGCCATTAAGTCCAGCCACACCCAAGGGGAGAGGAATCACAAAAAGACCTGAACACTGGGACCTAAGGGTCAGTGAGGCCATCTCAGAGGCTGCCGACCACACCCTTCCAGACTATGCCAAGGGACAAGCAGGGTTGCAGGCCTCTCACACTCTTTCTCGTCCAGGTGAGACTCAATTTACTCCTACTCCCTGAGCTCGACCTGTTTCCTGTCCTCCCCCAGCCCAGTCCTTCAGCTGGTCGTTTGTCAGCTACCCTCTATATTTCAAAATTGAAGAGTCTATTTTGTTTCTTGCTTTTCCATTGAACTCTCATAAAGGGTAGGACAAATTTGCCTAGTTAGAAAAGAAATAAATTATCAAGCTTGATTCCAAGTACTATAAAGCAAATAAATGCCCACCTGCTCAAAAAGATGGATGATGGATGGATGGATGGATGGATGGATGGAGGGACGGATGGATGGACAGATGAACTAATGGATTAAAATCTCTTTGTGACATGCTCACCAGTCCTGATCTTTTTCACCTACCCAAGAAATTTTGATATCAAGGTCATGATAACATCAAGTTTTTTATTTCAACAATATTTCTTGGTTTTTCTCTATTCAAAATGGAGTAGCAAAAACAGTGGATGTGTATTTGTGAGAGCAAGTGTGTGTGTCCTCATCCACATTTATTGGCTTTCTTAGGTATTCTGAAATTAACTGGGCCTGCTAAGGGACATTAGTAAATATTTGGTCATAAAGTATCTTCAGAGAACCATTTTCTGAGTTAACCACACCCGATAAAATCCCCTTGCATCACTGAAAGTCTTGTCTGGCTGTCAGGCAATGAGATCGTTTTATTGAAAAGACTCATGATGTAGTGAACAAAAGCTTAGGAAATAAACTCTAATCCCCAAAGGAACAGTCGATACAACTCTACTCACACTAAAATATTCAATTTATGGCCTATATTGAATCCTATGTCTATAATTTACTGCCCTAACTACAAAAGAGTTCTTTTAATACAAACCAATTTCAATATATTTTACTATTTTCCTTGCCTCTGTTAAAGCAGAAATAACAAATTTTGCTGAAAGATTAGGAGACAAATGCAGTAAAGATTCCCAGGGACACATCTTACAATCCTCCAGTTTTCATTAGACTCTCACTGGGTACCTAAAATTGTGTTCGGGCATTCTTATTTGTAACTGGTTTCCCAGGTAGTTCTCCAGGGACAACAGCTCTTAGGAAACATCAATGTGTTTTTTCAGTAAATATTTATAGGGTACCTACTATGTGCAGGAGTCATTCTGGGGTCTGGGGACACAACAAAGTCCCTCTTTTTGAGGAGACATGATTCTAGAAGGGAAAGAGAAAATAAATAAGTAAAATATACACTATGGAGAATGCTTGGTTGTCAGAAAAGTCCTCGCTAAGAAGGTGATAGTTGGGCAAAGATCTGAAGGAAGTGAAAGAAGGGAGAAAGAATAACCATGAGGCATTCAGAGCAGAGGAATTGACCATCTGTCTCATATTTTTAAAGGATCCTTCTGGCTACTCAATTCGGAGTTGATGGTAGGAGTTTCATGGAAAAGGGGATACTAGGTAGATGGCAATTGCAACCAACCTAGTGAGAGGTAATGGGGATGAACCAGCATGGTAACTGAGGATGTGGGAAGACATGACTGGATTTTTTATACATTTTAAAGTTTGAACAATGAGGTTGCTCTTACATTTGACTTGGGTTGGGACATTAAGACAGGCTTTAAGGATGTCTTCAAGGTTTTACCATGAGGGACAAGAATCATGGCACTGTAGTTTTCTGATAGAGAAGACAGAGGGAAAATGACATTTGCAGAACAAAGATTAAGAGTTCAGCTCTTGACATGTCATGTTTGAGATGCTGTATTAATCTGTTGCCATATAATCAATTTCCCCAAAACTTTGTATCTTAGAACAGCAAATATTTATTATCTTGCTGTTTCTGTGAGTCAGGAACTTGGGAGTAGCATAGTTGGATGGTTCTGGCTCAAGGTCTCTCATGAGGTGGCAGTCAAGATATCAGCTGGGGCTGCAGTCTTATGTGAAGGCTTGCCTGGGGCTGGATGGCCCACTTTCCAAGATGGCGCCCTCACACTTTCCAAGATGGCGCCCTCACACGACGGTCGGCCAGAGGCCTCAGTTCCTCCTCACACAGATCTCCCTGTAGGACTTGTTGAGTGTCCTTCCATCATGGAAGCCGAATTTCCCCACAGTGAGAGATCCAAAAGAGTAAGGCAGAAGTCACAATGCCTTCTATGACCTAGTCTTGGAAATCACACACTGTTTTTCCCATAATATTCTATTAGAGGCAAGTCATGAATTCAATCCACACTCAAAGAGAGGGAAATTAAGTTTGGTCCTTGGAGGATGTTGTGTCAAAGAACCTGTGAACCTTTTTTTAAACCCTCGCACATGCCTAGAAGACATCCAAGTGAAGTTACTACATATCAATTGAGTATACAAATTTGGAGCTCAATGGAGAGTCTGGAAGGGAGATAGACCCTGGGAGTTGATGTTATATGGTTATTACCAGTGTGATAATATTCTTATACTATAGTGGGTATGAGCACAAGCTTTAGTGCCAGACATGAGTTCAAATTCCAAAGAATGCCCTCACTAACTCTTTGGTCTTCATTGACACAGACAAACCTCCTGACATTCCACTATTTTTTCTTTATAAAATGGGGGTAATAACTACCTAGTCTTGTCCCCAGGGAGACTTGGTCCACCCAAAAGCCTGAAAGCAAGGTAGGTTAGTTTCCCAAAGAAAATACACATTGTGGTACCAGGATAAAGAGGAAAGAAAACTCGACAAGCAAAACCAACAACAGACATGTCCTCCAGACATTTTAGGAACGACAATGCCAACCAATCCCTGTAAAATCCCTTCACATGTTCGTATGTAAAACCCTTCTCTGTTTGTCCCAAGAAAGAGTCGATACAGTCCTCGATATCTAGGAAATGATTGGTCTGGGTGGATTGCTATAGGTTAAAATGAAGGCGAGACATTTTCGGGGAGGCAGGGAGGAGAAAGAGACAGCACACTCAGAAATCAGACCCCAAGAAAGTGTACCCTAACTTCCCTAAATCCCCATAGGAATTAGAGAAAACATTTGGGAAGGCTTTGGAACATCACAGGCTTCAGGAATGAAGACATCAAGGCATTTTTACCTAGATATCAAGGGGCAGGAAATTCCTAGCTGTCAACCAAGTTGCAATCTTAATCATACTTTTTATTATTTTTATCATAGTTTTTAAAATATGTTCACCACCATGCCCAATACAGCTTAGGAAAATCCACCTGAATTATAAACTCTGCCAAACTTCTGAACGACAGTACTCGGATGTGGTAAGCATGACATGGAAAAGACAGTGAGAGTGATCATTGACTCTAAGGAAACAAAGAAGCTAGTGGAACGGGAGGCGGATGAACCCCAGTCATAAAGAAGCTTAAGATCTCTAAATTTGTAGGCAGATAGCTATTCTGAAGGAAGATTGTTCATTTTTTATAATGGTTTTATGAATGTCTGAGCATTCTTGTAAAGATTTTATTTATTGGGGCACCTGGGTGGCTCAGTGGGTTAAAGCCTCTGCCTTCGGCTCAGGTCATGATCTCAGGGTCCTGGGATCAAGCCCCGCATCGGGCTCTCTGCTCAGCAGGGAGCCTGCTCCCTCCTCTCTCTGCCTGCCTCTCTGCCTACTTGTGATCTCTCTCTCTGTTGCAAATAAATAAATAAAATCATTTTTTTAAAAAAGATTTTATTTATTTATTTATTTTGTTTATCTGAGAGAGAGAGCATACATGCACAAGTCAGGGGAGGAGCAGACGGAGAGGGACAAGCAGACTAGGAGATGAGTGTGGAGCCTAACGTGGGGCTGGAACCCAGTGTGGGGGGCTCGATCCCACCACCCTGAAATCATGAATTGAACTGAAATCAAGAGTCAGGTGTGGGCGCCTGGGTGGCTCAGGTTGGTTAAGCGACTGCCTCTGGCTCAGGTCATGATCCTGGAGTTCCGGGGTAGAGCCCCACATAGAGCCCACATCAGCAGGGACTCTGCTTCTCCCTCTGACCCTTCCGCCTCTCGTGCTCTCTCTCTCTCTCTCTCTCTCTCTCAAATAAATAAAATCTTTAAAAGAAAAAAAAAGAGGCCCTCAACCAACGAACCCCCCAGGCTCCCCATGTCTGAACATTTTTAATGAAATGTTTCAGATTTACGAAAAGGTATTGATTGGTGAGTCACAAAGCCAACACCTGTGTTCCTACCACCCCGTTTAAAAAAAAGGGGGCGGGACTTTATTTAGTTAAAAAACCTTGAAGAGCAATTTCATTCTTTTAACCATGGGTATGCAAGGCTGTGATAAACACAAAAAAAATGAAAGCAAGGGATTAAAAAATAAAACTAACTGCAGACAGAGCAATAGAAGGATATTTAGCAATAAAATTACAGTGGCAATATCTCATGTGCTCATAACAGACTATGGCTTTGAGCATGTTTTTCTTTAGTGAGTAAATAAATGCATCCAAAATATTCTTACAGTAGAGCCCTCCCCTCTCCGATCATATTTTGCTCCTTCTTTCCTAAGAGAACCACTATCCTGAATTTGATGTTGTTCATTCCTATGTATGTCTTTATTTTTTTATATTTTTATCCTTATATGATATATAGTGCTGTTTTTCATGTTTTTTAAACTTCATACCAACAGTATTACTCTGCACTTATCTCTGTGCAACTTGCTTTTCACTCAACATTAATTTTCGAGCCATGTCCATGCTGCAAATCCCGGCCCCAGCTTCCTGGGACAGCATGTTCTACCAGGTCAAGAAGACTGATTTATTCAGTCCTCCTGATGTTCCGTCTTTTGTTTGTTACACTGTTCCCCAACACAGACAGTCTCGCAGTTGACTCCTTGTCCATCTGTGTGAGTTTTTCTAGTTATCTGCCTGGGGGGAAACTTGCGGTCATAGGGTGTGCCCCTGAAAACCACCTGTACCCCCAGCCTTAACAAGTCTCACAAAAAATTTTTGAAATTTTTGCCTGAGTTTTGTTTCATCCGTGGAACAAAAATCTCATCAAATTTTTGAGCAGAGGGCGCCTGGGTGGCTCAGTGGGTTAAAGCCTCTGCTTTCGGCTCAGGTCATGATCTCAGCGTCCTGGAATCAAGGCCCGCATCGGGCTCTCTGCTCAGCAGGGAGCCTGCTTCCTCCTCTCCCTGCCTCTCTGCCTACTTGTAATCTCTCTCTCTGTGTCAAATAAAATAAATAAAATCTTTAAAAAAAAATTTTTTTTTTGAGCAGAGAAGCCTGATTCCCACTGTCTCCCCATTCCCTCCCAAAGAAGATACATGACCCCTTCCCCATGGCATTCTTATTCACTCNTTTTTTGAGCAGAGAAGCCTGATTCCCACGGTCTCCCCATTCCCTCCCAAAGAAGATACATGACCCCTTCCCCATGGCATTCTTATTCACTCTCATTCATTCACCAAGTTTGTTGACCCCGACTCTGCCGAACACCCAACTGGGTCACGTGGATAAATTGGAGAAGGGGCCATTGATGGCTCATGCCCTCAAAGAGATTACTATCTGTTGAAGGTTATACAAAGAAACCAACCTAAACTGGTTCAAGCCAAAATGCGAATTACTGGGTTACGATTAAGATCATGGGATCTGGAATCACGTTCATGATACGTGATCATCAAGATCACGTATCATCTTCAATAGCAAGAATTGCTATTCTTGGGCAAGTTTCTGCATCGCTCTGCTCCCTGGGCTCTAAAAGTGAGAGAATTACTGTGTGTCAGGCACTGTGGGGTATCTACACAGCTCCCGGGCTCCTTTCTTCCCCAGGAACAACTTTGTTTCAGTGTTCATTTCTTTCCTTCATGGCCGGTCTGACCCAGGAAAGACGTGGGGACTAATCCCAGCTATCGGCGCGCACTATTTCCCTGGCCATTGTTCCCATTGTGTCACAAGCTTATCCCCAAACCAGAAGGCCAGAGGGATAGAAGGTTCCAGCTGCCAAGCCCAGAGTTCCAGGCCCATTCCCAGATTCAGGGGAGGAGTGTAGACTCAGGGAAGCCCATGGACGTAGACTGAGGGAAGCATTCAGAAGGAAATAATTGAGAGATTATTCCCAAAAAGAGAAATATGAGCCCAACAATCAACACACACCTAATGCACAACTCTTCCTTCTTGGCAAGGAACAGAAAGACCCTGCAGAGGAACGAGATTTTCCT
Source organism: Ailurus styani (assembly GCA_002007465.1). Lineage (NCBI taxonomy): Eukaryota > Metazoa > Chordata > Mammalia > Carnivora > Ailuridae > Ailurus > Ailurus styani. The sequence goes on from LNAC01000171.1 coordinate 2,260,990, forward strand.
GAGAACCCACTATGTGCCAGGCCCCAAGCTTTACCATATATATTATCACCAGGTAGCCCCCATCATGCCAGGTGAGCAGTGTTATCTTCACGTCACAAAAAACTGAGGCAGGAGAAGGGAAGTGACCCCCTTGAAGTTACTTCTGCAGGAAGGACAGCACCCAAGAGACAGGGCCACCAAGCCTGTGACTGCTGCTGAGTGGGATGCGATTTCCTTCTCTCCCCTCCCCCACCCCCATCCCCCCACCTTGCTCTCCTGGGCTCCACATGGAGGAGAAGCCGGAGAGAAGCCAGAGGGAAGCCAGAGGGAAGGGGCCAGGCCAGACACTGGGGTCGCCTTTGTTTTCATGGGTCATTCCCTTGCAGAATGAGCACCAGCAGGGGCCCAGCCTCACTGAAAGGCAGAGACTTCAGCAGCTGCCTCTTCAGAGAACCCTCCTTCTGTGTCTCTTCCACATCACTGTCCAATCCCCCACACTTGCTATATCAACTTCAATCCAGAAAATTCTATAAACTGTGGAGAGGAATGTGAGTCGTGGACCCAACTGACAGATTCAGTGCCCAGCTCTGCCTGATTACCAGAGGGGGGATCTCAGGACAGTTACTCGACCACTCACTGCCTCAGTTTCCCCACCTGCCAAATGGGTGAAATCATTGGGCCGTCCTCATAGGGCTGGGAGGATAAAATGGGGGTATTGGCCAATTGGCAGATTCAGTGAGGTTGGTTATTATGGCTGTGATCCTTTTAAGATTCTTCTACTGAAGTGTAAGATTAAACCTTACATATTTGAGCCTCTAGGGGACGGGCCCGAAGGATGGAGGAGTGGCTTTGATTGACAAGACTGACAGAGTCAGCATCTGTCCCTGAACAACTGCTACACTGGAAACACTTTGGACGTTGCCAATAATTGGGAACTTGGTATATACCAGACATTGCTAAGAGTACCTTCCATGTAATCGGATGGAAGCGCCGTCATAGCTTGAAGGGGTGCTGTCACAGGACCCATTTAAAGAGAAGGCAGCTGGGGGACCCCGGGTGGCTCAGTCGGTTGAGCATCTACCTTCAGCTCAGGCCATGTTCCCGGGGTCCTGGGATTGAGCCCCGCATCAGGCCCGGCTTGGTGAGGAGTCTGCTTCTCCCTCTCCCTCTGCCGCTCCCCTCCCGCTCATTCTTTCTCTCTCTCAAACAGATAAATAAAATCTTTAAAAAAAAAAAAAAAGAGTGGGAAACTGTAAGCAACTTCCAGGTACTTCGGTATCATGGATACTTGTGTTATGGGTACCCACAGGCCGGGTTCAAAGAGGCTGTTTTCAAACATGAGATAAGTCTTGGGGTACTGACATGAGCCAGTCTCCGATAATAATGTTAAAAGTGAAAACACATGGGGCGCCTGGGTGGCTCAGTCAGTTAAGCATCTGCCTTTAGCTCAGGTCATGATCTCAGGGTCCTGGGATCGAGCCCCGCATCGGGCTCCCTGCTCAGCGGGGAGCCTGCTTCTCCCTCTCCCTCTGTGCACTTTCACACACTCTCTCTCTCAAATGAATAAATAAAATCTTCAAAAAAAGGGAAAATACACAAAATTTTAAAAACATATGGAGAGAATGAGGCTATTTACATTTTCAAAAATTTCCCACATCTTTGTAATGCATGGGAAAGCATCACGAAAGATTCACACGGAACTGGTTGAAGGGATTCTCTCTAAGGAGGGGATTGGATGGAGGAGGGTGGGGGATTAAAGTGCCACCTGCCTTTCTGCATTATTTGAATAGCGTCCATGACCCTGTCCATGTTTCCTTGCGAAAATTTCATAAGCCGTGAGATGAGATGCGGCTCAGTAAAAAGGAAGACCACCGTGCAGGGGTGATTCTTAATCTTCCTGACAGCGCATCTCCCTGGAAAAAAATGCACATTTTGCACATCTGTACCAAACGACATTCAGGACATTCCCAGATTCACTGGAAACTGTCCATGAGACCCCATGACCCCTAATTTAAAATACTTGCAAGGGAGAGGCGTGTGGGTTGCTCAGCCGGTTGAGTGTCTGACTCTCAGTTCTGGCTCAAGTCATGATCTCATGGGCTATGGGATCGAGCCCCGGGTCCAGCTCCTTGCTCAGCATGGGGTCTGCTTGAGATTCTCTCCCTCTGTCCCACCTGTCACTCGCTTTCTCGCTCTCTCAAAATAAATAAATAAATCTTTAAAAAAAATAAATAAAGGAAACTCTTGCAAGGGAGAGAAGGAGAGTAGTAGATGAACAGTGCCACCGATTTTTTGCTGGTCCTCGCTCGGAGAGGTAGGACCAGATTCCACTCCACTTGAATCAAAGTGGCCTTAGTGGTTTGCTTGGCCCAGTAGAATGCAATGGAAGGGGTGTTCTGGGCCTTCCCGGGCTAGGCCTAAGAGGCCCGGCCTGCCTGCAGCTCTGCCCCAGCCCCCTGAGACTCTCCTCCAGGGGACTCCAGCCTCCTCCACATAAGGACTCTGACTCTCTGATGTCCCCCTGCTGCAGAGGCTCCCAGCTGAGCCCAGCCGTGCAGCCATCTTGCCAAGGAACCAGACCTTGAGTGAAGCCACATTGTACTTTCCAGACCAGCCCATCCGCCAACCTTCAACGGATCTCCGTCAACACCACGAGAAGCAGAAAAACTGCCTAGGGGAGATCCGCCTAAACTCCTGACCCACAAAATCAAGAAATATAATTCACTGGTTGTGGTTTTAGGTGGCTAAGTTTGGGGGTAATTTGTTACCTAGCAATAATTGGAACAAGAAGGGCATGGACTCCTGTGATCTGGGGTGAAAGTGGGGATCCCGCCCACCCCGAGATACCAGAAGAGCTTCCTCTTCAGACCTGATACGTTAGGTGTGTCCTAACCTTTCACTGGAAACACTACCTTCCTTTCTTTCTCCCGCCCCCCTCCCTCTCTCCCACCTCCCTCCCTCCCTCCNTTCTTTCCTCCCTCCCTCCCTCTCTCTCTCTCCCTCCTTCCCTCCTCCCTCTCTCTCTCCTTCCCTCTTTCCTTCTTTCCTTCCTTCCTCCCTCCATCCCTCCCTTTCACCCTTCCTTTCACAAACAGTAATTGAGCACCTACTGAATAAGTACAAATCATGCTCCAGGCTCTAGGGAAACACAGATCTGCTAGCTACGATGCCTGTTCTCCAGGGATTCCCAGTATGCGACGGGTAGACATGTAAATAAAAAATTATATTGTGAAATCCTAGATGTAGCAACCATGATTGCTTTATGATGATAATAATAAAATCCTTTGCATTAATTGACTTTATTTAGATGAACTTATTTCATTCCCTAAAATGGGTCTCACTGTTATTTCCATTCGTCGAATGAAGAAACGGAAACCCACAGACATTGGGAAATGCATCCCAAATCATGCGAATAAGAAGCAAGAGAGTCCGAAGTTGAACCCAAGCTGTCTGGTTCCAAAGCCACCAGAGATGTCAGGGAGAAGACCAGATTGTGGGGACCACTCGGGTCCAGGTCAAGGTGGGTTGCACGAGGACTGAAGTGGTAGAGATGGTAAGAAACGACCAGGTTCGAGATGGATGAGGAAAGTCAAGTGGACAGGGCTGGTGGATGGTTGCCTTTGGGGTAAAGAGGATAGAGGTCAAATATGGAGCGAGAGCTGGTGGGAAAATCAAGGGTTCAGAGTGCATCGTGTTCATTTGGAACGTGGGAAATACCCAGCCACATTCTGGTGGCCTGTGGGGAAGGAGCCCACTTGTTCAAAGGATAAGATTTCACTCTTTAAAAATATTCTGCTCAAATTCATAGAGACAGAAGGTAAAACAGTGGTTTCCAGGGACTGGGGGGGTGTTGGTTGGATGACTGCAGAGTTTCAGTTTGGGGAAATAGACATTCTAGAAAGGGAGGGGGGTGAAGGGTGGCAGAACAGTGCAAATGCACTTCATGTCCCAGAATTTAAATGGCTAAAAGGGTCAATTTTACATGAGGCATATTTAATCACAGTAAAAACAAAATAAACTGGAGTTTGGGATTCCCTTGAAAAGCTGGAGGGGCACCTAGGTGGCTCAGCTGGTCAAGCCATCCGACTCTTGATCTCAGCTCCGATCATGATCTCAGGGTCATGATCTCAGGGTCATGATCTCAGGGTCACAATCTCAAGGTCGTGAGATCGAGCCCTGTGTCGGGCTCCGTGCTGAGCTCAGAGTCCGCTCGAGATTCTCTCCCCCTCCCCCCTGCTTCTCCCCCTTCCCTCTCTTTCTCTCAAAATAAATAAATATTTTCAAAAAAAAAAAAAGAAAGAAAGAAAAAGTCGGAAGATCTGGCAATTCCTCCAGGCCCCACGCCCCAACTCAGCTTTCAGCTCCCCAGAAGGCCTCGTCCAGCTCTGCAGAGAACATTCCTCTCTCCGATGGTTCCCTCTGCTCCATTTGGTTGAGACTCTCTCTGTATGAACGTCTTAGGGCCGTGGCAACAAATGACCACAAACTAAGTGGCTCAAAACAGCAAACCCGCCTGCTCCCAGCTCTGGAGGCCGCCGGTCGGAAAGGCAGGGGTCCGCAGGGCCGAGCTCCCTCCTGGGGCTTCCAAGGACAACTCTGGCTGCCTTTCCCAGCTCCCGGCCGCTCGGCACCCCTTGGCTCATGGCCTTGTCCCTCCGATCTTTGCCCCCGTGTGCACACGGCCTTTGCCCTGTGTCTGGTGGGTCCTCTTTCCTTCTCACTGGCCTCGGGGTCCACCCTGGTCCCAGATGACCTCATCTCGGGGTCCTTACCTGAATCACATCCGCAAAGACTCTTATTCCAGAAAAGGTCGCATGCTGGGGTACCAGATGGACACACCTTTTCAGGGGTTACAATTCAACCATACTTCCTCTAACCTCTGACCTTGACCCTGCAGGCCACTGGTCCCCTGGATTCACCACCTCAGCCCCCCTGGGTCTCCAGTTCCTCTCAGGGCTCACAGTCTGGGGCCCGAGGCTCAGGTGTGGGGTGATGGTGGAGCATCTGGTCCTCAGTCAACCCAGAAAATGGCCCTTGTCTGTACGGGGCCCCCAGAGTCATCGTGCCAGAGGGCACCATGCTCCCTGGATTGCCATGTCACAGGCCATCAGGGGCATGAGCCTCCTGGTCAGGGGCTGCCTCTGAGGGCAGGTGGCTTAGGTTCAAGTCTCCACTCATGCACTTTCTAGCTGTGCCACTTTGGGTACTTCCTTAACCTCTCTGCACACAGTTTCCTCACCTAAAAAATAGGAATAATAGTAATACCTACTTGATTGAAGTTTCATAAACATTGAGTGCACTGCTGTTTGCTGGGCCTAGAGCAGGTGCCCGTGTGTGAGTCTGTCATCTTCATGATCATCATCATCATCATTAGCTGAGCTGCCTGGACCAGAGCACATCACTTGGAAGCTTGCAAAGATGTTTCATTGACCCCACATGTCTCTTTAAAATTTTGAACCAAGGGGCACCTGGGTGGCTCAGTGGGTTAAGCCTCTGCCTTCGGCTCAGGTCATGATCTCAGAGTCCTGGGATCGAGCCCTGCATTGGGCTCCTTGCTCGATGGGGAGTCTGCTTCTCCCTCTGCCTGCCGCTCCCCTTGCTTGTGTTCCCTCTCTCACTCTCTCTCTCTCTCTCTCTCTCTGTGTCAAATAAATAAATAAAAATCTTTAGGGCGCCTGGGTGGCTCAGTGGGTTAAAGCCTCTGCTTTCAGCTCAGGTCATGATCTCAGCGTCCCGGAATCAAGGCCCGCATCGGGCTCTCTGCTCAGCAGGGAGCCTGCTTCCTCCTCTCCCTGTCTCTCTGCCTACTTGTGATCTCTCTCTCTCTGTGTCAAATAAATAAATAAAATCTTTAAAATAAATAAATAAATAAATAAAAATCTTTAAATAAATTTTAAAAAATTTTTGAACCAATATATTTTTAAAGATTTTATTATTTATTTGTCGGAGTGAGAGAGCACACAAACAGGGAGAGAGGCTGGCAGAGGGAGAGGGAAAAGCAAGCTCCCCGCTGAGCAGGGAGCCCGATGCGGGGCTCGATCCCAGGACCCTCAGACCATGACCTGAGCCGAAGGCAGACACTTAACTGACTGAGTCACCCAGGTGCCCCTTGAACCAATATTTTCATGAAGGAGAGTTCACATAAAAATCCAGATTTCTGGCTGTTCTATGAAAACAAGTTCTGAAGACGTGGCAGCATTGCTCCCTCGAAATGGGTGCGGGTCCCCAGGCGCCCTCCCCAGCACACAGGTGCTCACGTCCACTCGGTCCTGAGCCCCCCTGTGGCCCACGGGCCCTGAGGGCTTTGGAGCTTGCCCCCTGCTGGAGCCCCACGCCCGCAGGCCCCGGGGGGAAGCGGGTGCCCACAGAGCTTCTGTGGCAAACCCGGGGCCACCCAGCGAGTTGTGGCCATGGGGCTGGAGCTGGACCCCAGGCCTCCCAGCCACCAGCCGCCCTGCTGTCATTAAGATATTTGTAAACGCGGGATGACCCGCTCACGGCTTTCAGGTGATCGAAATAGAAGAGAAAGTGGTTGCTTTCTGCTCCTGCCTCACTTTCAGCCTGGCTGTTTCCAAATGATGGCAGCTGGCCCCAAGGAGGGGTTCTGGAACATTTTTGCGCCCGAGACCCCTGGGGCAGTCTGGTGAAGCCCACAAAACCACGCTCAAAGAATATCAAAAAGCACATAAAATCCATAGGATCACAAGCAAAATCACCTATTTTGAAATAAAATCTCTGACACTTCTACAAAAGGCAATTCGAGATACTACAACACAGGTGCTTCTTGATGAATGAATAACATGATCCAGAGCAGAGTTTAATAACCCCCTTCACTCCAACGTAAAGATGAGCAACTAGTATTTCCAGAGAGCCACAACCACTGTAATGGAAGAGGGAAATATGTGTGGCTCCTCTGGGGGCAGAATTATGGGGGATGCCCTACGACGTGGTTTGGCACCAACTTCCATAATCAAGAAATTGCCCTATTAGAAGTAAACTTGGTGAAAGTAAATGATTATAACCTCTTCCTATGCAAGTTCTCAGGCCTGCTAAATTCTGTCCCTGCAACGCCCAGACGGAGACAACCCGCAGGAGACTGAGGACATGATGGTTCTCATGAAGAAGGGTTGAGGTCCAGCGAGCGATTCACAGAGCGGAGGTGCCCTGCCTTTAAAAGGTGTCTGCAAATTTGTGATGCTCCATCCCCTCATTGAGTAGCAGAAGCTGACAGCAAATGGCAAGAAGGGAGAAGAGGAAATATGAGCTGAGAAAAGCAATGCACCTTCCCCAAAACTCCCAGACGGGATATACAGCTGACCCTGCACAAGGCTGAGGTTGGGGCACCCACCCCCCCACCCGCACACACAGTCAAAAATCCACAGATAACTTTTCAATCCCCCAAACCTTGACTACGAACAGCCTACTGGCGGCTGGAAGCCTCACTGGTAACATAGAGTCGATTAAAACATATTTTGTATGTTATACATATTCTATACCGCATCCTTGTAACAGAGGAAGCTAGAGAAAAGAAAATGTTATCAAGAAAATTGTAAGGGAGGGGCGCCTGAGTGGCTCAGTCGGTTTAGCGTCTGCCTTCGGCTCAGGTCATGATCACAGGGTCCTGGGATCTAGCCCCGCATCGGATTCTCCGCTCAGCGAGGAGCCTGCTTCTCCCTCTCCCAGTGCCCCTCCACCTGCTTATGCTCTCCCTCTCTTTCAAATAAATAAATTAAAAAAAAAAAAAAAACTACAAAGACCACCTGGAAAAGCAAAAGTCAATCTGTAATGCTTTTCCACCTTAACGATTAACAAAATAATTTACATAATAAGAGTGTGCCTTTATTGAGTGTTTACTGTGTGCCAGGCCTCTTTCAACTGGAATTAATTAACCCATGAAATCCTCCCAACAGTTAGAAACTGGTACCATCCATACCCCCTCTCCTGGAGAACCACTTCCTAAGGGAGCAGGTGCAGCTCCGGAAGATGAGTGACCAGGACTCGCCTCTGCAGGCTGCCGCGTCCAGGCAGGGCTGGGCGAGGATCTCTGAAAGGCTCCCCCTGGGACACAGCTGGGGCCTCGGGAGCCCAGCAGCCTTTCAGGTGCTTCTCTGGCTCCCCCTCCCCCCGGTGCCAGGTGTTGTCCTGAGGCTGCAGCCGCTAGGCAGCTCTCCAGCCACCCCGAGCACTTTCCCAAGGGCAAGGGACTACCTGGAAACAATAAAGCTTTTTGCAAAAAACAAAAAAGAAGGAATCTCACAGAGGTGGAGACCAAGGTTCAGAGAGGTTAGCTGACACAAGCCAGGGGACCCAGCCAGGAAAAGTGGGGTGTTGGATTTTGAAAACATCTCCCCACAGCGCCTTCACTCTAGTGAAACTTTGCCCTACAGTCAGCTTGTCTAAGCCCTCATCTAAAACCTCACATTTCCTCTTCGCTCTTTCTTTTTTTTTTTTTAAGATTTTATTTATTTGAAGGAGAGAGAGAGAGAGCATGAGCAGGGAGACCAGTGAGCAGAGGGAGAAGCAGACTCCCTGCGGGGCAAGGAGCCCTATGCGATGCGGGGGCCCCATCCCAGGAACCCCAAGATCATGACCTGAGCCAAAGGCAGACGCTCAACCAACTGAGCCACCCAGGTGCCCCCTCTCTGCCCTTTCAACAACCTCATAATGAGGCCTCGGGGCCACAAAGTTGAGTGAAACCCAACACTATTCCAATATCTAAAATACCATCCAGATCATTCTTTTATTCAGCTTAACATTTCCACGTCTACTAGCACATCTTTGGGATGCTTTAAATTGTTATCTAATGTGAAAACCTCTGCTGGAAGGGAGGAGGGCAGCGTAGCCCAGTGACATAGCTCTCACCCTTGGGACCTGCTTCGAGGGAGGGGACACAAGCCAAAGGCTTTGACTCATGAGAAGTTTCGAGGAGACTCTGAGCATTAGCAGTGTTGCTTGGGCAGAGCTGAGTCTAGAAAGAAAGAGGTGAAGCATCCACGTGGAGGACAAAATGCAAAGGGTCCCCCAAAACCTCAGTCATCAAGGTGAGGGATATTTTAATGCATTCCTTGAAAAATCAAAACTAATGCCCCCCTCCCAAAAAAAAAAACCATGAGGAGCAAAATATCAAGATTTTGAATAAAGACAGGAGGAGGAGCCAGGAGACAACCTGTATAAATGAGCTGGGGAGAGAAACCTTCCCGAAGCTTCTTCGGGGAAGCTGCATCACTCTGGCCCCTCGGCACAAGCAACCACAGGAACTTGGCCAGGCAGAATCCGCCGGCAGACGGCCGTGTCTTCACGGGCACCTGCTACCACAGGCAGGGGTCAGATGCTGCAATGAGTAGGACGTGCCTGCTTTGCTCCCGAGCCCCATGGAGAACCACCCAGGGAACTTCCCGGGAGGCTGGGGGAGGCAGGGAGCTACTCCACACCCCAGTTACAGGTAAGCGGCCACCACAGGAAACCATGCATCATTTGAGCGTCAGTGAGAGAGTAAAGCCTAGAGGCTTTGTTTGTTTGTTTCTTTGTTCCTTCATCGAAGACGGGTGCCCAACCCATCCAGGCACCTAGGACACAGGCTGCTGACTGCCGCCCTCACCCAACGCCCAGGCTGGAGGCGGAGGCAGGGTGAGGAGCAAACCGACCATCCTGTGAATTGCCGGTTGTGAGGTGCGTCTCCGTGGAGGACCAGAGAAAGGGTCTAGGTCAAGACCAGAGGCTTGAAGACAAGTAAGTTCTAGAGACCTCATGTCCACCCTGGTGGTTACAGTTAATACCACCGTATTAAGTGCTTGAAAGTTGCCAAGAGAGTAGATCTTCACTGTTCTCACCAATAAAGAAATGGAATTATGTGACATGATGGAAAGACCCAGCTAGAGTGGTCATCCGTCTGCAGTGTGTAAGCGGATCAAATCAACATGGTTGTACACCTTGAACGTGCAATGTTATTTTTTTAAGATTTCATTTATTTATTTGAGAGAGAGAGAGAGAGAGCACAAGTAGACAGAGCAGCAGGCAGAGGGAGAGGGAGAAGCAGGCTCTCTGCTGAGAGATGCAGGACTCAATCCCAGCACCCTGGGATCGTGACCCGAGCTGAAGGCAGCCGCTTAACCTACTGAGCCACCCAGGCGCCCAGCTTACACAATGTTATATGTCAATTACATCTCAAGCTGGAAATTCAGTAAAGGAGACTAAACGGAGGTGGGGGAGGTGGGGGGGTAGAGATGATCCTCTTGGCTCGGAGGAGTTAGGGAGCTTGTTGCCTCCCCTCCCCCTCTCCCCTGAACCCTCCTACCCACCCCCATCTTTATCTGCTGACTCATCCTCCTTTCACCTTTGCCCCTACGTCCAGCCCTGCTCAGCCCACTGGGAGAACTCATTACAAAAATGCATCTGATGTGAACGAGGCCAGAAACAAAGGGAAGACTTGGCATTATCTATTCAGAATGATCTGGATTACGTAAAAAGGATGCTCATTAAAAAAATAATAGTAACCAGGTAGAAGACAAGGGCAAGAGTCCATTATGGATTGTGTGTAGGGCTCCCTAAAGTTCTTATGTGGAAACCCCGTTCCCCAGCAGGATTTTGGGAGGGAGGTGACTAAGTCAGGAGAGGGAGACCTAACACCTACATGATGCCGCTAGGTCCCTCGTAAGAGACACTGGAGCTTCTGTCCTCTCTCTGTTCTCTGCCAGGCGAGGACACGGCAAGAAAATGGCCATCTGCAAGCCAGGAATCCGGTTCTCAGCAAATGCTGGACCTGCCGGCGCTTTGACCTTGGACTTCCCACCTCCAGCACTGTGAGAAATCCATCTGTGGTTCGAGTCCTGGGACTGCAGTATATTTGTTACAGCAGCCAGAGCTGACTGAGACAATCCCCGTCTTGGAACGGTGGGACCTCAAGAAAAAAGGCCCCTTCTCTCTACATTCAGATTACTTACCCCAAAAATAGAATATAATTTTTAAAGACATTATGATTAAACAGGCTCCAGAGATGACCACATAGAAAGAGATACTTTTCTTCTCTCATAAGAACATTTACAAATGATATTTCTGTGTATATTAGATTAAGTCATGGGGCCTTTTATTATGACATTTTAAAATTTATGTTCTGCTTCATTTCACAAAGGACTTAAAACAGAAATTTGGACATATTTCCTGGAAATGACTAGCTGAGACCCTGCTTTGTTACTATACTATTAAAGAGTTTCTTTGAGAATTACGTTTTCGGGGGAACTTGTAAACACTTCTAAAGAGATGCTGGATCAGGGATCAGCCAACCTTTTCTGTGAAGGGCCAGATGGTAAGTATTTAGATGAGATGGGGCTCTGTGGGTTATCCGTCCCACCTCAACACCATCTCACTCTGCGGTTGTGACACAAAAGCTGCCACAGGAAGTGCCACGTAACACCGTGTGGAGCTACAACTCTGGGGTCTCGTGTGGGGTTGATCCACCGTGGGACCATGGAGCCTGAGGTCCAGAAACTTCTTTGTTGTGGGCTGTCCTCCGTACTGTAGGATGTTTAGCAGGATCCCTGCCTTCCACCCACTCGCTGGGAAGACCACCCTTCCTTCCCCTCAGCAGTGACCACCCAGAGTCTCCAGACATGACCTGCCCGCATTTGAGAACCACTGCGAGTCTAGAAGAATGTGAGCAGATTTTTTTTAGTGGAAACTGTAAAAGCCTTCTTTTAACTAGATTTCAGCAAAGCCAGTTGTGGGGCACTCTCTAAAAACAATCGGTACTTTGCCCACAGCGTAAGCAATGAAACAAGCATGGATATTTCTACCCGGCCCGTTACATCAAAGTATGTGTTCCTTGGGCACATGTTCTGAGACGTTTTTAAATATTCTAGCCTTTGCCCCATGAAGCCCACTTCTGAAACCTCTAACCGTAAAGAAATCTGAAATGTGAAAAAAACCCAAATGCACAAAGATGTCCAAAGCAGTGTTTTCTAGAAACAGTGAGCTCCTGGGAATTTTAAATAAAGGCTGCGGTCTCTGTCTTTGTGTGCTCCCCAAATTCCTGTGCCCACCGTGATGGTGGCTTTTGGGGGTGATTAGGTCAGGAGGGGAAGCCTTTCTGAATAGGGCCATGCCTCCTAAGAGAGACTCCGCAGACTTCCTCACCGTCTACCATGTGAGGAGCCCACAAGGAATCTCTTGCCCAGAAGCGGGAAGACCATACTTCATGTTGACCCTGCCCGGTCTCAGACTCCCAGTCTCCAGAACTGCGAGAAATGAATTTCTTTTGTTTAGAAGCCACCCAGTGTGTGGTTCTGTGTTACGGACTAAGACAGCTAAGTACAGGATAGTCGGGTCCAAATACATGTTTCATTCATCAGTGGAAGATGTTACAACCTTCACTGGGTAGGGCTCCGGAGAATATTAGTAACTGGGAAAATGCTTTATCACATCCTGTTAAGTGAGCCAAGGGGGATGCAAATTTGGTTATAGAGTTCAACCTTCAAATCCCCCCCCCCAGTTTTTTAATAACAAAGAGAACCATGCTTACACCTTAGCTGCCTTGAAACTGAAAGATTATGAATGATTTCCTTTGCTGATGGCCAGCTGGGGTGGTGGCTGTTTTTAAATGATCAGAAAACCCACAGCTCTTCTTTCTAAAGCAACGTGGATCAACCAGGGAGCAAAAGCCACGTTGCCTGATGGTCAGGTGGCGGGCTCTGCTGTTGCCATGGTCCGCCCTCAAATCCAGGCCCAAAGCCTCCCCAGCTCTCTGCAGGCCACGCAAACTCCTGGAGGGCTGGTTTCCAAATGGGAAAGATACAAAGTTTTATCTCAAAGGGGAGCTCCAAGAATTAAATGAGAGGGTGCGCGGGGGAGGGGGAGGGGGGGGGGCAGGGGAACCAGGCCCATTGCATTCGCTCAGGAAAGGTGAACTCTTCCCTGTCGGGTGGAAACACACATTGCCTTTAGGGAAATTCGGGCGAGTTCCTTGTCCTTTGCTATCTTGATTTCCTTAAGAAATTTCTCTCCAACCAGAAGGATTAACACGTTTAGAATAATGCCTCCCAAGGTGGATCTTTGTTCTAGTCTTAATGAAGTTTTTACTGATTTGTTTTTCATGAGGCTTTTGCTGTTGTTGTCAATTTAAAGGGTCACCCTCCTTTAGGTGTTCAGTTATATTTTTCCAACGGCCTTGCCTCTAAAATGACAATAATAGCAAATGCCAACTGTATTTTTTTAATACCCTTCACTGGCAAGATCAAAACCTGATACCCATCCCTATGATGACAGCAGTTTTTTCGATGTTACTGGTTCATGAATTCCAAAAATCTCAGGACCCCTGCCCCCCTCCCCAAAAACTAAAGGTCGCCCTGGACACTTGCTTTTATCTGCTTTCGAAGTAAGTGTGTCATGCCATTGCCTGCCCTCTGGGGGAAGAAGGCAGCCAGGTGGTGCCCTGTCCTTGGGGTCAATCCCTGGGGGAGGAAACCCCAGCTCACAGGTGGGCTGGGTATACCTGTCCAGCAGGCCGGAAAACTGTCCTTCCCCTTAAACCGGTGTGAACCCTTGCTGTGATTTTCTGAGCTGATGCCTGATCTGTTTTATATTTGTTTACCCAGAGTTCTACAATTGCTGATTAATTTCCTAAAGTTGGCCTAGAAATGCAGGAGCCAGCTTCCCTGTTGGGGAGTCCGGCCTTTGTTTCCAAGGCACAACAATTGCTATTCTTAGCTAAGACTGCCCCCGTGTGGCCAAAAGCTGCATTACCATGGCTTGGGGGAAAACCTTTCCTCTGCCCCCCTGCCCCCCTGCCCCCCCAGTTTAAGGAGGTTCCTCTAATGGGCAATTTTTTTTTTCAATAAAACTAACGTGGGGTCTCTACCTGAGGGTGGGTTCTGAGTGTTCCAGAGTCTTCCATACAGAGAACGTAACCCAATGAAATACAGACAACTCCACGATGTGGGTGTGAATCCAGGCTTTACTTCTGAGACGACACTCCCTCCGGCCTCAGTTTCCTAATCAATAAAATGGAACCGTGGGCCCCACATCTAATTTGTGAGATTGAGATAGACAGATTAAAAACAAATACAACCTGTGTTCCTTGGCATGAATAAGAGCTCCCTCGGCATTCATTATAACATGGTTCCCATTAACTCAATGATACGCCTAAAACATACGTTACATATATACAAATTTTTCAAATGTCGTTGTTAATAAGGTACAAATTCATCGACTGGCACGAAAGAAGTTTTGGTGGCCTTTGTCATTAAGGGTTGACCATACATTTATTTAGGGCCTCCCGTTTGTCAGTCACCGTTTCAGACATGAGCAACTCTGCGATTAGTATCATTTAGATTAAAAATCTGGGGGAAAGTATCACACCAAAAAAAGGGCTTTCATATTTTATGTTTTATTTTATTATTTTTTTAAGTAGGCTCCACCCCAGCATGGAGCCCAACACAGGGCTTGAACGCACGACCCTGAGCTCAAGACCCGAGCTGAGATCAAGAGTCAGACATGGAACTGATGGAGCCACCCAGGAACCCCTGGTTTTCATATTTTAAAATAAAGGAAAGACAAATGTGTGAGATACGGTGGCCCATAAGACCAAAAAATTCCACACACAAAGGAACTGAAAACGAGTATTCAAACAAAGATTTGTGCGTCGTGGTCATGACAACAGCAGTCCCAAGAGCCAAGAGATGGAAACGACCTAAATGTCTTCTGTCCATGAAGGATAAACAAAGGGTGGTCCTTCCAGGCGAGGGAACAGGAGGGTCCAGCCATGGAAAAGGAATGAAGTATTAATATATTAGATATATATATTTATATTTATATAAATATTATATATATTTCTATATTATATAGAAAGAAAAAACAGGCTGGTGGTTGCCAGGGGTTTCAGGGAGGGGGAGAATGGGGAGTGACAGCCGAATGGGTATGGGCATCTTCCTGGGGTGATGGAAATGTTTTGGAACTTGGTAGAGCTGTTGGTTGTGCAACAAAGCAAATATACTAAAAGCTACTGAACTCACAGTTTAAAATGGTTAATTTTCTGTTTTTTGAATTTTACCTCCATATAATAAATAGATGATAGATAGTTTTCAGAACTGTTCTCCGTGTGTGAGATGGAGGGGCTGTTTCCCGCGCTCAGCGATCTGATAGCTTTAGACCCTCCCCAAGCCTCAGTTTCTTCATCTGACAAATACAGGAATATTCGGTTTCTTTGTCGTGAGTCAGTCCCGAAGATGAAGCAAGATAATGCTTGTATCACC
This sequence comes from Ailurus styani, assembly GCA_002007465.1. NCBI lineage: Eukaryota > Metazoa > Chordata > Mammalia > Carnivora > Ailuridae > Ailurus > Ailurus styani. The sequence continues at coordinate 2,276,211 of LNAC01000171.1, forward strand.
ACACAGTACCAGGCTCATGGGCAAGTCTTAGTAAGTTTTAGCAAAAAATTTTGTTTTTATTGTTTTTGTTATTAGTTTTGTTATTTGGAATCACCGGCATCAAAAGGAAAAACAGGAAACAAGAAATGAAGGGGCAGCTGGCTGGTTAAGCATCTGACTCGATCTTAGCTCAGGCCTTGTTCTCAGGGTCGTGAGTTCAAGCTCCACATTGAGCTCCGTGCTGGGCGTGGAGCCTACTTAAAAAATAAAAAAATAAGGGTGCCTGGGTGGCTCAGTGGGTTAAAACCTCTGCCTTCAGCTCAAGTCACGATCGGCAGGGAACCTGCTTCCTCCTCTCTCTCTGCCTGCCTCTCTGCCTACTTGTGATCTCTCTCTGTCAAATAAATAAATAAGATCTTTAAAAAATAAAAAAATTAAAATTAAAAAATTAAAATTTTTTTTAAAACACAAAGCAAGGATATGGAGTTAGAGTCACGTTCGAATCTTGGCTCTGCTGTCCACACGCTGGATCACGTCGGCAAAGCTGAGGACACTCTGGGACCCTCAGTTTCCCCTTCCTTAAAGATAGGGTCACGCCTCACCTTCCTTATGAAACCCACAACACCTAGGTCAGAGCGATGCCTGGAATCACAGCTTCCCTATGTGTCTCATGGCTTGTAACAAAGAGATGTAACAACGTAAAAACACACTTGTAACCTTGATACTTGTAAAGGGTGGTGTCTGCCTGTCGGTGTCATTACACAGCTGACAATGACGTGATGGGGGGGCCCTCACCTCTGTCGTCTATGTCCCCAAAACCCGTAACCCAGGCTAAGCAGGAGGAAACAGCAGACAAGCCCGGATTGGGGGGACAGTCCATAAAACACTGACCAGGACTTCTTAACACTGTCAAAGTCGAGGGCGTCTGGTACCTCAGAGGGTTAAGCCTCTGCCTTGGGCTCAGGTCATGATACCAGGGTCCTGGGATCGAATCCCACTTCCAACTCCCTGCTCTGCGGGGAGTCTGCCTCACCCTCTGCCTGCTACTCCCCCTGCCCGTTTATGAGTGCTCTCACTCACTCTCTCTCTCAAATAAATACATAAAATCTTTAAAAGAAAGAAAGAAAGAAAGAAAAAACACTGTCAAAGTCACACACACACACACACACACACACACAAAGGACAATCAGGAGCCGTCACAGGCCAGACGAGACTGGGGAGACAGGCCAACTGAAGGCAAAGCGGCACCCGGACTGGGTCTTGGAACAGAAGGAAGGTCATCAGTGAGAGAACCGGCGGGTTGGAAGCAAAGTCAACAGTCAAAGGAACTTTCTAGTTAGAGCAGCGTGATCGCGGAACCGGCCAAAAGGTGTACTGGAAATCTCTGTACTATATTTACGACGTTTCTCTGAGTATAAAATTATCCCCAAATAAAAAGTTTACTTTTTAAGAAAACGGAGTCTGCTCAAGCCACGATCGCATAAGACCGGGTGATGCTGGAGGCCGGTGTGCCCCGATCTGGGGGCTGATCCCTGGGGGTCCCGGTGAGAACCCTCTTCCCGGCTTGCCCACGGCTGTCTTCTCACTGTCCTCACGTGGCAGGGAGAGCGAGAGAGAGAGAGAGAGAGAGAGAGAGAGAGAGAGAGGGCGTGCCTCTTATCCTAGGGGCATGGATCCCAATTCCTCCCCAAGGCCCCAGCCCCTCACAGCAGCGCGCTGGAGGCTAGGGCTTCAACATAGGAATCTGGGGGCATCGTTCAGTCCATGGCAAACAGACACGCACGTGTGTGAGCACGTCGATGTGCACACGAGCGTGCGTGAGAACCTGCTGTCCGGTGCAGGAGCTGGAGAAGGGCCTTCCCGAACCACCGAGCGCTAGTCGGCCACCCACCCTCCCGGCTCTGCAAGAAGCAAAACCAGTTCGCTGAGAAATCAAGTCACCAAAGGATCATTTTGCCAAATTTATCGTATTTTGAACACCTTTAACTGCTTTTTTTAAAACAGGGGTGTTTCCGGGAGCCTGGGTGTCTCAGTCGTTAAGCGTCTGCCTTCGGCTCAGGTCATGGTCCCGGGGTCCTGGGATCGAGCCCCTCATTGGGCTCCCTGCTCAGCAGGGAGTCTGCTTCTCCCTCTTCCCCTCCCCCTGCTTGTGCTCTTTCTCCATCACATAAATAAAATCTTAAAAAAACAAAGCAAGGATATTTCAACAGCTTGAACAGCAAAGCACAATTTTGTGACTGCTTATGAAATGTAATTGTCTGAATATTAACTAACCAAAATTTGAGATGCTGAGAAACTGCTGGAAAAACCCTAAACATAGAAAAACGTTGGGGGCGCCTGGGTGGCTCAGTGGGTTAAAGCCTCTGCCTTCGGCTCAGGTCATGATCTCAGGGCCCTGGATCGAGGCCC